>OW679195.1:189455145-189698146 GCA_940337035.1 Agriotes lineatus | reverse complement strand
TGGCATGTGTCCATATAAAATAACTTATACCGCATAATAAACAAATAACGAGGATTGTCGTTATACTGCTGATGGACCCTGTCGTGATTGATAGGTGTCTTCTGCTCGTATTGGATAGGTCATGTATTGTTTGTTGTTGTCGAGATATCAATACGCTCAAATGATCCGATGCTTCCAGGCTTGGTTCCTCGGCTAAGCTCGGATACTCGTTCCCCATTACGTCTGATTTTAAGGTGATGTTGACTTGAATGATCTTGTTAAAAGTTGCGATGACCGGGATCGTACTGAATGATCTTGCGTAGAGGGTGTGCTGTCTTGTTTGGATGTAACACTCTGGAGCGATTTGGATTACTCCTGTGCTTTCGAGGACCACTTCTTCTCGTACATCTTTGCAGATGATCGATTCACTGGTGGCTTCGTTGGCTGTAAACATTCATGTATTGACCTTGTGCAATTCCTTCCATACAATGGTGGTGATGTAGCGATGTGTGTTATATGGCACCCTTTCCAAGCGTTGGTACATTTCGTCGATTATGCAGCTGGGGTTCTTCTCGATGCTATTTATGACCGTGGGTGTGCATAAATAGGTGTGCTCCTTTATTGAGATGCTGACCTCAACTTTGGACGGTGGTATGCTGAAGTACTGAATGATCTTGCGTAGAGGGTGTGCTGTCTTGTTTGGATGTAACACTCTGGAGCGATTTGGATTACTCCTGTGCTTTCGAGGACCACTTCTTCTCGTACATCGTAGCAGATGATCGATCCACTGGTGGCTTCGTTGGCTGTAAACATCCATGTATTGGCCTTGTGCAGTTTCTTCCATACAATAGTGGTGATGTAGCGATGTGTGTTACATGGCACCCTTTCCAAGCGTTGGTACATTTCGTCGATTATGCAGCTGGGGTTCTTCTCGATGCTATTTATGACCGTGGGTGTTCATAAATATGTGTGCTCCTTTATTGGGATGCTGACCTCAACTTTGGTCGGTGGTATGCTGAAGTACTTCTGATGGTTATAGTCAACGGCTAAGAAGTACGGGCTGACTGCTAGCGTTACATACTCTCCGTTGTTGATCCTTCTTCTCATATTCGGTTGCATCAGTGATATGGAAGTAGCCAAGTATCTTAATGGTTTCCTCGGTTTGTACAATCTCCATTTTGTATACTGGTGATGGTAGTATCCGCAGGTTGGGTTGTAATATCCCCCCCTGCTTATAGGGGTTGTAATATTTAATTTACCACGGGTTAGCTCATTAGATCGGAGATAGGTTCAAACGTTAGCTCAGATATACCATAAATAAGCAAACCACCAACGGAGTATCCTGTATAACATTTATTTTATATATCTATCATACACAAGTAAATTGTTGTGTAATTAATTAAACGAGATGTAAATTGCTCAAATTAACGATAGTATAAAATCGCGGCTTCCTGGTTCTGGCGGGCGTGACCTCGTACGCGATTCGTTCGAGGACGTCGTGGTCGGCCGGACCGCTACTTCGTTGCTCTTCGGGACGAGCTGCGCGCTGAATGCAACGCCGGGCAGCCTGTCAAATCTGCCGGTTTGCGGTTTCTGATTTCTGTAAACAAATAACAATTAAAACTGCTAATGCGGGTTTTCACCCTAAACGTGTAACTATAGTTCAGTGGTGAAATACTCCGAAGAATTCGCCGCACGACGGGGCTTCGCTTCAAGAACGAAACTCCGTGTCGGCGTGAGTTTTTGAGGTTAACTAACTCAAAACCTCCAGGTGAATTCCATGGCGAAGCTATAAGTGCAGCCCACAGAGTTCTCAAGCAAAACGGCCGCTACAATTCTCACGGATTAATTCAGGTAAATTCTACTTGGGTAGTTTGAAGCTTTCAATTCTGCTTGAATAGAAAGGCGGTGAATTTAAAATGCAAGTTAATTATTACTGAATTACAAGCGGTTTTCGGTGTAGGATTTTTACAAGGAAAATATTGCTGAGTGTCAGGCGTTTCTTTGGGAAACCACTAACTTGAACTCAGCTTCGGAAGGTTCGGGAAAATATTGCTGAGTGTCAGGCGTTTCTTTGCGAAACCACTAACTTGAACTCAGCTTCGGAACGGATCCCCAGGTACTGGTAGAGTCAACGGAGAGACTCTCTGGACAGGGCAGGATGAAGGATTTGGGAACTAGGTGTTTGCTGGAGGAGTATCAGGTATCTCCTGGAAATCTCTGGGGAATCTCTCTCTGCAAGCCCTTTTATATGCTTTGAAATGCTGATAGGTGGGGAGAAACGGCGCGCGTCATACCTTTGTTTCCGCTGTTTTCACGGGCTGCGCTATCTTATCTTGCTGGGACACGCCGGGTTCTTGATAACGCTAGAGGTCGGCGACGTTTAAATCGGCAAATATTATTTAATATTGAATTAATCGGATTCAAACGGGAGCTAGCGTTACAGGGTGGCAACTTCATGGACAGCTCACTAATTATCGTTGCTATTTGAGCTGGTGACACAAACTCAAATAGATGACTTCGCCTAAATACTGCGTCGAGCAATTTTTCCTATTTTTCTGCGACTTCTTGTAGGTAATTGATGCCAACTTGATATGCTGATAGCACGTGAACATTCATTTTGTTGACGTCGATGGATCTGTACCAGACCTTCATCTCGTTCATTAGATGGATTCCTTGGTTGAATTTCAATCGGAAGTTTTCTAATTTCGTCGTGATCCGGTTCTCCGTCTCGTTCACCGTGGTCATTGCAGCTAGCATTAATTTGGCTTGCTGACTGGAGGCGTCTATTAGCACCTGATTTTTATTTAAATCAACGATGTCCTTGTATACTTCGTCATTTACCCCAAACACTGACGTAAGGAATTTTTCAAGCAGTCCTCTGCGCGTGCGGTGTTTGGCCATTGTCCGGATGCTCCTCATGTTCCATAGGATCTTGTCTTTTTGATCTGTTATATGGTGCATGAGTTCCTCACAAAACTTATCCTCCGTCATTTCGCTGCTGGGGTCTCATAATTGCTCGAATTGTTTTGCGGTAGCATTAATCCCTTGCTCATCTGTGTGGAATGCAGGTATCGAATATTCCACCCCTATTCGAATTATTCCTGTCGAGCTTCGCATTACCAACGTGTTCCAGGTTGTAGTTTCTGCAGCGTATAATTAGCTACGTTGCCTGGAATCATGTGGCACACCATGAGCAAGCATATCATTAATGCTGAATTTACTTTCGTATTCCGTTTCTGTGTTGACCTTGTGGTAGGTCGGGAATTACTGATACTTGCTTGGTCCTAATTGCCCTCGTCGCTTATAGGTAGCTGACAAATCTTTGTAATGGGTCGTTTGAATGGAGCTCTATCTCTGCCCTGAATTGTCACTACTCTTATCAGCCGATCTTTTCCTGGATGTGTTTCAATTACTCGTGCTAATGGCTATTTGTTAGCCGAAATATTATCTTCTTTTAGTAGTACCAGTTCTCCTACTCTTATGTTTTGTTTTGGAGCCTTCCATTTTCCACGATGTTGTAGCCTGGATAGATACGAGATCGACCATGCTTTCCATAAATCTCTCTTCATTTTCTGTAGCAGCTTCCATCTATTTAGATGATTGACGGTGGCGATGGTTTCGTCCGGCTCTGCTGGAGTGATGAGCGCTTGCCCGATCAAATATCCTGGGGTGATTACTGACACATCGTTCGGATCGTTGTTCAGCGGTGTCAATAGTCTCGAGTTGAGACATGCCTCGATTTGATATAACAATGTTGTTATCTCTTCAAAGGTGAGCGTGCTGTCTCCAATGACTGGTGGTACTTGATTGATTTCACACCTGCCTCCCATATCCTACCCATGTGGGGCCTTGCCGGGGGTATAAAATGCCACTGGATCGCTTCGGTGCCCAACCTGTTCTTGATTTGGGTGTCCAACATCTTGCTTGCTCCCACAAAATTGGTACCATTATCGCTATAGATGTAGGCGCACTTTCCCCTTCTTGCAGTGAATCTCCGGAATGCTACTATGAAGGAATTAGCAGTCATGTCGCTTACTGCCTCGATGTGGATGGCTTTTGTGGCCAAACAAATGAAGATGGCAATGTACCCTTTGTACGACGTGTTGCCTCTTTCTCTGGATACTCGTAGTTGGATCAGTCCTGCGTAATCCAACCCCGTATGTGTGAATGGGATGGATGGTGTTACTCGTGCAGGGGGTAGTTGACCCATTAGTTGGTGCATCGGGGCTGCTTTGTGTCTTGCGCACGTAATGCATCTATTGGTGATTTTAGAAATGGTCTGCTTGGCCCTTATTATCCAGTATTTTCTTCTTACGAAGGCTAATGTTGCTTGACCTATTATGAGCGTCCCGGATGGTCAGCTTTGCCAGATGATTGCTGCTGGCTATGATGATACGGTGTTTCTCATCATAAGGTAGCAGTGAATGCTGTATCCTTCCCCCCCACCCGAAGTATCCTGTCGTCATCATCATAAGGTAGCAGTGAATGCTGTATCCTTCCCCCCACCCGAAGTATCCTGTCGTCATCTAGGAATGGGTGTACGTTGAGTAATGTACTTTTGCTGTCCACCATTCTGCTTTACTGGAGCAGATGATGTTCCCTTGGGAAGTCGTGCCTTTGTGCAGATTTGATGATGCACTTTAGGCTCTCACGTAGTTCGATGGTGGATAATTGCTGGATTGCTACGACTTCTTTCCTGCATTTCTTTATGAACCTCTTGCAGTAGGCGATTATTCTAATCATTTTGCTGAATGATGAGAATCTTTCCAGTACATCAGATGCTTCACTGACTGCTGTATGTACAGCTACCTGCCGGGGCTTCCTTTTTTCTTCTCCCGTCCTACCTACCACTGGTGTCTGGGCCTTTATTCGATCTTGGGTGTTTTCTTCTGTTAACCATATAGGGCTATGGAACCATAACGGGTAATCACGTAATTTGGACGGTTGTACGCTTCTTGTGACCAAGTCCGTAGGGTTGTCTTCTGTCTTGACATGATTCCAGCACTGTTTCCCGATGCACTCGTGTATTGTAGCAACTCGGTTTGCCACAAAATTATTCCATTTTTCTGGACTTCCTTTTATCCAGGCCAGGGTGATCATTGAGTCTGTCCAGGCATAGATCTCAACGTTACTTAACTCCATGGTTGTGATGGTCTTTTTAATAATTTGGCTAACAATTCAGCGGCACATAAAATTCCAGCTTCGGCAGTGTCTTCTTCATCTTGAGGGGTGCCACCTTTGACTTGGCCGTGAATAGCGCCACTGTTGCGGTCCCTGATGGTGAAGATTTTTTCATGTAGATCGCTGCCCCATAAGCTTTTTCTGAGGAATTGCAGAACTCGTGCATCTCCATGTGGACGTCCTCTTCATAATTCGTCCATCTTGGAATGTGTACCTCTTCTACTCTCGGTAGTGAATTTTGACCATTTTTCTGCAATATCCTTTGGTAATTCTATATCCCATGAATATTGTCCGACTTGTATTAGTAGTTTGGCAGTTATGATGATTAGCGCTAGTAAGCCCAACGGGTCGAAAATTTTCGCTATCTTTGACAGGATCTTCCTCTTCGATATCTTGTCGTCTGGCTGCTGCTTGACTTTGTACTGTAGCAAGTCAAGCGTTGGTGACCAATGCACTCCCAATGTCTTTTTAGTCGCATCCTCTTTGTCTCCTATTTCAATGTTAGTGCTTTCTTCGGCATCTCGTAGGTTGCTAGTCCATTTCCTTAAATTGAATCCTCCAGTTTTCAACATCCTGGTCAATTCGCTTTGGATGCTTCTTGCGTCTTCTTCGGAACTGTTTCCTGTTAGAAGATCATCTCATGGCTATCTGAGAGCCCCTTCGGAAGTGGTGCTGTTTATCTTTGGCTAACTGCTGCAGAGTCCATACTGCTAGGTACGGAGCAGCGGTTGTGCCATAACTCACCGTGGTTAACCGATATTCTTGGAGTGGTTCTGTTTTGGAGAACCTCCACACAATCTTCTGGTAGTTCTGATCATCCTCAGCTATATGTATCTGCCTATACATTTTCTCGGTGTCTGCAGTTAATGCACATTTGTACTTCCTCCATCGGAGAAGGATGTCTGTCAAATTTTGTTATAGCCTTGGTCCTGTGTGCATCATTTGGTTCAGACTTTTCCCACTGGATGACTTGGACGAGGCATCAAAAACTACCCTCAATTTGGTTGTGTCGCTGTCTTCTTTTATGACAGCTTGATGAGGAATGTAATATCCTATTCCCGGATCACTATCTTGATCCATCTTCTTCATGTGTCCTAAGGAAATATATTCCTTCATGAATTTTTTTGTATTCGGACTCCAATTCCTTGTCAGCCTCGAATCGTTTTTTCATTTGCAGCATCCTGGCAACTGCTCTTTGCTTTGATTCTCCCAATTGACTTGGGTCTTCTTTGAACGGTATGTTCACCACATAGGTCCCATCTTGATTCCGACCATGGGTTGCTTCGAACTGTTGTTCACATTCTTGGTCTTTCTGTGAGATTGGTTTCTCCATCAGGACCTCTTCCATTTCTCACAATTTGCTGAGTTGGGATCCTCTTCCAGGTTAGACACCATACTGACCACTATCATGTTGGGTTGTTTTGTTGCTTCTACTGCCCCCGATATGATCCATCCTAACTCCGTCTTCTGTGCCATCATTCCTTGTTCCGTCTTCTTAATTCCTTCTATGAGTATATCTTTGTATAGATCTGCCCTATGAGGATGTCTGCTGGACCTGGCACGTTGTATGTAGGCTCAGCTAGTAGGTATTGTTTCCACGCGTCTTTTTCCTTACTAATTATTGTGTTCCTTGGAAATGTTCCTGTCAACCTTGTCAATATAAGTAGATCCCCAAAAATTCTGAAATTGCTGGAAAATATGGCTTCATTTCCACTTCAATTTTTTCTCTGGATTTGCTAGCTTCGCTTCTTCCTAGACCTATAATATCTGCTTGGATTCTTACTCTCGGTAGTGCCAATAACTGAGCTGCTTCTTCCGTTATAAACGATGCCTGTGACTCTGGATCGACCAATGCTCTCAACAATTCGTAGTATCCTCCGGCTGTCTGTATTTTTACAAATGCGGTGGCTAGCAGAACTTCCTTTTGGTTGGAATGTTTAATTTTCCTGCTAACGAGGCTGCTTACTTCCTCTAAGCTGTTTTATCTGCTGGTGGTAGCCACTTGGGATTTCCTATTTGGCTCCTGTTGCGGTTTTGATGCTCTTTGCTGTGGATTTCTTACCGGGGTTTTACTACAATCCTTATGCAGCAGAGTGTGGTGCCATTTGTCACATGTCTGGCATTTATTTGAATTGTAGCATCTCGCGTTCTCCTTGTGAAATAAACATCTCACACACATCCGATCGCGCCTGATAGCTTAGTACCGATCGTCACTGGTCATTGCAATACATTTCGGCCACTGTGTGATCTTGTGGCTGTTTTTGCAGATCCGACATCTGCCGATGCTTGCTTGATAACTTCTTACCGGCCATGGTTTTCTTCATGGCTCCGGTGCTTTTGTTGTCTTCGCGACTTTTCCGTTTCAGTTTCCGTTTTGAATCTTGATTGCTTCAAGTGACTGGAATGTTTTTTCCAAAAATTTTAACATCTCTCCCAGGTCCTGGATTTCCCGAAAGTTGGGCAACGACTGTTCATACAGTTTCTTCGTTTCCTTGTCCAGTTTCTTGACCAGCAAATGTGCTATTATGGGTCCCCATGTCTCTGTATTTACGCCCATGCTGGATATGGCGCGTAAACTTTTCATCGTCGTATCATGCAGCTGTTTCAAAATAGCTGCTGGTTCGTAGTGTAAATTGGGCAGCTCTAATATGTTCCGCGTGTCCCAGGATTCTTGATACATGCACTAACTTCTGTTCTTCGGTTTCCAGTTCGGAAGGACCTAAGGGTCCGCGATGTTATCTTGATTTGAGGATGTTTTTTCCATCTAGCTTCTTCTTGACCGGGGAGTTGTTGGCTCGAAGGACCAATGTAAAATCCAAAAATCCAGTTTCTTCGTGATCGGGGAGTGGTTGGCTCGAAGCACCAATGTAAATTTTCCAAGTTCCAGTTTGAAACTTAGTATTTTATAGTATTGTAGAACCAGGTTTTTTCTTGACAGGAAATGGACCTTGTTGGTTGCTATAAGATGTAATGGGGGTTGGCCAGGCCTAGCGAACCCTTTACAGACAATTTTAGCTTTCGTCTATCGTTACAAATTACTACACTTTTATTGTTTAAAGTATATTGATTTAAATTAATAATACAGAAGCTTATATACAATTAATGTGTGTTTTTTAACCTACTATTAAAAAACACGATCGTATGCTCTAAGTACAGTGTAATTGTATACATTGTTCGCAATTCGACCTACTACACTTCGCATAATGCAAACCTTGTCGAAATGCTCGCTGTAGTAATTTGTAATATGACCTAGTGCGTTGATAAAACTGCCGAGTCTTTGTTTACAAACACTTAACTGGCACGCTTCAAACTAGTTCTTGTAACCCAATTACATGCACTGTTGTATTTACACAATTTCAGTTCATTTTACACTTTTTGATAAATGCATGGTCAAGGAAAAATTTGAACAACTTATTTTATTTATTTCAATTTACACAACAACTTTTAATATTATTATTACAAACTTGTGACCATACATTATTATTATAGCATACTTGTCACTATACAACGTTATTATTATAGCAGTACATACAGCAAACAACTCGTTTACCTTCTCAGTTGACAGAGCGGGATAGGATGTTGACAATATGTGCCCTGGAGAGTGTCGTTGCAAGGCCAAGGGGGAGTCGATGAAGCTACCCCTTCGAAGAGGATGCTCAAAACAAAACTGCTGCGATAGACGGTCTGAAAAGATGGCAGTGCTTCTTGAATTGGGCGGTTGCGGAAAAAATATGGTAGTCGTGAAATCCACTTTATCCGGAGGCAGCAACGATAGGTTGGTATTTCTGCAACGGGGCAAGCACTCCTTAACTTGTAATATTGCCAATGAAACCTTGTACGTATATATCCGGCTTTGCTGTAATTAAACTTAACGATATTCGGTCCCTTAGATTATATGACTAACAGTTTCCCGTCCGATACACTGCGACTCGTTCAAGCAAGTACCCCGTGGAAATCGGGAGACATAAGCTGGCTTGAATAGTAAATCCCGACTAAGGATCGAAAAACATCTCACCGGGTTCGTTATTTCTTTCTTGCGCGGGGTGTCACGATAAAGGAAAATTCTCAATGCAACGTCAGCCATCTGACAGACACTGTTTACCTGCAAGCTGAAGCGCGCTTACAATTTCGTGTAGACAAATGTACAGGGCCGGACTTTGTCCAAAAGGATCGAGAACTAAGTGAGTCCACAACAAGTACACCAGAAACTCAAAATAACAAGATATTTCTATTGTCTTTTAAAGTTGATTTTGTCTTTATTATATTTCGGTTCCTTCCTTCCCTACAAATAAATTTTCCTACTAACAAATATTGGTCCGTACCACATTTTGGTTGTTTGTAGACTTTGGTATATATTTATCGTTTCGTACCTCTTCCGCATATATTCCAACTACTTTATCGTCTTCTGCTTTGTCAACTCTACAGTTGAGGTCTCATATAATTATGACTTTGTGTGCTTGTTTCCTCTAGTATACTGTCGACTTTGTCAAAAAATAGTTATTTGTTTCATTAGTACAAAAAATGCATGATTTCGGGACAAGTAAGACTCGCCGGACTCCGCTGCGCGTCGTCCGGCGAGTCTTACGCGTCCCGAAAACGCATTTTTTGTACGAATGAAACATACTATTTTTTCTCCAACCACTCATAAATTCGGTAATATGACTTATTATTTAGAATCAAACATTGTAGGTTATATTGTAGAACTGTCATGGCGCAAATAAACAATCACTATACCGGGAAATTAAACAACAACGACGGCGATTGCCGAATATTGACGAAGCGTTTGTTTTTTATTTAAAATTTACCATGTAAAACCCTATCTTGCGACCATTTTTGTACTAGTGCAAATATGAATCGAAAAGTGTACGGTTGCCAAGGTAATTGGTGAACATCCCGAAATGACTTACTTTTTATACAAAATTATTCGACAATATGGCGTCTTATTCGTGTGGTTGGAGAAAAAAGTATTTTAAAATGTTTGCATCCTCATTTACTACGTAAATTTCCAATATTGTAGTTGTTTATCTGTACATTTCCATGGTACTCTTTATAAATATTGCATCGAGTTCCCATGATGATTTTTGCGGCTTTCACGGCCATTGTCATTAAGTAACAAACGACTTCCGGGATTGGACCGTGTCATGATTGAGATCGAAGAACTCAACGTTTCGCCCACTTTCGTAAACGGTTTCATCAGGAGGAAAAAAGCAAAAGAGCACGGTAACTCAACGTGTTAACCACGCCAGAGGCGAAACTCTTTGCAAGGGAAGGGACAGAAGAGCACGGTAACTCAACGGTTACCGTGCTAGGGATATACAATCTGCCATCAATCGCCATCTTTATCCACGGCCACCCAAACCTCCAAAACCCGATCCTCCTGCAGCAATAGTCTTGCTTCCCTATATCCACCAAGTCACCGACCGCATAGGAAAGTTTCTTCGAAAACCAAACATTAAAACAGTATTTAAACCCCCGAGCAAGATCTCACAGGTTTTGTGCCTCAGAAAGATTATTTTGCATCTTAGTGCAGTCGAAATAAAACTAAAAGTGACATAATAAGTGAAAACGTGTAGGCCAATGAATAAAAAGGCAAATAGATTATCTAACGTATCAATCGAGTCACCGATGTCTATTCTTTCTCCTTTTAGGAGAGTGGAAATGGGGCAAAATGGACATAAGTCTAACTAAATATTTCATAAACTAAGTTTAATAGAAACATTTCTCTATTTTTTTCTAGCATATTAAATTTTCTCTCAAATGATATTCTTTTTCCTTTCCACAATGAAGAAGAAGAAAGTTTTGACGGTTTTCGTTATTTTTCTGTTAAGATCCTTCTTACGCTTGAATTTTTCTTAGTAACTTTGACAGTACGCGTCTAAAAAATGTTAATGAAAGTTATAGATAATTTGTTTTTTTACTTTCTAAGACAAAAATTAATTGAGTTATGGCAAATGGGAAGGTCTGTCTTGAAAATATGTTTTAATATGATTCGTAGTAGTTTTCAAGTCTCGACTACTGTGGAGTTAATGGCCAAGATATTTGTATATCGATGTTTGTTCTATGTCAGTTCCATCCACTGAAATATTCTGACCTAGAGCGAAATTGGTAAGTACTTGGGTTTTAGCGACATTCAATCCAACGTTTTACGAAGCAGAATAAGTTTTTCTAGCATTTTAGTTGCTTCCTCTACTACAGGGTCTGCTATTAAAACTAATCGCTGAAGTTCAGGTGACTTAATCTTTCCCTCCTTTGCTTATGTATTCAAGCAATATGTTAAATAGTTTTGCCGAGATAGTATCGGCTTACGTTAGTTCCTGTTGTAGTTCTTACTTTATCTCTTTGGGACTGTGGAGTCCAACACATATGTGTAATAAATAAGTCTGATTAATGTGGAGTTGTAATAATCTATTCAACGTTCAGAGTGCATTTAGAGCTACCACTTTATGTTGATCTATGTTGTCGAAAGCTTTTTCGTAATCTACAAAGATTAAGACAAGGTTTATTATACTCAACGCATTTTTTAATAAGACTTTTGACGGCATGTAAATGATCGTTTGTACTCCAGTGGCGGGTCGCTATAAGAAGTCGAGGAGCCATTGCTCTACCATAACAAACCAGTCATTCAAGACTTTTTTATCCTGAAAGAAACATTTTTTTGTTCATCATTCTTCTCATTTTAAAGCTTAAACAAAGTACGAGTAATTTTTATTTCATGAATATAGAACGTACGATAAGGGCTGCTTGCTTTAATGGACTCATTTGTGCAAGATCAAACTCGAAGCGGCTCTCAGCTTTTCGACAGTTTATAGACTGCAGCGGGGTTGAGCGGTAAGAAGTAGGTCCAAAAATAAGGATATTTTACCATTCAATCGGAGCCATGTCAGCATAGGTTCAAGCCTCAATCGGCCTCAGTCTGACGTCATCTCTGCTATAACGCGTGCTTGTCGATTTTCTGATTACAGTTTTTGCACGTACGCTGACTCCATCGAATTCACATGAAGCAAGGTCGCGTCCGGAGATCATATTCAAAAGGCCGTGTGTATAATTTCGACAGAAGAGACATTGGGGTTTTCGCAAAACAACTAAAGTAAAATATACTAGTTATGATCTAGGTATTTTATTCTACTCATATTTTACTGGTAAATTTTCGCACATCATTAAATAATAATAATGGTGAAAATCGTACGACACTCATTAATGACCAATAGAAAAATTAGTTCACGAGCCGTAACCAAGACAATAAAAAAATTTCTTGGAAATTTTTTGTAGGTAGACCAACTTAACTGTGAGGGTTTGTGGCGTTACGATTTTCTTACCGAATCTGCATTCGAGCATTAATTCATATCCGGAAATTATTTTCGTGCATTCCAACAACGTCCTAATTTGCCCTCGCGTCCCGCTCGGGCAAATTAATACGACGTTGTTGGACCGCACTCAAAAAAAATTCCGGAAAGAATTAATGCTCTTATGAAATTATATGTGATAATTTATTGTGCCAATTGCAGAACAGTTATTCCATTTACAATTGATACATTAATATACGTCAATCACACATGCATCTATGTATCTGAAACAGCGGAGATGCAAGTTTTTTGTCAGAATTATACATTAAAACGAAACATGAAAGAGATGTTTGTTTCGGTTTATCATATTTTATTAGTCTGGAAAGTTTAGTATTTTTTCATTGAGGCTAACTTTTGCCAATTCATATACGAAATATTTAAATTTCGGAATATCGGAATCTGTCTTTGTCTGTGAGGGGCTGGAAATTGCTCTGTGATCCAAATTCTCCACGAACCGCCACTGGTCTGTTGCATAACCAGCTCAGAATGTTGTCTGTTCACGTGGTTGGTACAAATCTAGTTTGGCTATGTATCAACCTATTAGATCAGTTTTATAGCTTTTACCACGATTTCGTCTTCACCTGATGCATAATTGTTTTTCACATCTGTTAGATACCTATTGTTTTGCTTTCATAGCTGTTATTTCTGGAACATCCTCTAAACCAGGGATGAACAATCTTTTTTTTTTTACAACGGGCCAGCTACAAATTTAAAAATGTTGTGTGGGCCGCATGTAAGACACTTATGATAATACAAACATGGAATGATGAACTCAAATGATCTCTTTAATAACAAAATAAACGTAGTATATAACATTACAGAAATAAAACGCTGATTAATAGAAATACTATTAAAAAACCGCGAAAGATATATGTGGAAAAATATTATTTAAACAGAAATAGGGTACAATAAGGCTGCAGGAATTTTTAACAGACAAAATGTAAAATCTTTGAACGGCCGCACGAGAAAGTGTGTTGGGCCGCGGGTTGCTCGTCCCTGCTCTATACCCTGATTTTATACTTTAGGAGTAGTATTATATTCGGCGTTTTCTTCGTCTTTGTCTATCACAAAGACGAAGAAAACGGTCGGCATTAAAGGGTACCAATGTTTAAGTATGTCTTCTCTATCTGTCGTTGTTTTACCCTGATTGTTTTTAAGCTTTCTAAGCTTATACTGCTTATAAATATTCTTTTTATCTACGGATAGATTTTGTCTTGGAATTTTTAAGGTTTTATTTTCCTCTATAACTCTACTATCGCTTCAGTGTAAAATTTCGTAACACCTTTGATTGCTTTAGATATATGAGCTACTAGTTCATTGATGTGTCGGTTATATTTGTTTTTCAGGTCTCTTCTTCTGTTTAGAAAGCTGTTTTGTAGTTTGATTAATTTTTCCCCGAGTTTTATTTCTTTAACCTTTTGACCACTGTTACTATTATTTCGTTTCATTGTTAGATATCATTTTCTATTTTTCTTCTCAAATGATGTTAAATATTTGTGTCTTCGGAACGATTACATTTTCTAGTGTTTGTTTTTGAGACCAGTTTTGTTTTTCTTTCTTAATTTTTATGGCAGTAGTCGCTCTTATCTTCACTGCCAACGAAGAACTTGTTAAGCACGTCAGGAACCTGTTTGTAATTATAAAGTCTATTTCGTTCCTTATGTGGTCACCGGGGCGTTTCCACCTCAATTTTCGTTGCTATTTTGGTTATCATCATCATCATCATCATCATCATCAAACAGCTATATAGTTGTCCACTGTTGGACGTAAGCCTCCGGTAAAGACCTCCATTTCTCCCTGTCTTGCGCTGCATTTATCCAGTTGGTGCGGATGCGTTTGAGATCATTTGACCATCGTGTGGGCGGTCTGCCTCTACTGCGGAAAGCATGCTCGCGCGATCTCATTCTGATATTTTCTTTGTCCATCTATCATCATTTGTTCTAGCTAGGTGGCCCGCCCAGTTCTACTTGAGACTTGCTATTCTTGTGATGGCATCTGTGACTCCGCTCCTCTTTCTCACCTCTGTATTTGGTACTCTGTCTTTTAGAGATAGACCTAGCATTGCTCTCTCCATGTGTCTCTGAGCTACTCTTACTTCTTGGCCGTTTGTTTTGTTAAAGTCAGTGTTTCAGCTCCGTATGTTAGTACGGGTAGTATGCACTGGTTGTAAACTTTACTCTTGAGACACATAGGTATATGAGATCTTAAAACGTGTAAATTTTCCAAAGGCTGCCCAGGTTAGTCCTATTCTTCTGCCAATCTCACGTTTGGTTATCTCTTCCCACACGAATTTCATGACCCAGGTATTTGTACGAGTACACTTGTTCAATGCTTAGTTTGTTGACTACTAGGTTTTCACTGGCAACTAAGTTTGTCATGAGCTTCGTCTTGCTGATATTGATGTTCAGGCCGGCCCTTTTGGATGCTAGGTCGTCAGCGAAACGTAGATGATTGAGCTTTTCGCCATTAATGTTGATGCCTAGATTCTCAATTTCGGTGGATTTGAACATATATTCCAAAAGGGTAGTGAATAATTTGGGGAGATAACATCGCCTTGACGCACACCCCATTCTATTTTGAATTCAGAAGTATCTTCGTGGAGCCTGATAAAAGCGTTTGCGTTTCCATACACATGTTTGATAATGTTGACGTAGCGGTAGTCCATTCTGCTGTCAGCAAGAGCTTTGAGCATACTATGGTGGTCGACTGTGTCAAACGATTTTTCGTAGTCTAGACAAGGACTAAAGGCTTATTATACTCTACACATTTTTCAATGAGGATTTTTATTGTGTGGAGGTGATCGTTGGTGCCATACCCCACACGAAAGCCCCCTGTTCGCGTGACTGATAAAAGTCCAATTTCGCTGTTATCCTTTTAGTAATGATTCGCATAAATAGTTTATATATTTGGGAGAGCAGGCTGATTGGCCTGTAATTTTGGATTTGGGCTATGTCTCCTTTCTTGTGTAACAGTATAATGATGGCCTTATTCCACTGTTCAGGTGTTATAGTGTTACTTAGGCAAGCGTTATAAAGTTTACAAGTATGTTTAGGAGTCCTGTTCCTCCCATTTTGATGTTTTCGGTGCTGACGTCATCGTCTCCTGGTGACTTGTTGTTTTTCATATCTTTCAAGCTGTTCTTAATTTCATCTAGGGTGATGTCTGGAATATCATCGGATCCTTGGTTCCTGATTTTGGGAAAGTCTGTGTTGATCTCCAGTGTTGTGGGTTTCTTATAGAGTTCGGCGTAAAATTCTCTATCGATTTTCAAAATGTCTTGTTTATTTGTCGTAGTTTATCCGGTCTTATTGTCTATAATCCTACTTATTTGTATCTTTCCCTCTGACAGTTTTTTCCGCAGTACCTTCATTCCTTAATTTTCCTCTATTACCCTAGCTATTTCTCTTGTATTGTGTGACCTTCGGATGGCTTTGGATATTTCTTTGTTGAGTTCTCGTAACTGTGTGATGTTTTTTGAGTATTTACCCTTTAATTTTCTTCTGATTTCCATAAGTTTCTTTGTGCTGTCGCTTAGCTTTTCCTCACTTCCACTCCCGACTGACTGGAATTTGCTTTCAGCCTCCTTTATTGCTTGTATTATCTGTTTATTTGTGTTTTTAATGTCTATGTTTTCTGCTTCTTTTAGCAGGGCTGCTGTGAGGCATGAATTTAGCATTTTTTTATATTGGGCTGCATTTTGTGTTGTTATCGACCTTCTACATGTTGTTTTCCTTATTAGCTTCGACCTCTCCTTTCTTAGATTTATGGTTATTTTTGCTCTAATAGCTCTATGGTCGCTCCCTATTGAGAAGTTGTTTAGAACTGTGACGTCCTGGACTACATTTTTCATGTTTGGAATAATATAGTCGATTTGGTTTTTTGTAACTCCGTCGGGGCTAGCCTACGTCCATTTTCTGTGAGGGGCTTTTTTGAAGAAGCTGTTCATTGAATATAATTTATTTTGTTGTAGGAAATCAAGCAGTGTCTGTTCTCTTTCATTTATTATCCCAACTACATGGTTTCCCAATGATGTTTCAATGTCATCTTGTTTGAGCCCTAATTTGGCGTTAAAGTCACCCATAATCAAGATGTAGTGAGAAGCGGTCTGTCGTAGTGCTGTGCTGATATCGATGTCTTCATCAGTTTGAGCGATTGGACCAGGCCACCACAGTAAACTAAAACTGCAAGTAGTTACCTATAACACCAGAACCCTGTCAACAAATTACAAAATACAGAACTGGAGGAAGAGCTCAAACGCCTGAGGTGGGACATACTAGGATTTAGTGAGAACAAAAGGAGAGAAGAAAAAGAACTATTACTTCCATCAGGTCATCTGCTCTATTATGTAGGTGACGAAAATATAAACCAAGGTGGAGTGGGCTTCCTAATACACAAATCATATGTCCAAAACATCATACAGATTCAAAGCGTAAGTCCCAGAGTAGCATACCTTCTCCTCAGACTAAACACCAGCTACACACTGAAAGTGATACAAATCTATGCCCCCACATCAGCTCAAACTGATGTTTTGTTAAAAATTAAGTTAATTACGTAAAGTATATATTGTTGCAAGAAATTCACTCTCTCCTTAATTTGTATTTCTCAAGCTATAGCTTCATAAAACAATCTCGATTTCATCCTGTTTTTTTTTTCAATTTGTCACTGAAAGTTTCTCATCTAGAGAGTGTAATCTGTTGGGTTTATTTCCAATGCTTCGTTTATTTGACCGTAAAAGTCTTGGTACATACAATTATTTGATACTACAAGTATTGTTGTATGTGGTGTTTAAAATTTTAAAACTAAATAATTAATCCTTGGATCTATACTATTTGTATGAGTTTTGTATAGGTTTTCTATGCACTAAAAGACCAAATCCTTCATTTCATAAGTCATCGTCTCCTTTACAGTGGAAGAGGTGACTAGAATTACGGGTTGGCTGATCCTCTCATCTCCTTCTCACTTGTCTGAGACCTACAATGTCCGACTTTATGTTCTTGAGTTCTGCTTTCGTTTGCAAGACTTTCTGATCAGATGATGGTGTTCTCAGATTATAGAAAGTATACGCAGTTATCATCCAAATTGGTATCTTGGACCAACCAGGTGGTTTTTGACACCCTCTGCTTTTGATCTTTTCTGGCTGCTACCGTAGCCAGAGACTATTGAGCCGCGGAGGACTGAGGTTCTTCTTCGATAACTATGTGCCATAAACAGTAAACGAGGATTTTAACCATTACGGCTACCACGTCGGCCATTGTGCGTTAGTAGGGAATGTGATGGAAGTCACATTTCTTTAACTCTTGGTACGCAATGTGAAAATATTGATATGGCTATACGGTTGCCAGAGCCTCATTCGTCATTCAGCAGGATGCACTGATTTTATAATTGCTTAAAAATATATCTTTCCTACAAAGCTTGTTCTGAAATCATGGTAAAATGTTGTCTTGGTAACGATAGAATGATTTACTTCTACTTTCAACCTATTATCTTAGCTAATGTCAGTTGTTACGGTATCAATGAGATTTTACAATAACACCGGGCCCCACTTACCACAGGTTGGTCTGCGTTATAGGAGGCAACCGTAGTAAAGCCCACGATCGTTGCAGCTAGCTCGCAGGAGGGTGTGATTCACGTTACTCATGAAGTCTGGTCCTGTCTTAGTACAGTAAAAATTGTGATGAAATGCCAAGACGCCACCATGAAATTCAACCGGTAGCTGTATGGATCTACCTCGTTCACGGCCGAAGCAGCGAGTCTGGTACAAAATACATACGTGGAGGCTTAACTCATCATCATCATCATCAATCAGCTCATCTGCGTCCACTGCTGGACATAAGCCTCCCGTAGTTTAATCCATTCTTGCCGATCCTGTGCTGTGTTCATCCAGTTTGTCCGAATTCTCTTGATATCATCGGACCATCTTGTTGGTGGTCGTCCTCTGCTGCGATATGCGTCTTGGCGCGGTCTCCACTCCAGAGCCTTTTTCGTCCAACGTCCGTCCGTAAGTCTTGCCACGTGGCCCGCCCAGTTCCATTTTAGGGTGGCTATCCGTTCCACAGCATCAGTTACTCCAGATATTTCCCTCACATTTTTGTTTGATACCTTGTCTTTCAGAGAAATACCCAACATTGATCTTTCCATCTTTCTCTGAGCAATGCGTATCTTGTTCACAGATTGCTTTGTAAGAGAGAGAGTTTCGGCTCCGTACGTAAGCACAGGTAGCACACACTGGTTGAAGACCTTCCTTTTTAGACATATTGGAATATTAGAATTGAAGACATGTCGCAATTTGCCAAAGGTGGCCCAAGATAAACCTACTCTGCGCTTAATTTCGCAAGGCTGATTGTCTCTCCCAATGCGGATTTCATGGCCCAAGTATTTATAAGAGTGAACTTGGTTTATGCAATTACCACCTACGGATATTTGTTCACTCATAACGAGGTTTGTCATGTATTCGGTTTTATTAATGTTTATATTTAGCCCAACAGTTCTTGATGCTTTATTTAATCTTTGCAACATCTCCTTAGCTTCGTCTATACGATCTGCGATTAAAACGATATCATCGGCGAATCGCAAGTGATTTAATTTTTCGCCATTGATATTTATACCCATATCTTGGAAGTCAACTTTTTTAAACATATGCTCTAAAAGCGTCGTGAACAGTTTTGGTGAAAGGACATCACCCTGACGCACCCCTCTTTCGATAGGGAAGTCTTTTGTATTGGTATGAACTTGTACACGTGCTTTGGCCTTTCCGTATACGCTTTTAATGATGGCTATGTACCTGTGGTCAACTCGGCATTCTGTAAGGGCATGTAGCATTTCGTTTTGGTTTATTGTGTCGAATGCCTTTTCATAATCAACGAATACTAAGAAGAGGGGCTTGTTATACTCTATGCATCTTTCGATAAGAGTTTTTATAACCTGTAGGTGGTCATTTGTGCCATATCCTGCACGGAAGCCTGCTTGTTCGCATGGTTGGTAGAGGTCGAGTTTGAATGTAATTCTCTTCGTGATTATTTTCATAAACAATTTGTATATGTGCGAGAGGAGGCTTATAGGTCTATAATTTCCTAGTTTTGCTACATCGCCTTTTTTATGCAAGATTATTATATTAGCTCTGTCCCACTGAGACGGCGTTGTACTATTTATTAGGCAAGCATTAAAGAGTTTACAAATCTCTTTGAGTAGAGGGACACCACCTTGTTTTATGGCTTCGATTTCGATTCCGTCCTCACCTGCGGTTTTATTATTTTCCATTTCGCGTAAGGCTGCCCTTAATTCCTGAAGTGTAATTTCCGGGAGTTTTTCAGACCCTTGATTTTGAACTTTTGGTAAATTCGTATTTAGTTTTTGCTCATTTGGTTCACTGTACAGCGCTGCATAGAAGGCCTCAACTATATTTAAGATTTCCGTTTTATTTGTTGTTGTTTGTCCGTTTGAATCTTCCAGTTTGCTAATATTTTTCCTACCTTCTGAAAAGGTCTTCCGGAGAGACTTTGTGCCCTTATTTTCTTCTATAATCTTAGATATTTCGTTTGTGTTATGATTTCTAATATCTCTTCGTATTGATTTCGAAATGTCTCTGTTTAACTGTCTTAGCTGGTCTGCGTTTGTTGTGTGTTTATTGTGTAATTCTCTCCTAGTCATCATCATTTTTCTCGTGTCTGAGCTAAGTTTGTCAGCTCTTTTGGGAATTTTATTTTGGCATTTTATTTTTGCGTCCTTGATGGCATCTGTGATGGCGGTGTTTATGGCATCGATATTTATATCAGCTTCGTAACGTAACGATGTTAACTTAGTTTTTATGTGTTCTTGGTAGCTTGCAAGATCACTCAAAGGTTTCCACTTGTTCGTTGATTTTTTAATAAGGTTATATCTTTCTTTCTGTAGATTGATTTCCACAAGAGATCGAACAATTCGGTGGTCACTTCCAATATTATCAGGTCTATTTCATTTTTTGTATTTCCATCAGGACTTGCCCAGGTCCATTTTCGTTGAGGTTTCTTTTGGAAAAATGAATTCATAGCAAACAAGTTATGCCGCATAAGAAAATCGAGGAGCATTTGACCTCTCTCATTTCTTATACCATATCCGTGAGGACCCATGGATATTTCAGCGTCGTCTTCCTTTCGGCCAAGTTTTGCATTTAGATCTCCTATCAGCAGGATGTAGTGGGTAGGTGTTTCGAGTATAGCTGTATTTACGTCTTCGTAAAAGGTTTCCATTTCATTGTCTGTGTGAGTAGATGTTGGTGCGTATACCTGGATGATCTTTAAAGAATATCTTTTATTGAGCTTGTAGATAAGATATATCACTCTAGTGCTAATGCAGTGAATCCGCGTAATATTGGGCACGTGTTTTCTGTGCACTAAGAAACCTACTCCTCCGTCAGTTATCTTTTCTGTTCCGATGTAGTGGAACAAATGTCCGGAATAGAGTGTTAGTTCTTCGTTACTTTTCCTCTTGTGTTCGCTTATTCCTAGTATGTCCCACTTTACATGGGAAAGTTCTTCTTCGAGTTCCTTAAGTTTCTCGGTAGTTGAGAGAGTTCGTGTGTTTAATGTGGCAATGTTCAGTCGTTGTTTGTGGTAACGTATCGGTTTCTTGCTCCCCCCATATTCCCTGGAGCAGACTGGCCTTTTTTTGCCAGTGTGGGATTCCGAACTTCTTGTTCGACCCACCTGGGGACTGTTTTCAGAAATCGACATTGTCATTTGGGGTTTTTGGCCTGTACTCTACCTCGCTGGCCGATGCGGGTTGGTAGAGGGTAAAGGAGTATAGGGTATAGGATTTTATAGGGGGGGGGGGGGGGGGGTAGGGAGTAAGAAGGCTTAACTGCTTGTCAACAAAAGACCGAATTGCTTTAACTACTGGAGTTTAACTGTTTCCTACTGAATGGTCTTTCGCTCAAAGGAACAAAAATGTAAATTAATAAAGGAGGTTTACAACGTCTTGAAATGACTGGGGTAGCTAAACAAATAAATGTACAACACTAAACCAATTTATAAAATTTGAATCTTTTGTAGTTAATAGAGAACGGAGTCCAAAACCTTAATAGGTCGAGTAAACGACACATCAAAAATATATCTAATAGCAAGGGCCCCCTGTAACTAGAGAAAGAGAGCTCGACTCAAAATAGGTAATCTGAACTGCATAAATCAAAACAGCAAACCACGAGTGTACAAATCAAAACAGCTAACCTCGAGTGTACAACATCGAGCTTCCTCCTTGCACAGAACAAATCTTGTTAAATGCATACAAAATACATAGGTCATACATATAGTAGCATTACGAATTTATATTCAGTTATGTAACAGCGCAAGGGGCGCTACAAAGTTAAAAAATTAAATACAATGACGTTAAACTAAGTTAGGTGCTAGTTAGGGCACCTTAATGTCAATTTGACGTATTTGTTCTTATCAGCACAAAAGTGTTCGAGAGTAACGTAAACAATAATACAAACACACTCAGCGCGACACGTCTTGCCTATTCGACTTCTTGACAACTAATCTCGCTTTTCCGCTCATTACAGTGTTGCCAACTCTTCGCAAGTTGTATTCGCTAAATTGGTACTAAAAGTCTCTATTTTCAGATCAAAAGTCGCCAAATACAAAATACGCACATTAGAAAATCAAGCATTTATTATTTTTTTTCACAGAATAAAGAAATACGTAAACTACTTATGAATATAAAAATAAAAACTTACCTATTTATTTAAGGAAAAGACAATTGAACGTTCTAATTCTTAGTACCAAGTGATTACAATTGACAATGACAAATTGTGCAATGTGCAAACGTTGCAAAGAGTAAAGATAAAGCTCCTTCAGTTTTTAATTTCAAATCTCCGGCGTCATGAGCGCAAATATGACCGTCTGGTCACGTACGAAATACAAATAAATGTCAGGCAAACATAATATAATTTCAGGCGTTAATCATATCAGTATAACAAATTTGCAAATAATATTTTGAAATTCTTTCGTATATGAAAATTGTTGAGGATAAATTTGTAGCTTTAGAAATATTGAAATTAATAATTTTTTTTTAAATTGCGAATAATACCCTAGAATTTCAAACTAAAATATATCAAAAACGCTAGAAAAGTCGCTAATCGCAAATTCAATTTTTTTTTAGCTAAACCACTTGTTAAATACCCTAGATTTAGCGACTTTTCGCCGTTGTTGGCAACACTGGCGCTCAAAGCTCGGCGTGCCTCTAACTTTGCGTTTTGTCAGCTCTTTTTATACTAACCGCGCTCTGTCGCACTCACAACGTGGAAAATTTTTAAATGAGCCCTGGCTTCTACGATTTGCGCATTTCGACAAAGGCGGACGTATGACTCGGCGGATTTTTATCGACATGTCGCAACTCGTCCATGGGACGAACTTCCGGTTGGAGCTTAAAGCTATAAAACGCAACTAGAAACTTCACGTGTTGCAACTGGGAACACCTTGGTCTTGACGTTTTTTGTGGTGGCTTGAAAATTTCTAACTTATCCATGAAACAACTGCTGATGGCATAGTAATATTTTACTGTGACTATGGTATAACAGTTCACGTTCATGCCCATGTTACCATTTTAGCCTATCTTGATCAAGGCACGTACAGGAATCAACTAATTCCAATCGCTCATCATTATATGCAATTTCGTGTACATGCTGTTGCTTGAGCATTTCTAAAATCCCTGCTCTCTAGTCTGAAATGAGACGTTTGAAGATAATATGATGAACTCTTATTACTCGTAAATCTACGCGCAAGAGAGCTGGATCTACTCGTATGTACGTTTAAACATGTCAGACTCACATAAAACATCAATAAAATATTAAAATAACTTTGAAATAATTGTCTGTTAAATAGGCGTGGCCAAACGGTGGTTTTTGTTGTAATCGGTTCCAACGTTCCGGTTCCGCCTTTGTAATACGTTCCAATAACCGGTTATAAAAGTAACCTGTTCCTTTACTGCAAGACAATGCCAATCAGTATTCAGTATTAGGTACTCGTGCAATATCTGTAGAAATATTGACGATGTGGAAGTAACTAAGTAATAAAATAAGTAACAACAAAATCACAAACATAAACTCTCTGAGGTAAATGGCGTTCCTTTTAAGAATAGGTTATTTTTATAGACGAATATAAAATACGTAATACTAAAAGAAAACTAAGTTTGAAACGCTGTTAGTGTAACTGTTATGTTAAATACCGACCATGTTTACTGTTAAAAGAACGTAAATGTCAAAATGTCTGAATACGGTTCTGGTTTAACTCCGACCTTGATCGCGCTTCCATATTGAAATCGACAATTCGCCTACACTCATTCCTTAAGCGCGATTCTAACACCGCGGGAAAGATTTCTTACCGTTTTTACACCGAAAAAAATTTACCCCTTACATCACCTGATCCTGAATGGCATGATGCGCGGAATTCACACACGAACTGCTCGGTGAAGTCTAGACTGCTGCTTAACTGTTGACTCACGGTCATCTGATGTCGTGGTTTCGTAACGAAGACACCTTTGGATGCAGCGTAAATTATCGTCACCAAACGAACGTTTTGCATGTACAAATATGGCACAAATGGTGTACTCACCTGTACACTACGTAAACTGCGTTTGCGTATTCCCAAACGCTTATTCGCTGCACTTTTACTGATATGCAGCAATTATTGAGTGCACGTCCTTTTTAGCTTCGGATCATCGTGCAATTTTCTTAATTTGAACTCTCCTCGCACTCCTCTGCAGGTCTATACTTGCGTTCTTGCTGCACACGCGAATTTCACTTCATAATGCGCTTCCAGCGCAGGACCGGCTTTGAGAGCATTTCGATTATAGGAAATACAATCTCAAATCTAATTATAATAATGAAACATAAAAAATACA
Organism: Agriotes lineatus; assembly: GCA_940337035.1. NCBI lineage: Eukaryota > Metazoa > Arthropoda > Insecta > Coleoptera > Elateridae > Agriotes > Agriotes lineatus. Next base: position 189,673,769 of record OW679195.1, on the reverse strand, counting down.
ACTTGGCTCTTATCTTTAAATGTGAAGACAAACATTACAGGCGAGGCATGGCCGCCGCCCGTTTCAAATCTAATTTACTTTCACATCTAATCAGTTTCAAAACTCGCTTTCACCTTTATTTCCAGGTGCAGAAAAGCTAATAATTCAAATTTCCTTTACTGGATTTTATTGTCAAAAGATAAGACGCGGTTGCGTTCTTTTCTAGTTTAGTGGTTTGCATCACTGGAACTTATTATGTTGTTCATTACTGTGAAATTAAGTTTAGTAAAATACAACCGTTTGTGGAAATCAATAACATTCCTTTTATTACTTTAGAACACACGAACAAAATACAACATACACAAATTCGTTAATATTAATTTAAAATACAAATACGAATTCTGAGTAGCCTGGTTTTCGATACTGAATTATTTATTAATAAAAGACCTTGGAAACTGATCTTGGTCCACGGCTCAGCAAAATGCGTAAGTCGGAATATGCAGAAGACGTGATATTAAGTCAAGTGATATTACGCGAAGTGATGAAGTGATCTGATGTTACGTAAAAGTGCTAGTGATCTCGAAAACTAAGCTACTTGCGTTTATATAGGGTGCGCCTTAATGGAAGGGATATTCCCTATTCTTTTTATTTATTTATTTATGTATTTATTTTGCACTCATCCAACAGCCGTTAGGCCAATTATAGGCGTCGCTGTGCATTTATGGGGACTTCCAACCCCACTAACGACTGTCATGATGTTATTATGACATCCGGGACCAACTATTTCCGTGGCAGCCGTACCACGAGGCGCCGAGCGAAGCAGCCGCGGAACTCCCATCCAAATTCTGACCAGAAAGAGCGTTGCTTAACTCTACTGATCGAACGTGGACCCTTGTTCAAGCTACACCACCCGAGACCCCTTTTGAGTACAATAGGATTGTCCAGCTAAGCTCCTTTTGCTCTATTGTAACACAAGAGGTTGAAATAACTTCAGTCGAAAAGGACTTTCCCTTTCCGAGCGTTTACGATTGTATTGTCCACCCGTGGTTGACTTTCCCTTTTCGCCTGATCTATTGTTAGTTGGGCAAAAGGGTTTGTTGGCCGATATCTCTGCGTTTACGACATAGCCCCGGCTGTGCTAGAAATTGCATCGTGGCGTTTAGACAAGTTAGTTTTGACATTACAGATGTGTCGTATTGAACGCGTACAATTGATACTTTCTCAAAACTGTCATATCGCGAACTCCACTTATACTAGTTGATTTAGCACTGCACTTTAAGTCACATTTTAGTTTATGTCCTCTTGCAAGAAAGACGTTTTCAGGCCATTCATCACCGCTACGCTACACTAGCAAATAATGCGAAGGCTTACATTGTGCATGACGTGACGTTGTCGAAAATAAGTTCGGATATGTTTTTAAACAGTTTTTACAAGAGGGTGGCTGATGCTATATTCGTCAATTTCGAATGAATGGAGTATAGGCGTATTTTCCTGGAATATCATCATGCTTCTGGGCATCTATCTAGCTTATGACGTCACTAAGTGACATATGTAGCCAATAAGAAGCGTTCAGAGCGTTGTAGAGGAAATTTTAACTTCGACTATTTTAAAAATTGTTATGCGCGTAGCATATCATTCATGTTTCCTGTAATGTTATAATCAAACACGAACGTGGTAAATATTTTTGTGATTTAAGCATCAGCAATCTGGTTCTACATGGACTTCCAATTTTAGTATAGGATCTCTTCCATGTTTTCTAACGTTTTAATTTCTTATTCCCAAGACTAGGGATACAGAACAAAGGTTCAAATTTACAAAAACGCTATCGTCTTAATTAAAACTGGGCGTGTGCAGGTTTTCTCGGCTTGTTCTTAGTAAAAAATGCTATTACTTCTATTGGTCTTGCTTCGATTATTTTGGAACTTCTCAAAATCTATGGATACTCTATAATGCTCGTCCTTTTGTGCTTCTGGATATGCCGCCTGCATTCCATTGTTTTTCCAACAATCGAATCGCGTGATACAAGTACACATTAGCCGCGGAAGAAAATTGATTTTGTCGGCATTGACGTCAGTAGGTACAGACAATGTTACAATGTTTACCCTTCAAAATTCGGAGGTAAGCAAGGACAGGACAATTATTAATTAATGCCCGCCGTCCAGCGCCTGCTGGCGTTTTGTCTTGCGCCCGAGCAACTAAGATTTCCAACCACGTAATTCGACCTCGTCAAACTGCATAAGTTCAGGTCGAGGTAAAAATACAAAGCCGCCCCCGGGCAGCGTCCTCTTTGGCATGTCGTGAATGAATAAGGAAAGCCCATTCAGAGAATTACGGAAGGGCTTTTCTGTTTTATTTACCTTTCCGCAGATGAACTCCGCGAAGTAATTCGTTTTCTTATGCGGCGAACTTTCGAGGGAATAATTCCTCTCCGATGTAATTTGAATTAGCTTTCCTGACTCGCGAAAGGCCTTTGAGAATTATTTCGAGAAATAATTGGGCTGATAGTGTTTAAAAATAAATTACCGCTGGTCGGTCCAAATGATTAGAAATGTTGCCGAATGAGACTTCAGTTCGGCTGTGTCTTCACTAAGTATTTTGTTTTGTTTTCCTAGCACTAGCAAATTGTGTTTCTTGTAAACTTATTAACTGGGTTGCAAAAAGAGACGTATCTAAAAGCAGACCTTCATTAGTCGAATGTTCTTTTCAGATCCACAATCGATATTACTTATTATAAGGTTAGAAAAAGGCTCTTTGGGCGATGAGTAAATTAGGACTTTTATGTATTTCTTAATACATTTTAGTTACTGTACTCGATAATAATAATACTGAATTTATTGTTTTCAAGTAAAAATTGTGTGATTTTTAGTGATCTCACAGTAAAATATTCTTAGAGTTCCTGATTGCCATTGTTAAATAAAAAATTTACTGCAAACCTGCTGAAAAATTCTGCGGAAACCTTACTTAAAATTTTCTACTTCCTGTACTGTTTTTTGCAAATTTAACAATTTGATTCCCGAGAGTTCCTATGAATTTATTGTAAACTTACTAAAAAATTAGTATAAAATCCCTACAATTTGGCTATAAAATCATTAAACATTGACTATATTTTTTATAAAATTTACTACCAACTGCAAATTTGTAAAAATATTTTACTGAAATAAAGTTAGTAAAAATGTGCTGCTAAATTATCGCACATCTACTACAAATGATTATGAATTACTGACAATTTATTGCCAACTCCTGTAAATTCGTTAAAAAACTTTCGCTGAAAAAATTAGTTACAAATTTATTTGCTTCCTGGCAGGTTGCTGAATATTCAGTGAAAATTTGCTACTAACTTATCGCACATTTACTACAGTTGGTTATAACTTACTGTGAAATTTACTGCCAACTCCTGCAAATTTATTAAAAAACTTTTGCTGAAAAATGATTTATAGATTTACTTTAACTTTATAAAAGATTGCTGCAAATTCTTTGGGAATTTGTTGTTAAGTTATTGCAGATTTACTACAAAAAACAATAATTTACTGAAAGTTTACTGCCAATTCCTGCAAATTCGTTAAAACACTTTTGCTGAATGAATGTGTACAAATATATTTTAACGTGCTGGAAGGTTTTTGAAAATTCAGTGAAAATTTGCTTTAAACTTATCGCACATTTACTACAAATAACTATAACTTACTAAAAATTTACGGCAAACTCCTGCAAACTCGTTAAAAAACTTTTGGTGGAGAAATTCGTTACACATTTATTTTAATGTGCTAAATGTTGTTGCAAATTCGGCGAAAATTTACTACTTATTACTATATATACTATATATATACTAAATTGTCGCACATTTACTACAAATGACTATAACTTACAGAAAAATTACTCCCAACTACTGCAAATTCATTAAAACACTTATTGCCAAAATGTGTTAAAAATGTATTTCAAATTTCTAGGAGGCTTCCGCAAATTCAATAAAATGTACTACTATATTATAGCACATTTACTACAAATGACAGCCTATGTCTTACTGCAATTGTACTGCCAGCTTATGAAAATTCGTTAAGCAACTGTTCTTGAAAGAATGTTTTACACATCTATTTTACCAAATTTTATGCAAATTCAGTTAAAATTTCCTATTGGATTATGGCATATTTAGTACAAATTACTATAACTTACTTAAAATGTATTGCCAAATCCTACAAATGTGTTTAATAACGTTTGTTGAAAAGATTTGCTACAAACTTATGTTAACTTCCTGAAAGGATAGTGTTAATTCAACGAAATTATTGCACATTTACTACAGATGACTAACTTGCTAAAATTTTAACGCCGAATCACGGAAATTTGCTTTGAAAATATTTGCAAAACATGTTCCGCACCTATTTTTATCCAACAAAAGCATTCGAGCATGCCTCCAAGAAAAAATCCCCCCTCCTTCGGAGTCGGGATTTTTTCAGTTGGCACGCACTCAAGCTTTTATTGAAAAAATAGCTGCAGAACATATTTACAAATATTTCCGGAAATTTTTCAAGCACTTATTGTATTTCTACTGAAAAAAACCTTTGCTAAAAAACTTTGTGAGAAATTTGTTTTAACTTTTTGAAATGCTGTTGCAAATTCAGCGAAATATTGCTACTAAATTATGACTCATTTACTACAAATGACTATGACTTACTAAACATGTACTGCCAACTCCTGAAAATTTTTTAAAACACTTGCCGATATTTTTTACAAATTTATTTTAACTTTTTGAAAGGTTGCTACAAATTCGGTGAAAATTTGCTATTAAATTATCACACATTTACTAAAAATTACTATGACTTACTAAAATTTCTGCTTAACCCTGAAAATTTGTTAAAACACTTCTGCTGAATTTTTTACAAATGTGTTTAACTTCTTGAAAGGTTGCTGCAAATTCAGTACACATGTGCTATTAGACTATTGCGTATTTAGTAAAAATGACTGAACTTACTGAACATGTTTTGCCAATTCCTGAAAATTTGTTAACACATTGGCTGGATTTTTTTACAAATTTATTTTAACTTATTGAAATATTCCTGCAAATTCAGTCAACAGTGCTACTAAACTATCGCACATTTACTAAAAACGACTATAACTTTCTGAAAATTCACTGCCAAATTCGGAAAATTTGTTAGGAACCACTTTTGATAAGTAACGTTGTGTGAAATTTATTTTAAATTCCTAAAAAGGTGTTGCAGATTCAGTGATTATTTGCTACTGAATTATCGCTCATTTCGTACAAATGGCTAGAACTTCCTAAAAATGTTGTGTCAACTCCTGGACATTTGTTAAAACACTTTTGTTAGATTTTTTTAATGTATTTTAACTTCCTGGGGGTTGTTGCAAATTCAGTGAAAATTTGCTACTGAAGTATCGCTCATTTACTGCAACTGACTATAACTTACTATAAATGTGCTGTCACCTCCTAAACATTTGTCAAAACACTTGTTGGAGTTTTTTACAAATTTATTTTAACTTTCTGAAAAGGGGCTGCAAATTCAGTAAAAATTTTCTACTGATTTTTTGCACATTTATTAGAAATAAGAACAACTGATAACTAATTGAAAGTTTACCCATACTTTTTAGCTATTGAAATTTGCTTAAATTTTAATAAATATTTGTCTGAGAACGTTGTGAGATTTGAGGGAAAGTTTTTGAGAATTTACGGTGGTTGTTGCTCTAAATTAGATACAAACTTGTTAAGAATTTGCTAGGAACTCATTGATAATTGCAGCAAACTAGCAAAAAGTTGAAAATCCCTATGCTGAAAAGTTGTGAAAAATTATTGAAAAATTGCAGCAACTTTAATTAAATTGAGTGTTCTTCACGAAATTACTAGGCATGTTCGAAAACATGTTGAAGTGACCGTTTGCTACAAATTTGTACGAAAGCTGTTGAAAATTGGATAAAAACACTTTAAAGGTTAGCTGCAAAGTTTATGAAAAGTGACTGTAAATTAGTAAAAAAATTGTGGTAATATTTATATAATTTACTGGAAATTCATTGGAAAAGCTTTGTAACAACTTAGAAAATTAATCAATATTTGCTGAAAATTGAATGAACAGTTTTTAAAGGATTTCTCCAAGTTTACTTCATTTTCTGAAGTGTAGTGAAAAAAAACTTGCTAACAATATTTATTGGAACATTTTGCGCAAGCCTGCTGAAAATTGTATGGAAATTTGTTAAAAATATGCTGCGAAGTTGGAAATTCCATTAAACGTACTGAAAAAACACTGGCGAGTTGTAAATTCATTGGTAGTTCTCTAAAATTATTTAAAATTTGCAGAAAATTTCACACGAATTTGTTAAAAATGTACAGACAATTTGCTGAAGATTTACTGCAAACTTATTAAAAGTTTATTGTTGAAACGTTTGCATAAATATTTACTGAAAATTTGTGTTAAACTTTGCTGGAAAATACGCTTGCAAAACTTACTGAAAATTTACTGCACACTTATTTAGAATTTCTTTTAAATTTGCTCAAAAGTTGGTCTGTGTTTGTATTTTATCACAAATCTTTCTGAAAATGTTCCACCAACCTGCTGAAAATTGCTGTAAATTGTACAAGGGCTTCTAAAAAATGACTGCAACAACACATTGTACAAAGTTGCTACCATCTTGCAGAAAATTTGCTGCAAACGTTCTTCTAATCTGATACAAAATACAAAGTTGCTTAGTTGCTGTTTCTTAGTTTCTCCCATAAGTGTAAGCCAAATTTATATATTTACTACTAGGATATAGGCACCACTGTTTAGCTACTTTACATGATATAAAAGTAGAGTTCAATCACCGAATTCAGTCCATCTGTCAACCTCAGGTATGCCGCGATAGTTATTTACGATACCAGTGCGTAAACCTAGTCTTTAGTCACGTGTGAGGCAGAGTTAAAACTCGAGTGAGTGATGCTTTACGCGTGTTTATCGTACAATATTTTATCTCTAGAAAACACGGTAAATATAAAAAAAATTATGTAAATTAGGATTACTAGCAACCGGTCGTAATTTTGCGTGGTTAAAAATTTTAAAACACGTTGCTACTGACGAAGTGAACTAATGAAAACATGTTATTAAACAGTCGTTTTACAAACTGCCAATTAAAAGTCAATTTTTCACACTATCGTAGATAACATATATTATTTATTTGCTTATGGATTTTTAGCTATTCATAGATGTTGTTTAAGGCACATTTGGACTTAAAGGACGCCCCCTATAATTTAAAAAATCAGGAATTACTGTAGGTATTTCAATCAATATGAAACTTGTGATTTTCCATTATTCATTACTATATTTTTTATACCTAAACATTAAACTTCAAAACTGTTTAATGCTTTTAAAATTACGAATGTTTATGTAATCGAGTGTTTCTATTTTTAACCAAGAGAGTTAATTAATCAATTTTCATTATCTTCCACCTGCAATTGTAATATTTCGTCCTATTCTAATTTAACCTTTCATGAAGCGACGGGGAATAACTCAGTCTAGCACGCGATGGGGAACGTAAATACCACTACCCTAGAAGCTTACAGCAAAGGCTGCAAGTATTTATCCAGCAGTCACGTAGCCAAGTCCATAGATTGTATTAACAGTACGCAGAGTGCAGCTTTAAGTGCAGGTTTTCACTAATTAATCAATCTTTGTTGCAGTTAAAGCATATTCGTTTGATGTTGGTGGTGACTCCAGCTCTGAGTCAGAGCTGGGAGTCAATCGGGCCGCCCAGGGCCCCTCGGGAGCCATGGGGCCATACTACCCTCCCAGAACAGCACACGACTTGATTTCGTTAGTAGAAAAAGGTAGAGTAGGAATTAGCAGTAACAGTTCTTGCTGCAGTTCGACAACTAGTTCAGTAGGAGAGAAGCAGGGCATAGGCTCGACTCGAGTCACCGCAGAAATTAACAATAGTCATAGGTAAGACTCCGGATGGATGGTAATGAAACAAATCAGCCACAGTCATTTCTTGCAGATTACCGAACGAATTAAGAGAAACAAAAATTGACAATCAAAATGATGAGTACCAAAAGGCGGAACCAGAATGTAAAATAGCACAACACAGTATCCACGCAAACAGCTCGAGAGATGTAAGCATGATTTGTATGAGTTTGGCAGTTGTTTAACATGACTTTTGCAGTGCATAGTGTTAATGAATACCGAGGCAGATGGCACGGAGCTGCTTTCATGCATCGGGTCCGAACCGGAGACGCAACTGGTCAGCAAGTGCGGGCACCTGGAAATTGCTCTCCTGTATGACGCACCCATGCGTAAGATGACCGTACACGTCTTGCAGGCACGAGACATTCCCAGTCGAGATCGAGGTCAACCCACACACACGCAGGTAGGATTGGTTTCTAATTCCACATCTTCGGTTCATTAGAGAGCATTAATTTCTGTCCATCACATTGAGTAATAGTATGTACTTTTCATAATAAAACTTCTAATAGCAGATTGCTAAATTTCCATCAAATTCAATGCTCTTACACAGATTAACTCGAGACATCTAATCTTTCTTCGATATAGCTTTCAACCTATAAGAAGACTTGGAAGAAGGAGTTGTAGTTATACCATTGCAGCATCTTCAACGTCATGTAGCTTTATCGTGCTAACTTTATAAATATTAGAAAAACACCCCATTTTAGGCCTCCCTAACTATTACTTAACATTTCATGATCAAACATGACCCATCAATCTTGGTCTTTGAAGCTTGACCACTTTTACTATTTCTGGCGGATTCATCCTATTCATTCTTCATTATACGTTTTTTCCAATGTTCTTTCATCTTTTTTTCGCCAAAAATCATTCTAAACTCATTTTTCGTCACACCCCTAACGTTTTGACTTCTTCGTCTCTCACAGTTGACACTTTACCTCCATGTATCATTGTTGACTGTACAATAGACTTCTATATTGTACTTTTTCCCATTTTGATAAATGTTCATCTTCGCAAATGATTTCCCCTTCGTACTCTGTATTTTCACGAACAAAATTTGTTCACTTTTTCAAAACTCAACATTATATTTCCTACCACTGATACTTTTATTAATGTGCCCTTTTCAGATCGTTTGTCAGCTCACGCCTTATATTTGGACTTGTCAATTTCAAACCTGCTTTTTAAACTTTTCTTACTACTATTCTCTGTAGCTCCTTCTTACTGCTTGCTATCGGGGTGATATCATATGTAAAGGCCAGATACTGATGATTCGGGCAGTATATCAGTGAAAATTAGTCCTCCTACCTTAATCCATTTTTAACAAACTACAAATCTGTGAGTTTATTTAATCTATATCTTTATTTCCACATTATCAGCTGCATTATCTTCTTGAGTTCACTTATTCTATCCGGTTTTTAATGGGTGTTCTAGTCCCTTTTGGCTTCTTGCAAAGATTTCGAAACTGCCTTCCCATTTTCTTTTCCCTTATTCAATTTCAGAGTCTTCGGTACTGTGACTGATCATCTTCTTGAGGTCATCCATTCTATGTGATGTTTTAACTAGTGTTCTACGAGGGGAACTAGAAAAATTATCTACCTAGCCATGATAGAAACAATTGATAAGCTTCAGCTTGTAATGTCAAACAGTGACAAGTCTTTCATTGTTGCATGAAAAATTTGATTCATATCCGCCAGTAATTTTATATTTTGTGGAGTGTTTTGTGTCTAAAAATGAGTCTTTTGAAATTAGATCATCGCAGTGTAATAAAATTCCTTACAAAGGAAGGCAACAATCCGAAAAATATTCGCGAACGAATGATTGCGGTGTATGGAGACGATGCTCCGTCATATTTCACAATTAAATTTTGGTCAAAACAATTTCGGTGGGGACGGGAATCTATAGAAGATGATCTCAGAAGTGGAAGACCTGCAGAAGGGACAAATGATGAAATGTGCAAGAATGTGGAAGCCATGGTTCTTGAGGATCGCCCTATAAAAGTCTTCACCATTGCTACAGCATTGGAAATATCCGAACCTAGCGTTTTGACAATATTGCACGACAAACTGGGCATGAGTAAAGTTTCAGCATGGTGGGTTCCCAGATTATTGTCTCCTGAGCAAAAGCTGAGTAGACAGCAAATTTGTAGAAACAATTTGGAATCTTTGGAAGCGGACCCCGACTTCTTAATGCGGATAGTGACTGGTGATGAGACTTGGGTACATCACTGGGACCCTGAGACGAAATTAGAGTCTATGCAATGGGTGCATAAGGGCTCTCCTCCCCCAAAGAAGGCCCGCACGCAATCTTCAGCTGGAAAACTCATGACAGCCATCTTTTGGGACATGCAAAGTATTCTTTTGATTCAATATATGCCTAAAGGCTCTACAATCACTGCAGAGGTTTATGGTCACACCCTCAAAAAGCTGCATACAGCTATTGTCAAAGAACGTCTAAATTTATCACAAGGTGAATCGCGCATTCTTCATGACAACGCGACCGTGCATAAGGCCGCCAAAATCAAACCAATTCTGCAGGAATGCCGCTTTATTGAGCTAAACCATCAACCTTATAGTCCGGATCTGGCACCGTCCGGCTTCTATCTATTCAGAAACCTAAAAAAGAATCTCAGAGGGCGTCGTTTTGAAACAGATGAGGATTTGAAGGAGGCAGTCAAGGACTATTTTGAGACCTAAGAAGAATCTTTTTTTTCAACGGGCATTAACTCTTTGAAGGACAAATGACATAAGTGCGTTGAAGTTGGGGGAGGTTATATTGAAAAATAAAATGATTTAAAAAACCGTATGTAATTCGTTTCGTAATTAGGTAGATAACTTTTCTAGTTCCCCTCGTAGTGTCTTTCAGCTTTTAACAAAAATTACGTACCTGCCCACTTTCTTCCTTTTCCTTGCTTTGATTGCAGTGTTCACTACTGTAACTGCATCATTTTCTTGAGTTTCTCCATTCTATCGGCGGTTTTAATTGATGCTCTACCAGTCATTTAGCTTTTCACCAATATTTCAAAGTTGCCCTTCCTTCTGCTCAATTTCAGAGTCTGTGACTATGACTGCATCATCTGCTTTAACTGGTGTTCTACTAGTCTTTAGCCTTTCACAAGATTTCAAAGTTGCCCTCTATTTTCTGTTTCCCTTCTTCAATTCAGAGTCGTCGATACTACGATTGAATCATCTTCTCCACTTCATCCAATCTATCCTGGAATTTAATTGATGTACTACTAATTGCTCAACTTTTTAGAAAGATTTCATAGTTGCTCTCCCTTTTCTATTTTCCTTTTTCAATTTCTGAATCATTGGTACTGTGACCATAGCGTTATCTTCTTGGGTTGATTTATTCTATGTCGTGTTTTAACCAGTGTTCTACTACCTTTGGTTTCTTACAAAAAAGTCAAAGTTGTCCTCTTTTTCCTTTTCCCTCTTTTAATTTCAAAGTCTATGGTACCTACTGTTACTGCTTCATCTTCTTAAGTTCATCCACTCAATCCGGTCTTTTAACTGGTGCTCTAGTTTGTTTTGGGTTCTTGTAAAGATTTCAAACCTGTCCTCCTGTTTCCTTTTCACACTTCTTTAATTTCAGGGTCTTTGGTGCTATTATCGCATCATCATCTTTTTCAGTTCGTCTACTCATTCCGGTGTTTTAACTAATTCTCTAGTGTGGTTTGGCTTCTTGTAAAGATGTCAAAGATACCCTCCTATTTTCTTTTCACATTTCTTCAATTTCAGGGTCTTCGATGCTTTTACTGCGCATCATCTTCCGCAGTTCATCCATTCAATCCAATGTTTTAACTGATGCTCTGGTGTTTTTTTGGCTTCTTGGAAAGATTTAAAATGTACCGTCCCTTTTCACACTTTTAATTTCAGGGTCTTTGGTGCTGTTTTAACTTATGTTCTACTAACCTTTCATCTTTTTGCAAAGATTTGAAAGCTGTTTTTTCTTTTCCTTCTTCAATTGCAGAGCCTTCGGTGCTGTGATTGCATCAGCATCTTGAGTTCATCTATTTTATCCTATGTTTGAACAGGTATTCTAGTGTCTGAGCTTCTTGCATAGATTTGAAAGCTGTCGTCTCGTTTTCTTTTTTCTTTTTTATGTCAGGACCTTTGGTACTGTGCATCATGTTCTGGAGTTCATTCGTTTTATCTGGTGGTTTTACTGGTGTTCTGCTAGTAGTTCGACTTTTTGTAAATAATTAAAAGTTGCCCTCTCTTTTCATTTTTCCCTTCTTAATTTCAGGGACTTCGGTATCATTAAGTGCATTATCTTCTTAGTTCTTGAGTTCATGCATTCTATCTGAACCGGTGTTCGCAAAGATTTCAAAGCTGCTTCCTGCGTTTGCACTTTCAAAGTCTTTGGTATTGTGATTGCATCATCTTCTTGTGTTCATCCATTCAATCCGTTGTTTTAATTGGTGATGTAGGATCTTTTGACTTCTTGCAAAGATTTCAAAGCTGTCTTCTCTTTTCCTTTTTCCTTTTTAAATTTCATGATCTTTGGTTCTGTTTACCGTATGATCTTCTTGAGTTCGTTTATTCTGTCTAGTATTTTAATTGGTGTTGTAGTGTCTTTGGGCTTCTTGCAAATATTTCAAAGCCGTCCACTTTTTTCCATTTTCTATTTTTTATTTCAGGATCTTTGGCACTGTTTTCTGCATCATCTTCTTGAGTTCATCCATTTTACTCGATGTTTTTGCTGGTGCTTTACTAGTATTTCAAATTTTTACAAAAATTTTAAAGTTGTCCTCTCCTTTATTTCAAGCTCTTCGGCACCATTAACTGTATCATCTTCTTGAGTTGATGCACTCTATCTGATATTGTAATTGGTGTTAGCAAAAAGTTCAAAAATGACTCTTCTTCAATTTTAGTCCAGTTTTGTGATTGCATCATCTTCTTGTGTTCATTCATTCAATCTGGTGCTTTAACTGATTATAGTGATGATTTAGAGTCTTTCGGCTTCTTGCAAAGATTTTAAAAGCTGCCCTCTGTCCTCCTTTTCTCTTCCTTAGTGTCAGGGTCTTCAGGGTACCGTTAGCTGCATCATCTTCTCGAGTTTATGCATTCTATCTGATAATTTAACTGGTGTTAACAAAAGCTACTCCTTCCTTCCTTAATTTCAGAGTCTTTGGTATTGTGATTGCATCATCTTCTTGTGTTCATCCATTCAATCCGTTATTTTAATTGGTGATGTAGGATCTTTTGACTTCTTGCAAAGATTTCAAAGCTGTCTTCTCTTTTCCTTTTTCCTTTTTAAATTTCATGATCTTTGGTTCTGTTTACCGTATGATCTTCTTGAGTTCGTTTATTCTGTCTAGTGTTTTAATTGGTGTTGTAGTGTCTTTGGGCTTCTTGCAAATATTTCAAAGCCGTCCACTTTTTTCCATTTTCTATTTTTTATTTCAGGATCTTTGGCACTGTTTTCTGCATCATCTTCTTGAGTTCATCCATTTTACTTGATGTTTTTGCTGGTGCTTTACTAGTATTTCAAATGTTTACAAAAATTTTAAAGTTGTCCTCTCCTTTATTTCAAGCTCTTCGGCACCATTAACTGTATCATCTTCTTGAGTTGATGCACTCTATCTGATATTGTAATTGGTGTTAGCAAAAAGTTCAAAAATGACTCTTCTTCAATTTTAGTCCAGTTTTGTGATTGCATCATCTTCTTGTGTTCATTCATTCAATCTGGTGCTTTAACTGATTATAGTGATGATTTAGAGTCTTTCGGCTTCTTGCAAAGATTTTAAAAGCTGCCCTCTGTCCTCCGTTTCTCTTCCTTAGTGTCAGGGTCTCAGGGTACCGTTAGCTGCATCATCTTCTCGAGTTTATGCATTCTATCTGATAATTTAACTGGTGTTAACAAAAGCTACTCCTTCCTTCCTTAATTTCAGAGTCTTTGGTATTGTGATTGCATCATCTTCTTGTGTTCATCCATTCAATCCGTTATTTTAATTGGTGATGTAGGATCTTTTGACTTCTTGCAAAGATTTCAAAGCTGTCTTCTCTTTTCCTTTTTCCTTTTTAAATTTCATGATCTTTGGTTCTGTTTACCGTATGATCTTCTTGAGTTCGTTTATTCTGTCTAGTGTTTTAATTGGTGTTGTAGTGTCTTTGGGCTTCTTGCAAATATTTCAAAGCCGTCCACTTTTTTCCATTTTCTATTTTTTATTTCAGGATCTTTGGCACTGTTTTCTGCATCATCTTCTTGAGTTCATCCATTTTACTTGATGTTTTTGCTGGTGCTTTACTAGTATTTCAAATGTTTACAAAAATTTTAAAGTTGTCCTCTCCTTTATTTCAAGCTCTTCGGCACCATTAACTGTATCATCTTCTTGAGTTGATGCACTCTATCTGATATTGTAATTGGTGTTAGCAAAAAGTTCAAAAATGACTCTTCTTCAATTTTAGTCCAGTTTTGTGATTGCATCATCTTCTTGTGTTCATTCATTCAATCTGGTGCTTTAACTGATTATAGTGATGATTTAGAGTCTTTCGGCTTCTTGCAAAGATTTTAAAAGCTGCCCTCTGTCCTCCTTTTCTCTTCCTTAGTGTCAGGGTCTTCAGGGTACCGTTAGCTGCATCATCTTCTCGAGTTTATGCATTCTATCTGATAATTTAACTGGTGTTAACAAAAGCTACTCCTTCCTTCCTTAATTTCAGAGTCTTTGGTATTGTGATTGCATCATCTTCTTGTGTTCATCCATTCAATCCGTTGTTTTAATTGGTGATGTAGGATCTTTTGACTTCTTGCAAAGATTTCAAAGCTGTCTTCTCTTTTCCTTTTTCCTTTTTAAATTTCATGATCTTTGGTTCTGTTTACCGTATGATCTTCTTGAGTTCGTTTATTCTGTCTAGTGTTTTAATTGGTGTTGTAGTGTCTTTGGGCTTCTTGCAAATATTTCAAAGCCGTCCACTTTTTTCCATTTTCTATTTTTTATTTCAGGATCTTTGGCACTGTTTTCTGCATCATCTTCTTGAGTTCATCCATTTTACTCGATGTTTTTCCTGTTGCTTTACTAGTATTTCAAATGTTTACAAAAATTTTAAAGTTGTCCTCTCCTTTATTTCAAGCTCTTCGGCACCATTAACTGTATCATCTTCTTGAGTTTATGCACTCTATCTGATATTGTAATTGGTGTTAGCAAAAAGTTCAAAAATGACTCTTCTTCAATTTTAGTCCAGTTTTGTGATTGCATCATCTTCTTGTGTTCATTCATTCAATCTGGTGCTTTAACTGATTATAGTGATGATTTAGAGTCTTTCGGCTTCTTGCAAAGATTTTAAAAGCTGCCCTCCCTTTTTGTTTTCCCTTCTGCAATTTCATTATTTTCGTTATCATCTTCAGTTGATCCACTCAATCAGGTGTTTTTTAATTAGTGCTCTAGTGTGTTTTGGCTTCTTGCAAAGATTTCAAAGCTACTCTCCTGTTTCCTTTGCACACTTATTTAGTTTCAGGGTCTTTGGTACTGTAACTGTATCATCTTCTACAGTCCATCCACTCAACTACACTCTTGTTTCCATTTCTCTTCTTTTATTTCAGGGTCTTTTGTGCTGTTGCATCATCTTCATCACTTGATCCATTCTATTCGATGTTTTAACTGGTTTTAACTGTGTTGTGTGTACTGTGCACACCTTATAGATATTGCAACATTTTAACGGTATAAGTGCATATCTGGGGAAATACGTTCTCATATAACTCTGTTAATGCTGTTTTTTAAAATTTCATTTAAAAAAGTAGGTTTTTTAAAATTAATTTCGGTGTGTGAAGTGCCACGTTTTTCACTGAGTGAAAAAAGTGACACTTTGCTTTTAATTTAGGAATGAACGATTTTAAATAGACGTTTCCTTAGTTACCAGAACTGAACAACGCAGCTGACTAAAATGAAGGCAAATAAAATTCTATACAAAATAGGTTTGGAGTTGAATACTTAATGAAATTTTAAAAAATCTTATAGACAACTCTTGTTAGCGTGCTTATTTTTCACGCGTTTTCACCCTCCACACTTGTGAAAAAAAGTTGCACTTCTAACACTTGTGGTCTAAATAACTATTTGTGTTGTATTATGCAGTACATTTTAATTTTTATATCAGTACATGCTTACGGATTATTCTTGCAGGTGCGGTTGATTCTACTGCCAAGCAAAAAGCAAAAGCACAAAACAAAAATCCGGTCGGGCGACAACCCCCAATACATGGAAAGCTTTCTGCTCCACCGAGTAAACCCGGAGGATGTGAATTCGATGGGCATAAGACTGCGATTGTATGGCTGTGAACGCATGCGCAGGGAGCGCCTCATCGGTGAGGCCGTTGTGAGCTTCGCCAACATAAACCTCGAACTAGAAAATAATTTGTGGTTAAACTTAGAACCTCGAGCTAATACTACGGTGAGTCCCTGTGTCTTTTCCCTTTTTGTCGTGATTTCTAAGACCTGACATGTTGCAGTTAAGCGGATACACCGGCGAACTAATGAGTCTGGCTCGGTCTGACAGCACGGGATCAACGCACTCGATGCAACATGGAGGTGTACCTGAACTATTACTCGGTTTATCGTACAATGCTACTACGGGTAGACTTAGTGTAGAAATTATCAAGGGATCACATTTTAGGTAATTAGAATTTTATAAAAATTCAGTAAATTTGATTTGTCATTAAAGTTGAACAAAATGAGAACACACTAGCGGAGAGTTTTGTAGATAAATTTACAGATTATATTAGGTTATGCATAGTAAGGTTGCTATATTGAAGAAACGGTTTTATAACGTTTATAATTATTGTTCATGATAATTGTTTCCAAAAATATAAGAAATATGATAATAATGAATTGTTACTACAATATAAACCTGATAGAAATAAAATTAAGAGTAAGTGAAACACAGTTACTATAAAAAGCAATTTTATGAAAAATCCAAATGGCTTCTGAACTGCTGACAAACAATATTGGGAAAAGCTTAAAAAAGGCAGATTAGAAAATGTTGTCAACTTTGAGGATGCATTATAAGATATGAGTTCGGTTTTAACTGTATAGAAATTAAAGGGAATAAGCTTATAGGAAGTTATTTAGGAAGGTACCTACATAACAGGATACAGTATATGCAACTTGGAAATTTATTAAGCAATCCATCCCCAATATAATGTACAGTCACATATAATCTCACAAGAGCATTAATTCTTTCCAGAAATTTTTTTGAGTGCGTTCCAACAACGTCGTATTAATTTGCCCGAGCGGGACGCGAGGGCAAATTAAGACTTTGTTGGAATGCACGAAAAATAATTTCTGGATATGAATTAATGCTCGAATGCAGATTCTGTATCGTAACGACACAAACCCTAAAATAAAGTAATCCATATCTACAAAAAATTTCCATGAAAATCGTACGACACTCATTAATGACCAATAGAAAAATTAGTTCACGAGCCGTAACCAAGACAACAACAAAATTTCTTTCGCGTCCCGCTCGGGCAAATTAATACGACGTTGTTGGAACGCACTCAAAAAATTTCCGGAAAGAATTAATGCTCTTGTGAGATTATATGTGAAAATCGTACGACACTCATTAATGACCAATAGAAAAATTAGTTCACGAGCCGTAACCCAGACAACAACAAAATTTCTTGGAAATTTTTTGTAGGTAGACATTGCTTCTTTTTAGGGTTTGTGTCGTTACGATTTTCTTACCGAATCTGCATTCGAGCATTAATTCATATCCGGAAATTATTTATCGTGCATTCCAACAACTTCCTAATTTGCCCTCGTGTCCCGCTCGGGCAAATTAATACGACGTTGTTGGAACGCACTCAAAAAATTTCCGGAAAGAATTAATGCTCTTATGAGATTATATGTGAAAATTTTGTTGTTGTCTGGGTTACAGCTCGTGAACTAATTTTTCTATTGGCCATTAATGAGTGTCGTACGATTTTCACTGTAATATAATGGTATTGAAAGAACTGTCATGGTTTAATTCTATTTTGTTTTATATACAGGGTTGATGGGAAATGGGAAACAATCTTTTATCAAGAAGTTTAAAAAAGCAAGTGAAAGAATGATATGTCAATTTGGTACTGTAGAAATATGGTAGGATAATTAGTAGAAGACACTGAAGGCAAATTATTAAAGAATTGAAGACAACATTTTAATGAATTACTTAACACAGAATTCCTCGACTTACATCTACGAAATGCAGATACTACAAGACCAATTAAGGAAATCTGGGAAGTATTAAAAGAAGCAGTGCTATTAACGGCAGAGAAAGCATGCGGAAAAGTATCGCAAACAGAGAACTCAAACGAACACACTGTTGGAATGGGGAGATAAAAAGAGCAGTAAAAAGAAAGAAGCAAAAATCGAAGACCTATCTAAACACGAAATTGGTGTCAGACTACGCAGAATACAAAAATTACAGGAAAGAGGTTAAAAGACTAGTAAAAGAAGCAAGACTAGATAGATTTCAGAAAAAAAATTGAGCCCTCCTATAAGGAAAACAAAAAACTGTTCTACGGAGCAATAAGAAGGGAAACACAACGTAACTACACTGCAAACTATAAATGACAAAAAGAGGGAAGTAATAATAGAAGAAGAAAAGGTCATGGAGAGATGTATGATATATGGAAGATACTAGAGAAAAGGGGAACAGAGCATGGGATAATAACAGGTACCATCAGAAGCCTATATAAAGAAACACAGAACTTAGTCAGAATAAGATATGAGAATTCCTGTAGATTTAAGATAACAAAAGGGTTGTATCCTTAGCCCACTTCTATTTTCAGTAGTGCTAGACGAGAGTATCAAGGAAGCAAAAGCTCAAGCCAAACAATACATGGTAGGACATTGGAACATGAAAGGGGCAAAAATAGTGGAAATAGCATATGCAGACGATATGGTATTGATTGCAAAGGATGAGAAGACACTAAATAACAACCTAAACATATATAAACAAATCCTGGAAAAAAGAGGGATGAGGATCATGGCCAACAAATCAAAATCAGTGGTCATTAGCAGAACCGGAAAAAGGACCAAATTAAAATAGGAGATGGCAACCTCAAACAGGTAGACAGATTTAAATATCTGAAGATTAGACGAAGAGATCAAGGATAGAACAGGAGCAGCGGGACGACTTTTTAATGGAATCAAGAACACATTTTTAGCTAAGAAAGAGATAGGCTACATAAGGAAGCAAAGGTAACACCTATAGTAACATTTGGTTCGGAAGTATGGACTTCAACTCAAGCACAAAGAAGCAAAATACAAAGCACTGAAATGAAGTTCCTTAGCAGGATAGAATGAAAATATATAATGGACAAAATAAGAGCGATACAAACTACGGTAGAAGAAGGTCAGATAAGATAGCTAGGACACGTGATGAGATTGGGACAAGACAAACTGATAAAGAAAATATACGAGACAAGAACCAAAAAGAAGAAGCAAAGAGGAAGACGAAGAACAGAATGAACAGTAAGGGAAGCAGCTAAAAATAGAGGAATCACGCGGAAGGAAATAAAGCATAACACAGTACCTATAGAAAAGAGTGGAGAGAAGCATGAAAAAAGAAGCCAAAGCAGTAAAGCAACCCCACCTTCATCAGCCTTACACCTGTAAGGGTAGAAAAGACTCGGGAATAAGTAAGTAGGTACTTAACGAGAAGATGACAAAATACATAGACTGAGAAATTTGAAGGAAGACGTAGGCAAGCGAGTAGTAGTAGTAGATCAACATACTGAAGAAATAGGAGAGATCATACAAAATTTATTAAAAAATATAGAAACCCTGCAGAAAATGGGATTTCAGAGTAAATTTTAAAATACGGAACCCAGTGCTGGGGAACGTCTAACGTACTTAATTCACTGTATGTTCCAATTATAGAGGAATTTTGCAGTCAGATGTAACATACAAAGTATGCATAAGAGTTTTAAGCAATAGATTACTGAACTACCTAACAGAGTTATTTTGACAGTAAAACAAATCCCAAGCTTTTGCAATGAGCAAAATTGGAAACTTTATTTTTATTATTAATTATGGATTTCAAGCAAACATACGTCGTTTATTAGAAGCAAGGTGTGTGAGGTAATGACAAAGATCGGCGTAGGTATTAGGGAGAACTGCTAGATTGGTGATAATGATATTAGAAGACATGCGAAGCAGAGTAGTTGTAGATTGGAGTCTTTCAGATAGCTTTGCTGTGAAAAAGAGGATTAAGAGAAGGAGATCCCCACCACTCTTTTTAATTGTGTTGTAAAAACATTGTTAAGGAAAGTAACAACAGGAACTTTTCTCCAGGAATACAAACTGCAGATTAATAAAGAGAAAACTAAGTAGGGGAGAGAGGGGCACATTCGGACTGTGGGTACATTCGGACAGATCAAATTTACCGCGTAAAATTCAATCAGGGACTGCGTAGGTTGGTAGAACACATCCCTCCATCCGGTTATTAGTACGCTGCTAGTTTGGTGCATGGCCGACTTGACTCGGAAAAGTTATTGATAAAAATCGACTTTGTGTGATTCAGGTAAAGTTTTTACTACTACATACTTAAGCTTCTGCACAAATAACATAAATATTTTTAATATTTTCACCAGTTGACATCTAATATTCACGTAATAACCTACTAATTACACCAAACAGATCAGCTGTTATCTTAACCTCAAAGATTTTTAATGTACTCTATTTAAAATAATACACCCTGGGGCAGATTCGGACAAGCTCTGCGGGGTAGTTTCGGACTGTCCAAAACTGCCCCGTGGTATTTATAGTCGTACGAATGTACCCTATCATTTTTCAACAAAAAATTTTAAAGCAAAAATTCCTTTGCAGAATGGTTAGACATTATATCAAAAAGACTGATCGTGCTAATATTTCTGAAGAAACTATAAAACTTGCAGTAGAAGCAGTAATAAAACATAACACTTCGATTCGTGATGCCGCAAGTCGATATAATCTTAAGAAATCAACATTACATGATCGTGTTAATAAGTGTCTTAGAACATCTCTTGACATTGATGACTCCGGAAACGAAGATAATGTGGCAGGTGGTGAAGTAAATGAAGATACAAAATCAAAGTATGCTTCCAGGCAGGTATTTTCAGGCTCGGAAGAAAAAGAACTTGTAAAATATTTGCTGCACTCATCTAAAATTCATTTTGGTCTAACATATGACCATACGCGCAAATTGGCATATGAGTACGCAAGCTATTTGAAGAAGAAAATTCCTCAGAAATGGGAGGTAACAATGATGGCTGGAAGAGATTGGATGGCTTCGTTTATGGCTAGGCATAATAATTTGTCATATAGGAAACCAGAAAATACGAGTCAAGCCCGAGCAACTGCTTTTAACAAATTTAATGTGGACTTATTTTTTAAAAATTATTTAGAAGTCCAAGAAAAATATCACTTTCCTCCTCAAAGGATTTTTAATACTGATGAAACTGGAATATCTACAGTTGTGCAAACACCAAAAGTTATAGCTCCTAGCGGACAAAAGCAAGTAGGCCAAACGGTTTCAGGGGAACGGGGTGAAAACGTGACAATGTGCGGCATTATCTCGGCAGCTGGGACATGTTTGCCTCCAATTTATATTTATCCTCGACAGCGCATCAAAGATGAATATTTGTATGGTTCGTACCCAGGTGCTATAGCTTTGGGCTCAAAAAGTGGTTATATGACGTCTGAGTTATTTCTAAAGTTACTTCAACATATGCAAAAACACACAAGTTGTAGTTCAGACAACCCAATATTGATTATTTTAGATAATCACGGAACACATACAACTTTAGAAGCCATTAGTTACTGCCGAGACAATGGAATGGTTCTACTTTCATTCCCGCCACACTGTTCCCATAGGATGCAACCGTTGGATATTTGTGTCTATGGTCCATTCAAAGCTCGTTGTAAAACGTCTTTCAACGACTATCTCGTTGCAAATCCAGGAAAACCAATTAAGATACAAATTATTACTAAATTAACGTATGAACCTTTCCTCCAATCGTTCACCCCAGCAAACATCATCAAAGGATTTTCTACTGCCGGCATTTGGCCCGTTAACACATTTGTTTTCAATGAAGATGACTTTCTGGCATCAACTACAACGGACAGACCCAATCCAGATCTTACTCTTCCGATATGTGAACAATCGGAACCTAGTGTTTCTACCGAGGAAAGAAACGATAGTGCCATGAATACCTCAAGTAATAACAACTTTTTGTTTATAAAAGAAATCGTAACAAGCATTATAAGAAAGGTAGAAGATCAGGTGTTGGGGAAAAGGAGTTTAAGTGACATCTTGCCAAACTTAAGACCTTATCCTAAATGTCCACCCCGAAATAAACAACGCAAAACAAGAAGTGGTGCCTCGAAAATATACACAAGCACACCTGAAAAAAATAAGTTAGAGATTTTAGCGCAAGAGAAAAAGGATAAAGATGAAGAGAAACTAAGAAAACAAGCTGAAAAGTGCAAGAAAAAAGTGTTTCAGGAAGAAAAAACCAAAAGAACGAAAAGCTTGAAAAGGACTAAAAAAGCCTCAACATCATCTTCATCTGATTCAGAACTTGACATCGAATCCCCTAACACCAAGAAAACCAAACACTCGTACTCTGATGATTCTGATATTGGATCCTTTAATAGTGAAACTGATGAAATTTTAGTCTTGTTGGACGACGAAGAACTAAGCGAAAGGGATTACGTTTTAGTTCAGTTTCCTACAAAGAAAACAATAAAATATTATGTGGGCATAATATTAAATAAACTTTCTCTTGATGAATATGAGGTTAAATTTTTTCGAAAAAATAAGTCTTATGGATTTTCACTGCCAAATGTTGACGACATCTCACTAGTAATTAGAAATGATATCATATGTAAGCTACCAAAGCCCGCAACGGTGAAGGGGACAACAAGATTGGAGGCATACATTACTTTTAATGTAAATTTCAACAATTATAATATTTGTTAGAAGCATACTTACGTAGTTATAACTACCTGAAATGTACTTTTATTTTTCATATATATATATATACTTTACATAAAATGATCTCTGTTTGGTTTGTTTCAATATAAATACACTTTATACTGCAATAAAATTGTTGTCTGTTTTATAATTTCTCTTAAAATAGCACATCTGTCTGCTGTCCAAATGTACCCTGCACTGTCCGAATGTATCCTCACGTTGTCCGGAAGTGCCCCCTAACGGGGCACAATCGGACAAAATGCAAAAAAAATTCCAAAAATATTTTCTTATAAACTATCAACAAACAGCAAAATTTTTAATGACAGTGATAAAGCAAAAAGGTGTTAGATTACATAGATAACCAACTTGCATAAATGTTCTAAGTAGTCAAGAAATTATGAGCAGTTGTAATTAGATGTCCGAATGTGCCCCGCTCTCCCCTACATGGTGATGATACGAAAAAATCAGAGGAAAGGACTTAAGTATAGGGATAAATGAAGACATGACACTGTTTCAAATTAGTCAATTTTTGGGTTTTTAAGAGTAACTATTACAAACAGGAACAAAGAAAAATCAGAAATAGACGAGAGAATGTGAAAATGCAGAAATCGAAACCAGTATCCAGACAAACAAAACAAAAGAGCCCAGAGAGTGAGATGGTTGAAGCATATGGTGTGAATACAGGAACATATAATAACAAGAGTACTGTTATTAAAAAAAGGAGGAAGGAAAAATAGAAAAGAAGGAGCAAAAATAAAATAGTTGGGTGCAGTAAGAACAGACAACAGGAGTGGAAGAAAGTTGTTAAATCATAAAAGGATGGGCCTAGAATGATCTTCATGTATAGGGCATGTAGAAGACCTCGAAATGAGGATATAAAGTCATTAAAAATCCGGGCACTTAAAATGATTCAGTGTATATCTTACTTTACTTTACTTCTCACGTTACCTGGTAAAATTAGTCAAACTCAAAATAATTACTCTTATATGACAGCATGCCTCATTGTTTAACTGTCAATTGCTAACCTAGAAACGCAAAGCCCAATTTACATTAACCAAAAATTGCAAAAATCCTCTATAAGACTCGCCCGGATTTTTAATTCGGCTACTGTACATATATAAAGCAGTTTTAATGTTTGTTCTATTTTCGAATAAATGGAAAATTACTGAAGAAAAATATTACAATTATCTATTTACTTTTCAGCAATTTATAAATTCCCAAGTATGTACTAATTTAAAGATGATCAAAGCATCCTGTTCATTTCACGTCTTCAACCTTATAAATTTTAAATTTGTTCATTATTAGAAAAATAAATACTATTAACAATTCATGTTTAGCCTTGTCATTTAATTGAAAAAAGAAAAGGTTAGGTAAAGTACGTTTTTTTTCTATAATAACTGTCAAAGTGTTGCAATGTTGGTAGATATGTGATTAAAACGCTAGGAAATTTTTATACCTCGTGTTGGTAGAACTTTTTCAAAATTATGGTTATGTGTCAATTTTGAATGTCAAAGTATCTTAACTCTCGACAAATTTCTTTTTTAACATGGAATCATCATCATCATCAATAAAATCGGATAAAAAAAGAAAACCACGAAATATTTTAAATGCAAAAATGAAGCAAGCCATATTAAATTATGACATATCTGTCAAAATAACAATAATTTTTTTAGTGGAAGAAAAGAACTAAGAATCTATGTACCAACATTATTAAAACTAGGGACCCTGCAGGAATGCAACTTATCCCCTAGAAAATTGACCTTGAAATTTATTATAGAAAAAAAAATGTACTTTACGTATGATTACTGATATTTAAATATCGCTAATTCGAAAACAAAAAGCGACCTGGCATATATTTATGAAGCTTTATATTCTCATTTTAAGGCTCTCTAAGTAAAGGCCCTTAAAACAGAGATACCCTGTATACTAAGGAGCTGCTTGTTACATCTAGGTTGATTTTATTTCTGAAGGAGAATGGAGACTAATATACTTCTGATGGAGCTGTAATTTTGCATTTTTGACAGTTATTTTCTAAAATGACTACTGAGGTTATTTTTTGCACTTCCGGGACTAAAGTTGATACTTTAGTCCCCGTAAACAGGGACTAAAGTAGATCATTTAATCCCTAGGGACTAAAGTAACTCATTTAACCCCTAGGGACTAAAGTAAAAATGATACCGTAACTATGGTAAATTTATGTACACACGAGGTTAGTAGGTTAGGTTTTGTTTGTCATCTGACACACACTGACGTAAAACTTAACCTGCAAATCTCGAATTTGACATATACTGACAATACACTTCAGTACTGCCAACTGATTCAGGCTATCCAGGACCTGCTGCAATTCAGTTTGTAATAAATTATAATTGTCAGTTTCTAAATTGACAGATTCCAAATTTTGGAAATGTTTGATGATAATGTTCCCAAAAGTGCAAAAAATAGCGTATATACCTCGGGACTAAAGTGCCTAAATCCCTTGAGCGGTTATTGCCCTCGGGCTTCGCCCTCGAGGCAACAAACTCCACTCGCGGGATTAAATGGTGCACTTTAGTCCCTCATGATATAATATACTATTATTATTATCATGTGGAAAGCATGTATTATACTACAAATGTATATAACCTTGTCCACAACAAACACAATTAGAAATAAAACAAACAGATTTATTACTCTGGCTGTTGTTAAAACATCACATGATAAGAGAAGTTACAATATTCTATTGGCAAAATTTGTTTATGCTCTTCCAATATAAAAACAAACACTTTGCAACAAATATAAAAATTAAATTAAATCGTTGTTAGTCGATGATTCCATATATAATTTACATAATTTTTTTTATTAATTAATAGTATTTTAAAATAGAAGTGACATGTTTCCCTTCTTTGTTATAACTTTAGATTTTAAAATTATAAAAAAAGAATGATAAGTTTCTGTTAAATTATTATTCTTGTAATCATACACTCACCCACTCACAGATTTTGTTACTAAAAAATTTTTACATTTGATTTTGTGTAACAATAATACAGAAAAAGATAAATATTTTTATTATTATTATTGTAATAGCTAAAACTGCATCTACAACAAATGATTTTCAGGAATTTGGCATTAAATCGAGCCCCAGACACGTACGTGAAGCTGCATCTTGTCAGCAGTACTGGGCAGCAGCTTGGCTACAGCAAAACCACTGTCAGAAGGGGCCAGCCCAATCCCCTCTTCAAGGAAACTTTCATATTTCAAGTAAGTTGCTTACAAAACTCAAAGTTTCAGTATTTTCGCTTTAAGTATTTTATTCAAAGTACTTTTAAAATTTATATAGATACTTTAACTAAAAACTACTTAATAACTAAGATATTTTAAAACTTAAATACTCTGAGTAGGTACTTTTAATGTAATATAGTACTGAAATTTATGTTTTTACCCAAAAATAGCATTTCAAGTACTTTCTTATACAAAAGATACCTACTCCAAGTACTTCAAATATTCAGCATTTTTTATATTTAAGTACTGCAAAACTTAAATTACTTAATACTTTAAGTACTTGCACTTAGTACTAGAAGTAAAAAAAATTAAATTTGAGGTTCTTATAGTGGAAGTATTTTGCTTTAGTACTTACCGTAATGAGAAATTTTCAGGTCGCCTTGTTCCAATTGGCAGACGTGACGCTGATGGCCTCGGTCTACAACAGGCGTGGCGTGACAAAAAAGAAGGAGATGGTTGGCTGGTTCAGCCTGGGTTTGAACTCGAGTGGGGCAGAGGAGCTGGCCCACTGGATGGACATGAAGGAGTTCCAGCAGGAGCAGATCTGCCGCTGGCACGTGCTAGTGCAGTCATAGCTTTTCTCTCGATAAGATGATCGATGGCCGTTTATTTTCATGACTTTACCACAAATTGCGACTCGCATTTGAAACTATTTTGTATTCAGATTTTATGTGATTTTGACTATTGTAACAAAATTTTCATTGCCTTATTACAAGAGTAACATTGCAGAAACTAATCTACAGACGGTTCTCACAGACGAGTACTCAATTATTCCACAAAGTTGTATTGTGATAACGAAATCGAATTTGCTGAGAATTGAAGCGCCGCCCATCCGTGGCCGTGACCACGCGTGGGCTGCTTTTACCGTGAACTAGTAAAGACCGTTTTACTTCGCGTAAACATTTTGTCCTACTCTTATTGTACCATGCACAAATTAATTATAAGCTTTCATAGTAAAACTAAAATTGCGTAGGGATGGGTACGTTTTACATTTAACTAAACGCTTATATTTATACTTGATATTATAGTGTTAAAGAGTTGAATATTTATTACTAAGGACGTACGTGTTTGCATAATTATGATCAAATTTTTATACGTTGATTGGATTCGTTCAGTTTCAAAAATCGATCATAATAAGACTGCATTTTGTGTCTTATTACTTTTGTCGAGCGATTTTTGAAATTAACCAGCAGCAATTTCTCTCATTCGAGATGTATAAATCTTAGGGGCTCATTTCACACTTACTCTCTCATTTATTAATATTCGCATCTGTAAAATAGTCAATTTCATGTGTTCATAACATTTTGAAGATTCTTATGACAGTTCTTAATTGATATTATGTGATATAAATGTGATTGAAAACATTATGACGAGATGTCGCGACCGATTAGTCAAAATGTAGAACATGTAGCGTAACAAGAAAGCTGTAATAATGTAATGTTTCAATAGATGTTGGTGGTTGTCAAAATTGTCTAAAACTGTAGCATTATTAACGTACCGGACTGTTCCAAATAGCATGGATTACCTGGACCATGTACATATTTAAATCTGATTCTGATCTTTGTATATAGGTCACTTCAAGTTGTCGACTCAGTGCGTCGGGATTGTTTACACGTCGACTGCAGCCTTAAAGTACATTTTGAAAATTATCGTCTTTTAAGAATTAAACAATGTATGTAAAGCAGAAAAATGGCTTTTGTTGAGATTGTAGCTCTAGTTAGATTTATAAGATTAATTGCTTATGGTGTGTGTTAATGATGTACATTTTAGGTGCTCCCTTTGTAAACGTCATATTGAAACTCTTTAATATATAGATACACTTCCGCTTGTCTTAATCCTTTTTTTTTCAATAATAATGGAATGATAAAATGTTAACACCATCTCATTAGCACACACCAAAAGGACGTGTTTAAGGATTCTCAACTCAAGCTATTCCGTTGTCTATACTGTCGTGTAATCGTAGGTTTAAGCTGAATAATTTTTTAAGAGGATACTGCTGTACCCCCATCCCTACAGTTTTATATGCCTTCGTAAATTATTTAAGTGAGTGGAAGCGGTAGCCAGAAATTGTGTATTAATGAATTTCAAATGGCAAGAAATTGTCGGTTTGACATTTTTCT
Organism: Agriotes lineatus; assembly: GCA_940337035.1. Classification (NCBI taxonomy): domain Eukaryota; kingdom Metazoa; phylum Arthropoda; class Insecta; order Coleoptera; family Elateridae; genus Agriotes; species Agriotes lineatus. Next base: position 189,645,546 of record OW679195.1, on the reverse strand, counting down.
AATATTGTCAGTATTACATTTTGCATGGAAAATGTTGCACCTTAAACACAAAATGCACTTTGTAATTATATTCCAACATATTTTGTACAAAATTAATAAAAAGTATTACTGTCTGTCTGTGGTTGTTTATTGATATATTTCACACTACACCTAAAATTTATTCGATGACCTAATAGTTAATTTTTATGAGCATGCATTTTATTCAAAATATTTAAAATGTTTAAGTAAACCTATGTTTTAAAACTTTATAACTCGTTCAAATTGAAGATTGCCGTAACTTGAGATACACCCATTGATGCAAATGAACTACTAAGTCAGAGAGAACTAAATTACATCTTGATCTTGAACTATTTTCCTAAAATTATACAAAACCACTGCCTTCTACATTTACAAGCCATGCTGTTGGAGATTTGGCAATGATGATCGTAGACCAATTTTTGTACTGTTTAGTTATAAAAACGTCTGTTCAAATGTGGCGTGTGAGTAAATATTAATATGTTGGACTGCTCTAAGTTTGTCCCGAGTGGTGTAGCTTGAACAAGCGTCCGCGTTCGATCAGCAGAGTTAAGCAACGCTCTCTCTGGTCAGAACTTGGATGGGAGTTCCATGGCTGCATCTCTCGGCGCCTCGTGGTACGGCTATCACGGAAAAAAGTTGGTCCCGGCGGTCATACAACATCATGACAGTCGTTAGTGGGGTTGGAAGTCCTCATAACTGCACAGCGACGCCTATAATTGGCCTAACGGCTGTTGGCTGAGTGCGAATTAAATAAATAAATACATTTATGTATATTACTGTACTGTTCGTGATAAGTGAAAGTAAAATTGCTGCTAGAATTTATAGGTTTTTATTAAGTATTTCACTGAGGTAAGTAACAATCTAACCTCATTTTTAGGGCATTTCTTGTAACTTTTAATTTTATATTTAGAATGCCACGAAGACGCTGTGAACCAACTACAACAGTACCTTACAAGAAAATCGTATACAAACTATAACATTTTCTTTTCCAATGGACGAGATCCGAAAGAAAGCATGGCTTCGTGCAACAGCACGAGAATGTTGGACCCCAAGGAAAAGTGCTGTTGTGTGTGAAATACATTTTAATGGAAAAGACATTTGAAAACGTTAGAAATGAGAGTGCAGATCTGCGGAACTGTTGCTGCATTACTCTTGATTAGCTGCCAATGCTGTCCCAAGCGTATTTCCAAATTTACCAACATATTTGTTGTCGAAAGGACAAATCCTGAATGTAGAAGAAGACAAGTATTGGAAAGACAGGCACAAAAAGTGAAAGTGTTTTTAAATGATGACATCAGCAGTTTTTAGAAGTTTATGGAACAATTTATGTCACATAAATTTAGATGTTACCGAGCAGATAAGTTTATTATGTTCAAATGAGATTATTTACAGCAGTAGCACCATAGTTTTTGCATATACCGGGTGCTGACTTGCGCGACGCACCATAGGAATTTGCATAGTAAATTCTTTATGTTCAATTATTTGCTCCCCTAATTATTTTAGAGCTAAAGTGTAAATACATTTTTTGTAGAGAAAAAAATACTGCATCTATTCATACTATTGCTAACAATTTATCATTTTCCATAACCGAATAAATGCAAAAAATCAAACTAGCATTTTTACAAAAATCAGTTATGCCATGGAATTATTGAAACAAGCCAGTGCCAACGCAAGTGCGTGCGGGGCGATCATCCAGTCACTGCCGTCAAAATACTGAATTTATTGTCGTTTTTCTTGTTTTGGTGTAAGTTCTGAACCTCATTATTACACCTACAATTATTTAATAACGTGCCTGTAGTTTTAAACGTAAAATAAATCAGTCTTTTAATGGTTGTACTGTTTGGAATTTGCCGATACGGATATTTTACAATAAACAAGGGGCTTAGTTAACGAACGTCCACCATACTCGTAAAACCATTTTTGTTATGGACAAGGTGTAGGTACCTTAGAGACATTAAGCTGAACATAATTAATAATGAAACATCAATGACAAACAACACATATTGTTGCTCCGCACGCATTTGCGTTGGCATTGGCTTGTTTCAATAATTCCATGGCATAACTGATTTTTGTGAAAATGCTAGTTTGTTTTTTGCATTCCTTCAGTTCCGGAAAATGAAAAATTGTTAGCAACAGTATGAATGGGTGCAGTATTTTTGTTTCTACAAAAAATGTATTTACACTTTAGCTCTAAAATCATTAGGGGAGCAAATAATTAAACATAAAGAATTTACTATGCAAATTCCTATGGTGCGTCGCGCAAGTCAGCACCCGGTATGTTGTACTCTCAATCAGCAGTGGTGTATAGAAAGTTACAAACTTTAAAATAATTACAGAAATGTCCTTTTATCTATGGATTACACAGGTTAAGTTGTTTAATTTTTATAAATACCTATACTGTTACATGTTTGTATGAAAATAAATGTCACAATTACAGAAGCTATCTAGTTAATTACAGAGTAAAATATGATAAATAGTAAAACTGTGCTCTTTAAAACAAAATTATTTCAAATTGGAGTATTGTAATTTAGCACCACCAACTACCAGAGATGCAATGTTGTCAAGTCTAACAGCATGTGAAGCTGTATGTTGGCTGTCGTCAAGCAGTATTGTCGTAAAATGTTTAGCCAAGGGCTACGTCAATGGTGGATTATTAAGTAAAAAACCCCGTTGGCGTACTAAATCATTATCGTAGTGAAGTTACCAAGTATCGTTCCGCATTTACCTGTTGCAGGGTGGTTCATTCTTCTTTTCCGGGGATTTAGATCATCACGTCTGCTTGAATGCCGCTCTGTACAGTTTCCATTTGTTTCCTTTTATTCGTGGCATTGGCCTGAGGATGCGACCTTCAGGTAAGGGGAACCAAAGTAACCCATATATCTGATTTCCTATCAAGGTAAATGTTAGCTCTTAAATTTACAGTGATTTGTTGAAGCAAGAACACAATGCTAGAAAAAGTAACAACATTCCAACTACCTAGGCACAATACTAACAAATGATGGAAAAATAGACGCAGAAATAACAAATCGATCTAATAAATTAACAAAACTATAGTACGCACTAAACCACATACTGTAACACAAAGAAATAGACAGAGAAACCAAAAAGAATATACACAACACAATAACAATCCCAGCAATCACATATACAGCGGAAAACTGGACATGGACGAAAAACATGAAAGTAGGTAAGATAAACGCGATGGAGATGAAATACATTAGGAAGATAGCAGGGAAAACAAAATGGGACCACGTCAAGAACGAAACCCTAAGGAAAGAAATAAAACAAACACCAATATTAGAAAGAGTTAAAGAAAAAAACCTAATGTGGTAAGGACACGTCTTAAGAATGAATAACGATCGGCTGACGAAAAGAATAATGGAAAGAGGGAAACCAAGAAACAGAAACATTGGAAGACCTAGAAGAAAATGGTTAGACAGGATAGAAGAACAGGGAAGAAAAAAAAAGGAAAAACAAAGGAAGAGATGGAAATGTTAGCAAGGGATAGGAAAGCATGGAAGAAATGGGTTACAGAGGTCCGTGACTCACAATCCGATGCCTGAAAGGGCAAAAGGAAAGTAAAAGAGTAGTAGTAGTAGTAGTTGTGGGGAGACCGAAGTCTAGCAAGTAGGCCACCATAGGCCCTTTTTGCCAACCCCATGCCATCCCCTCAACCGCCTTCATTATCTTCCTCTTCGATCGGCTCTTCTCCCTGCTTAAACCTTCCTGATTTTCTAATGAAGATCAGAACTTCGGCCCAGGATAGGGAGTTCAACTCATCCATTCGAAGCGTAGGTGCTCCAAAGGTTCTATACCTCAGTCGCTGGTATGCCTCGCATTCTCCCAAGTAGTGAAAGGACGTCTCCTCGTCCCTCTCACCTCTTGGGCAAATGGGATCTTCCTCTACTCATATCAGTGTTAGGTGTCTTTTTAGTTTACAGTGGCCTGTCAAGATCTCTATCAAAAGATTGGTGGTTCTTCGGCTCCTTCTCATTAGCCAGACCGATTTCTTTGAATCAAATCCCGCTATGTGGTACCTACTTTGCCTGACGACAGCCCCTGCATCCTTTCCACTTTTCCTCGCTGGTCTTGTAGACCCACCCGGTTAGGGCTGCTGAGACCTGCTGCCTTGTTATACCCAGAAGGGGTTCCGGTCCAAAACAAGTTTCCCCGGCCCCGAGTTTGGCTAGTTCGTCCGCCTTCTCGTTGCCTTGGACCCCTGTGTGTCCCGGGACCCAGATGAGCTCGACGTCCTTTTCCCTTGCCAATTCAGCTAAAGCATCTCCACATTCCTGGACAAGAGCTGATCTTGTCCTGGCCGAGAAGATTGCTTTTAGTGCGGCTTGGCTATCGGAGCAAATATAAATTCTTTGCTCTGGGGATATCCTGACCTCGTTCCTTGTTGCCACCTATAGGATGGCATAAACTTCAGCTTGGAATACCGTAGTGAATCTTCCTAAAGCATAGCTTTCTTGTACCCCTCGGCCTTCCATATAAATTCCTGCTCCAGAGGATTGCCTTTCTGCCATTCGAGAACCGTCCGTGTAGCATATCAAGGCATTCGACTGGAGCTTAACCCTTTTTTGCTCCCACTGTTCCCTTGTTGGGATAGTGAGAGAGAATCCTTTTTCTAACCTTAGCCGGTCCTCTGCTTCGGTTACTCTGTAGGCTGACAGAGGTATTTCTCTAGCAGCCATGTCGGCGATCCTAGCATGGCCCATGCAAACTCCCTGGTCATTCCATAGCCCCGTATCCCGCATTCTGAGGTGGGTAGCCATGGCCTCTCTCTTTATCCAAGTGTCGAGGCCCGGGAGTCCCAATATTACCTCCAGTGCGGCTGTTGGGGTTGTCCTCATTGCCCCTGTAATTCCGAGACAGGCTAGTCGTTGGACCTTTGCCAATCTTACGGAAATACTGGGGCGCTCTACACTAGGCCACCAGACCACTGAGCCGTACTGAACTCTTGGCCTTACTACCAACGTGTAGAGCCAGTGCAGAATCTTGGGGTTTATCCCCCAGTTTCTGCCTATCACTCTGCGCAACTGCCATAAGGTCGCTGTCGACTTCTTCACCGTCGTGTCGACATGCGACCTCCAACTTAATTTGCTGTCGAGGGTATCCTCAGACCCTGAAGTTTTCGTCTTTTTGTGAAGAGAATGATCTCAGTCTTTAGTGGGTTTACTGACAGACCTTTCTCTTCACACCATCTTTTAATAATCCTGCAGGCTACCTGCATTCTATTGCAAACGACGTTTAGGAACCTGCCAGTAACAAGTACCAGTCCATCGTCTGCATATGCTTGTGCATAGAAGCCCTCTTCCGTTAGGCATCCCAGTAGACCATCCATTATAAGACACCATAAGTGAGGTGAGAGGCAACTGCCTTACGGGCAACCTCCCGTCACCCTGGCCCTCACTGAACAGTCCCCTAGGTTTGCCGTCACGGTTCTTTGCTCCAGTGCTGTTCTCACCCAACTGATCAGAACGGGAGGTGTTTCCCTGGCCTGTAAGGCTAGACATATTGTAGCCGTTCTTGCCTTGTCAAATGCGCCTTCAATGTCAAAAAGTACTGCAAGGGCCACTTCCTTATAGTGTAGTGCCCTTTCAACCTTGTGCACGTCTGTATGCATGCTGATTCCTGTGGAATGGGTGTGTTGTTATTACCCTTTCCATTAGATGCCTATCAATGATCCTTTCCAAGGTCTTTAAAAGAAAGGATGTAAGACTAATGGGCCTAGGTGATTTGGCAGTTGTGTAGTCTTCCCTTCCCGTCTTGGGAATAAAGACCACTCTGGCTGCCTTCCACTGTTCTGGGACCCATCCTATTGCTACGCTGGCCCTATATACCCTTACTATATGGAAGAAGGATATCCAGGCCTTTCTGAAGCAATGCTGGGAAGATCCCATCTGGCCCCGACTTAAAGGGATCAAACTCCTGTACTGCCCAAGTGACTGCACCTTCTGTTATAATTCCCTCAGCGAACTGCCAGTTCTCTATAGGAACTGGTTCCTGTTCCGCTATGGGTGCTAATTGGATGGCGCCGTCTCCTGGAAAGTGGACTTCCAGGAGGTGTTGTAAAGACTCCTCTCTGGATGTTGTCCACATCCCATCAACCTTTTTTAACGCTCCTACTGTTTGACTAGTTTTGCGGCTTAAGATTTTCATCAGTCTAGCAGAGTCTGATACTGAGCTTAACTCTGCACAGTATTTCTGCCAGCTAGATCTTTTGCTGCGCCTTAACTCATTTTTATACTTATTCCTGGCCATTTTGAAAGTGTTCCATGAGGCCTGTGTCCCTTCTCTGATAGCTCGATTAAAAATTCGCCTAGATTCCTTGCGCAGATTGGCTAGAGTGCCGGTCCACCATGCTACCCTACGAACTTGAGCCTCCCTGAGAGGACAAGCCCCCTCATAAGCTGAGACAATTTTACTTGCCAGTTGCTCTACATCTTTACTTAATTGTTCCTTCGTGCGTATACCTCCCTCTGGTTGGCCTCCTTGGCGAACGAGACTGGAACGATAACTTTCCCAGTCTGTTGTCCTGGGGTTCCGGTAGGGAATTTCCTGAGGCTTGTCGGAATTAATTTTCATTCTGATTATAAGATGATCAGATGTCACGATATCCGACGTCACTTTCCAGTTTTCAATATTAATTGAAAAACACCTAGAGGCCACTGTAATGTCAATTACCTCCTTTCGGATGCTATTGACAAAAGTGGGTTCTGTACCTTTGTTCATTATCTCAAGATCCGTGGACGACAAATATTCTAGTAGGGTTTCGCCCCGAGGGTTAATGTCTGAGCTCCCCCACACCGAATGATGTGCATTGGCGTCACATCCGACTATTACCGGAAGACCTTTATCACTTGCAAACGACATTAAGCGTTCAAATTCCTCCGTAGGTATGCGCGCGTCTCCGAGGGGAAATACGCGCTTCGTACTACTACCTTATGGTTTCTACCACCTACCTGATACTCCAGAACTGCTGCAGTGAGGTCCTTGGTTCCCAGCTGCGGTAGTGGTACCATGCTGAGATCCCTGGACACCATGATACAGGTCCTGGGTCGATCATCCACTTCCTCACCAACCACTACATCGTAGTTGGCCATCCTCAGTCCCCTCACCTTATTCCTGTAAACATACAGTTCTTGAATGAGGACTATTTCTCTCCTGCCAGTTAGGGCGCTCATCAGTTCTGCCGTAGCGCCCCTACTGTGCTGAAGATTGATCTGACTTACCCGCAGTAAATCCATTATGGGGAGTTAATGGTGCGGGGGCTGTGGTCCTTTCAGTTGTCCTTTTTGGCCTGCTTTGACACGCCGGCCTCAGAAGAGTCCTGGCGGACTGCTCCACTTCACGTTGGCACCCTTCGCACTGCGAGAGTAACCAACTGGTAGTAGAGCTGCCACCCAGACTCCTCCAGAGTTCGGACAGTATCTCCGCTGACCATGAAGGTCAAGAACCGCCCTCCTGGTCCTCCTGTCGTCTGGACATGCCTCCATTGCTCCACTCTTAGTGAGAGGTTCTGCATGGAAAGCATCTGCCTCAGCTTTTCCAGGTCAACCTCCTCTTGGCTTCTGAGCCAGAAACCCACCTTCTCTGGCCATGGTGCCTCCGATGCCCTTGTCGGCACTGAGAGGTGTCCAGCCCTCCAGCCATCTTGCTGAGGTGTCGTCCTGGGCAGTGACTAAGAACCAGCCTGGTTCCACTAGTCCTAAGTTCCTAAACCGGAGTTCTGGCCCCTGGGGACCCCCTTTGAGGCTTGCCATGGAACTAAACATCTCGGCAACTATATTAGCTCTAATCGCCTCAGCTTCCTATGGGAGAACCTGGCCATCTGGTCGGTCAGACCTGATTACAACCTGGTTCTCCCTCTTAGGCGGCTTCGGCTCCGTTGGTCGCTGGCACTTAGCCGTAGTTTTTCTCAAAGGATGAGAAACCTTGGCTTTCCCTGCTTGCTTCGTTAAGCTTTTTGGCCTTTTTTTCACTGCCTCTGGAGGAGTGTCATCACTCCTCGGTCTCTTAATGGTCGGTCGGGTACCTGAAGAACCTGGTTGGCCTTCCGTTACCCTGACTCGTCCCATGGAGTGCGCGATGCGCTCTATGGGTTTGCGTGCAGCAGCCCCTTTTGCTCTCCTTGCCTCCGGACCTCTTGTTTTTCGTGAGGGCTGTCTCTGCAGCTTACATGGGCCCCTAGGTTGCTGGCTCTGGCCACTCTTTGGAGAGTCGCCTGGACTTGCTTCCCTAGGACCCTTGTCAGCCGCTTCCTGGGAGGAGTGTTCTGCCTGGCTTGCCTGGGCCGATGGACCCTGGCCTTCCCGCAGTTCCCTCCGTTTTGCCCTCTCTTCTCGCCTCTTAAGCGTTCTGGTCTTCCTCTTATTTTCCTTTTGCTTCTCTTTGCGACGGGCCTAACTAGCCGCTTTATCCATGGGGGAAACGCTAGTCTCCCCCTCGGATTCGCTGCTAGATGACCCGAGAAGCTGTTCCTCTTTCTCCGAATTTATTTCGGAGCCTTCCTCTGTTACTTTTTTGGAGCTAGGGTGCTCCAGGTTTTGTGACACGTTTGAATCATAATCCATGTTTTGTTCTTCCATTACTTAAGTTTCAGGGATGGTGTGTATTTTGTTTCTGTTTGTACTTGTTCTGTGTTAGTGTGCGTGAAGTAGTATGAGTGATTGCTTTGGGGTTGGGGTCCTGCGTGTACCAGTTTCCGCGAAGTATCATGGCAGAACTGATCCTGATTAGGAGGTCTGGGTCTGCGGTTGTTAAATATTTGTGTGGTTTGTGTTTTTTTGTTACTTGGTTATTTTTCTTGTTGTTTTTTCTTGACTTTCAGCTTCTCTATTTTGCCTCGTGCTCCTTTTTTTCTCTGGAATAAAAAAAATGCAGGCAAAAGAATAAAAAGAAGCAAACATTTGCATTATTTTAGTTACTGTAAAAAACAAAAGCCACAAGAATCAAATATAGACGCATTTTTAATAATACAGGGTGCCCAACTTAAATGTACGCAGCTTTAAGTAGGTGAGTATGCAACACACATTACATCTAGACTGTAATCGCCATTGAAATGTAATGTGTGTTGCATACTTACCTGCTTAAAGCTGCGTACATTTAAGTTGGGCACCCTGTATATTATGATACGGGTTTTATAAGATGCATTTTGTAGCACGCATGGGTTTAGGGTATGACGAGCAAAGCGAGGAGCGCCCTAAAGTAGAGACCTGCGCGGGTGCAATATATAGGACCCGCAACCAACCCACGAACCGCAATTTCTGAAATTTTAAATCCACACCCGACCTGCAAACCGCAATTTTCAGATTTTTATAACGGCACCCAATCCGCGACCCGCCGTTTGAAACCCGCTACTTGCAAGTTTTGCACTTTTAAGCGGTACTTGACCCCAAATTCGAATATTAGACCAGCAAGTACCCGCAACTTACTTCACATAGAATGCCTATAGACAATAGAGAAAGTTATTTTCACACTTTTGCGATCGAATTATTATTAGGTATAATTTTTTTATACACAAACAATATTTATGTTGAACAAATGAAGTTGTACCCGACTTGCGGACCGCAGTTTCAAATACGCACCCAACCTGCTACCCACAATATTGATATAAATCCTACCTGTAACCCGACCCGCAATGCAGGTAATCCGCGGGTACCCGACCCGATGCAGGATTCTTACCTTAAAGGAGTAAGTGCGACAAAATACTTTATGGAACAGTATACGTAATAATCACCTAAAAATTCGCAAAATGCATTCTTATGTTTTCTTGGGTAAGTTGTTCCATTTGTTAAACCAACTCGTTTATAAGCCCTCACAAGAAAACGTTTAACTTATTAAGTCATGGGCCAATCTGCTGGACCTCCTCTTCCAGACGACTTGTTCGGAAATTCATTGTTAAGATAATCTAGAATCTCAAGACTATTGTGTCCTTTTGAAAAAGTTGATAGCTAGGTGCACTAAGAATTTAGAGAAGCGATAATGGAAATGAAATACACAGATGAAAGAATAGCCAGTGGCAATAAAAGTGAAAAAAGTCTGTTAACAGTAGTCTGCTTGAAACAAATATCAATAAAAAGTAGAATGAAGCTGTATAAAATTGTAATACATTCGAAATTTACTCTGTTAGCTAATAAGTGTTAAGGCATTGAAAACGCCCTTTTCATTCTTTACTCATTAGCTACGGGCTATTATAATTAGTTAGGACGTGCGACATTAACGTGGGAATAGATTTGTTGGTAGAAATGCTAAAAAAAGTCGCAAGAGCATTTAATGAGATTTTTGGAGTGTACTTCTTTTGCAACAGTACCCTTTTTGAAACTCATCAGCCTTATCTCTAACTTAGAAAATAAAACCTAAATGCCGGTGTTTCAGCGTCATGTATTAAGAACCAAACTCTTAAGTCATTTGCATCAAATTGGGAATGCATTCATCAACTAATACTTAAATTCCATACATATTCTTAGAGAAATTTAACAACAGGAATAGTGGCCCAGTTGATGAGGTCAGCAAACTTTAGTCATGTAGTAGCTTTATGAATCATTGTGAAATAGGTTATTTGTTGCAATTACTGCAAGAAAGTTGTCAAAATCAGTCATTATACAAAACTTTCTCACTGCAGTAGTAATTACAAAAATTTCCTATTGTATAACTTTGCTACGTCTATTTCTACAAAATTATTTAATTCAGTTATGCTGCTGAAACTTACGCACAACATCAAGTAGTAAAGATTTACAGAGCTACAATAATATATACATAAGCATGATAATAATTTTTATTTAATAAACTAAAACAAGATATCTACAAATTCAATTAAGACCATTTAGTAACTGTCAGGCTTGGGGCCTGGTGCAAAGTATGCCTCCTTAGAGCGCTCGCCGGTCCAGTACTGTCGGTTCCGCTCCCATCTCATATCATACACCCGCTTAATCTGCTTTTTGCGGCCCGCACATTCCTGAAAGTCTTTAATGATTGCATCGCATTTTTCCGCACCGCGGTCCAGGCCATACGCTTCGAGACAATCTATCATTTTCAGCTCCATGTCCTTGCACGCGCCGTACCACTGGTGGCTCATGATAGCGCCGGTCAAATCCGTGAAGGGCGAACGCAGCCATGGTGAGAGGGACATTGTCTAGAAAACATAACCTCACATTTACAATTCCATTACAGAGGGTTGCTTAATTTGGCAGATTTGTTTTTGCTCAGCCCATATATCATGCAGTAAGTTAACTTCTTATACATTTAATTGAGTTCGGCATGAAATTATGGTGATTATGTCATAATCAGCTGGACTGGTTGGATGTCATCCTGTTTAGGCAAGTGAAGTTACCTCTACTTATGTTTGGGGTTGATTTGATGTCTATGTTTGTAGAAAGCTAATTTACCTTGTTTAGATTAAAAAATTAATATTGTCCTGGACGTTTCTTTAAATATTTTGATGTTATCACACTTACACACCTGAAAAATGTGGAGTACTACTTTACCAGCAGTAGACAGGTGGCAGGGTCGGCTTAAGGAATTACATTTTTATTAAATAAAGCAATGCCTCATGTAGTTTAATTAAATATATTGCAATTAGTCCACATTAGCTTGTATTAAATTATAAGGACTTTAAAATATAGCTTGTATTAATTTATAAGGACTTTAAAATAAGAAATTACCAAAAACTTTGTTTAGGAGGATAAACTTCTTTAATTTTATTTTAACTATTTGACATCGTTGTATCTTTCTTTATAACTGACATTCTTCAAGTTATCCCGTAAGAAATGTAGAATATGTGTTCTTTAAAAGTATTACTTCGACTATTCAACACTATAATTAATGAACCAATGAAATTGGCCAATTTGTCAGAAACGGCCAATCAAAATTGACTGTATTTGAAAACAACCAATATCGTAGCGTTTTTAAGCGACCCCGACCAGTTTTAACAAGGCGGTCTTGGTTTTAATGATTCCAATTTGGTGAGTAGCTTTTGACTAACATTTCGCCCAAAACGTCAAAGTTTGCAAATCGGCTTTGTTCTAAAAATGAATAATATTTGTGTTGGAAGCTTGAGTATTGAATTAATAGTGGAAAACGTTAGAAATGTGTGCCGTCTAACAAGGTAAAATCAAAGTCATATATCCATATTGTTGAATAATCTTTCAAAGTACCACTCAAGGGAAATGTTTTTAAGAGATTTTTTCGTTTACATAAAAGTTATTGCAAATCTCCGTCAACAAAAACTGCTCAAATTCGACTCGACCTGCGGTCTCGCCGAATTTTTAACGCAGTTTTGGTTTCGAGAAATTTAAACGCAATAATTTGCATGCGAACGAAAACATCTAAAAAAATCACCTTTTGTGGTATTACACACACACACACACACACACACACACACGCACGAACACACACGCACGCACGCACATACACAGAGACAAATGAACAAAAACATGTTCTTGGATTCATGAGACTCTAAAACGCGAAGATCTGTGTTACGGTATTAAAAGAACTTTACGACACCCACCCAAGGTGAGCATCGCACCACGGAATCAGTCCTGAAAAACTGGCACACTTGCCCTGAAATCGGTTCGAAATAGGCTAAGGGGCCACGGCTGGGACGCTCAGGGAGTCGGGCGTGAGTCACACGATACGTTCTGGGCAAGCGCGTGATGGCATAATATATACAGGGTATGTCGAAATCATGAGGGCGCCACCAAGCCTGTCTTAACCCGGCTAACCGGGCCTGGACGGTTAGACGGGAGCGAAGCATGCAAAATACTCCACCAATAGGATTACTCAAGAGTTGCAAGGTCAAATAACAATTTCGGGATTGCCTTATGCGAGGATTGTAATTAGGTGTCAATCCGACCGCGACTACGCAGCTGTCTCACCCACCTGCACGCTCAAAGCTTCCTCGTTCCGTCGTACAATATTCAGTACAATGAAGGGGGCGTCTATCTGTAACAGAACATGCACAAGTCGAAACAAAACAATAGTTCCCTTAACTAACCAATCATATATTGAACTTCGGGTTACAATGGGGCAGCAGAGTGCGTCGCCCTATATCTATACTTAACCTATAATTAAGGGCACCAGCTGGCACGCGCGCTCTAAACTTAACGACAGATGTTGAACAGTAGTGAACAGTAATGAACAGTAATGAGCAGTAATGAGCAGTAATAAGTAGTAATGAGTACAAATATGCGCGTCGCCTTATGCAGCGGACAGCGAAGATTTAAATTAGCACTCGCGGCATGAACAGTCTGCAAGTCTGAATGAATGCACAAGAGCAGTAATGAGTCCAAATATGCGCGTCGCCTTATGCAGCGGGCAGCGAAGATTTAAATTAGCACTCGCGTTCACAGCGGTAATCAGGTTAAAGACACATACCTTAATGCGTAGGCGGCGAGGGAGCCTGGTACAGTTGAGTTGCGACAGGCTGCAGTTGTAGGTGGCAGGTACCTTCGATGTTACAACGGCTATAGGGGTGAATGCACAACCGCCTTAATGGCGACGGGAGACGCGTCAATGACGCGTACAACGGGACGACGAAAAAAATGGGCCACTTTCGTTCTGCGGAACAAATCCTCGTAGGTCGAGATGAAGGGGGCACGACCCCTTACTTACGGAAGCAGGAACTGGGCTCAAAAACACCCACGCTACGCCGAAGACAATTCGAAAACTCCGACTCACAACCACCACACGAGCATTCTCTGCAACGGGCTGCGGACAACTGCCACTTAGGGCGGAACCGTATGTCACATACGTGCTGAAGCAGCACTTCGACGGGAAAAAGGCTGACGCCCCCGCCAAGGGCGGGAGCGTCGCACGAACTCACACACTATCTGACCACTTGTTCGTTCGACGGCTCTCGGCTGAATGCCCAGAGGGAAGCGTTGGCAAAGGTCACCTTGATCGCGTCCCCACGTGACTAAACCTTGGCAGCCAATCGCGGGGCGATAAAATGAAACAACTTAATGCCGGCACCAATGGTATCACGCCTCAACGGCGTGCTATTCGGAATTCGGAAAAAACGCCATCAGAGGGGAGCTCCAACCGACGAGAAATGCTGCGTTTGGGGTCAAATATGTGCGAAATCATGATTCTGGAATTAGGCGATGGAGCCAAATAAAGAACTAAAAGGGTTTAGCATACGGGCACGCTGCCCTAAAGCCTAGGTGGCTATTTAAAATACCAAAATGACCTGAATAAAGGCGTGAAATGCAATTAAGCATCTGCGACAGCAAAATGACTTAACACTCCCCTTACTTGAAAGAGAGTCTCTTATAAAACAACGAGGCATTTTGCGACAACGTAACGAGAACTCAAACGAAAACGCAACAACGAAAAACGAACAAAACGAAAAAAAACCATTCGATACGATAGAGTGCACCCCCAAAGGGATTACGCACACTGGCCACCAGATAGGGTGCAAACGTGGGAAGAGAGAAGAGGAAGAAGAAAGACTGGATACGCCAGTAGAAAATACGTAAATTGGGTCACAATCGGGTACAAAATATGGGTCTAAATGGGGTACAAATAAGTCTTACACCTGTGGACACTTCCGACCAACCGTTCCAAAAAAACACAGGGAGGGGGGGGTATAGAAATGGAAGTCCAAAGTCCCACCCAAGGGTTACCTGAAGAGGGCACGCTGCGCGTCACGAGATCGGCGCATTGTGTGGATCCCACAACTGGTATGAGTACCCAAGAGAAGAGGATGAACCACCAAAGAAAAAGGGAAATGGTTGTGACAGAAACTGTCAAAAATAGTCATAATCAGTAATAGGAAAAACTCAGTCCACCGAAATCCTCAATCAATGCCGATGCCGGAGCCAAGTCGACTATTAAACCGCAAAGCGCGAGCTCGAAAGTGACTCCAACACCGAACACCAAAAGAAAATTCGGAAGAACCAAGTCTCCAAGGGTGTAGGCGTTCGATGACGCATGCCCAATAAATCCTTTTCAGAACTCCATGCGGCCCAAAGGGACTACCTTACGACGACAGGGTCCGCACGAAACAAAATGACCAGAAACACGCTCTCTTTATGTAATCCCACACAGGTGGTTGAGAATGGCGACGGCCAGCGGTACGGTAAAAGAGCGCTAGGCCACGGAAACAACAGGGCATCACTACAAAGAAAAACTCAAAAATCTGTTGAACACTCAAACACTATACACTTAAGAAACCTTATGCGAACAACCGGGCCCTGGTGTCACACAAAGCTCAAAAGCTTCAACGAAACTGTTCACAAAGAACACGATACTTGACAACATGACGTCATCAGACAAAAAGGGTACGGTAAATGACAACAAAACGTCAACAACTACGAATCATTCCGACCAGCGGCAAAAACTCGTTAAATGCTAACGGAAAGTGTACAAAACACTACTATGACTGTTAGGGGTGTCCATGAAGAAATCGGTAAACAAAGTTGGGCGGTACATGATAATAATGAGTATGAGTTAAAGGCCAACGAAAATAACTACGTCAAACCAACTAAGAAGATGGCCTGAGGGACGTAATAACCGCACGAGCGAATCTCCCCAAGCACACCAGCAGCACACCAAAACTTATCAACAAACCAAAACACGGTAATGAAGGTGAAAATGAATTCCAACCTGCTCACCAAAAATCAACTCGGTACAACACCAAACGATAGAGAAAAAAAAATTGTCAAAATCGGTAATCATCAACGTCAAAATCGATAAACCTCGATAACGTGAACGTCAAAATCGATAAACGTCAGTTCGGTACAACAAAAGTGTCAACTTAGCCCAAGGCTAAACAATGTAAGCGACAGGGAATCGAAACTCCCAACTAAGCCTTCGAAAAGACTTAAAAAAAAACAAGGTCGGTACCTTCACTCAACAACATCTGGTACTAAATCCGACTAATACGGGATAAAATATGCACTAAATGCAACGAGAGATCTCGGTAGTATGAACTGGCTAAGAAAAACAAGAAACGACGGTAAAAATGACGAAAAAGATACTCAAAATATGAAAAGACATGGAAAAATACAAAAAGAAAACTCAAAAAGGCGATAAACAACAAGAAAACACAAAAGTACAAATAGAAAATAAAAAAAGACAAGAAAAAACATAAAGAAAACAAGAAAAGAAACGTAAAGACAAATGACAACTAAGAAAAAAACATATACACGGTCAAGAAAACTAATGAAAATAAACTAAGAACAGGAAAAGACAAGAAAAGACATATAGAAAACAGAAGAAAACAGGAAAAGACAAATAGAAAACAAGAAAAGAAGCTCGGTAAAATATTCTACTAAGAAAAAAAAACGGTTTACCAGTCCATACCACTTCGAAATGACGAAAAAAACATTTGTGACAACAATATAAATGACACAACAAGGCTAAGCAAAGCAAAGCCAGAAAGGCCTGAAAGGCCCCGCGTTGAGCGACAAAATTAAGACACACAACGCAAAAAAAGAAAACCCCAAAATGAGGTCGGGCGTTGTCGTGCACCAATAGGCTCCAGACGTTGGAGCACCGAAATTAGGCGCGTTGACGAGAACAAAGGAGCCACAAGGCCCCACAAGGCCTCACACGATGGGCTGCCAAAACTAGGCAGACAACGGGTGGCTTAATAAGAAAAACGAACATACAAGGCCCCAGATGTTGGACGCCCAAAATTAAGACGCACAACGACGGGGCTTGACGAGAAGACGAATATCAGAAAAAAACAGGCCCACACGTTGGGATAGCCAAAATTAGACTGTTACGGTATTAAAGGAACTTTACGACACCCACCCAAGGTGAGCATCGCACCACGGAATCAGTCCTGAAAAACTGGCACACTTGCCCTGAAATCGGTTCGAAATAGGCTAATGGGCCACGGCTGGGACGCTCAGGGAGTCGGGCGTGAGTCACACGATACGTTCTGGGCAAGCGCGTGATGGCATAATATATACAGGGTATGTCGAAATCATGAGGGCGCCACCAAGCCTGTCTTAACCCGGCTAACCGGGCCTGGACGGTTAGACGGGAGCGAAGCATGCAAAATACTCCGCCAATAGGATTACTCAAGAGTTGCAAGGTCAAATAAAAATTTCGGGATTGCCTTATGCGAGGATTGTAATTAGGTGTCAATCCGACCGCGACTACGCAGCTGTCTCACCCACCTGCACGCTCAAAGCTTCCTCGTTCCGTCGTACAATATTCAGTACAATGAAGGGGGCGTCTATCTGTAACAGAACATGCACAAGTCGAAACAAAACAATAGTTCCCTTAACTAACCAATCATATATTGAACTTCGGGTTACAATGGGGCAGCAGAGTGCGTCGCCCTATATCTATACTTAACCTATAATTAAGGGCACCAGCTGGCACGCGCGCTCTAAACTTAACGACAGATGTTGAACAGTAGTGAACAGTAATGAACAGTAATGAGCAGTAATGAGCAGTAATAAGTAGTAATGAGTACAAATATGCGCGTCGCCTTATGCAGCGGACAGCGAAGATTTAAATTAGCACTCGCGGCATGAACAGTCTGCAAGTCTGAATGAATGCACAAGAGCAGTAATGAGTCCAAATATGCGCGTCGCCTTATGCAGCGGGCAGCGAAGATTTAAATTAGCACTCGCGTTCACAGCGGTAATCAGGTTAAAGACACATACCTTAATGCGTAGGCGGCGAGGGAGCCTGGTACAGTTGAGTTGCGACAGGCTGCAGTCGTAGGTGGCAGGTACCTTCGATGTTACA
Organism: Agriotes lineatus; assembly: GCA_940337035.1. Classification (NCBI taxonomy): domain Eukaryota; kingdom Metazoa; phylum Arthropoda; class Insecta; order Coleoptera; family Elateridae; genus Agriotes; species Agriotes lineatus. Next base: position 189,627,813 of record OW679195.1, on the reverse strand, counting down.
ACGGCTATAGGGGTGAATGCACAACCGCCTTAATGGCGACGGGAGTCGCGTCAATGACGCGTACAACGGGACGACGAAAAAAATGGGCCACTTTCGTTCTGCGGAACAAATCCTCGTAGGTCGAGATGAAGGGGGTACGACCCCTTACTTACGGAAGCAGGAACTGGGCTCAAAAACACCCACGCTACGCCGAAGACAATTCGAAAACTCCGACTCACAACCACCACACGAGCATTCTCTGCAACGGGCTGCGGACAACTGCCACTTAGGGCGGAACCGCATGTCACATACGTGCTGAAGCAGCACTTCGACGGGAAAAAGGCTGACGCCCCCGCCAAGGGCGGGAGCGTCGCACGAACTCACACACTATCTGACCACTTGTTCGTTCGACGGCTCTCGGCTGAATGCCCAGAGGGAAGCGTTGGCAAAGGTCACCTTGATCGCGTCCCCACGTGACTAAACCTTGGCAGCCAATCGCGGGGCGATAAAATGAAACAACTTAATGCCGGCACCAATGGTATCACGCCTCAACGGCGTGCTATTCGGAATTCGGAAAAAACGCCATCAGAGGGGAGCTCCAACCGACGAGAAATGCTGCGTTTGGGGTCAAATATGTGCGAAATCATGATTCTGGAATTAGGCGATGGAGCCAAATAAAGAACTAAAAGGGTTTAGCATACGGGCACGCTGCCCTAAAGCCTAGGTGGCTATTTAAAATACCAAAATGACCTGAATAAAGGCGTGAAATGCAATTAAGCATCTGCGACAGCAAAATGACTTAACATCTGTTAAAAACTCAATTTCGGAGTTTTGGGGGCGAATTCAAGACATCCTTTATTGTAAAAGAAGATAAAAATAAATACCTTTCAAACGGTAATGAGTATTGTTTTTGCATGACTTTACTTTGGTATATTAACTTAACATTTCTCTGAAATTTATAAGTTTGAAGGTATTATTAAATTAGTAGGAAAAATACATTTATTACAGTCATTGTTCGCCATAAGCAAGGCGGACGGAAGGTACAAGCAACACAGGCGACTGCGTAGAGCGCTGGTCTGCTAAGGACGCCAAAAATAACTCCAAGATTGATGTGGTAAAGTTAAAGTAAGAATTGATTCTGTCATCTATGTTAACATATTTTCAAAATAATTTTGAAGACTCTAAAGGAGTTCTAAATTGTTTGTATAATAATAATTTATGAAGTTCCTTTTTCAAAACATCTGTAGCGATACGAAGTTTATTGACGTTGCCGGTAAGCGTTGCAGCAGGTGAAGCTTCGTTCTCTAAAAATGAAATTAATCAAAACATACTTGAAATTGACGATATCCCAAGAACGCCAGTTTGGCCATTGAAGGCAATATTTAAGAAGAAAGTAAAGTGAATAATGTTTTTACTTGTTTTGCTCGGAAAAAGTTGAGTCAACGAAGCCATATGATAGCGTTAACAGCACCACAAAATTCAACGCAACAAACGATGACGTGAAATCGACTCAATAACTGCTTGAGCGAGCGCCTCCTAATTTATGCACGTCACTGGGGAAAACACAATTCTGTGAAGCACCGAAAAATATATAGCACAGGTAATTTGAGAAAGCTGATCTCAAAGGATTTGCAACAGGGGGGTTTGCTGTCTCTCGACTGACGTGGCAGACCTCAAATTACAGCTGCTTGGATGGCCTGGAGCTGAAAAAATGCAAACGAAAGCGGTAAAGCTCTCCTCCTCAAACGATTTTTTAAAACACTATATAAAGCGACTCCCCCGGGCTTATCTGCACTTAAAAATCCGCTCGAGCAAAGAAAAACTTATGTACGTTGTGATAGTAAAAGGAAGCTGAAGAGAGGTGTATTTTACATACGGACTATGATACGAAGGAATGGCAATCGGCTAATGTGACACACATTACTACAACGAAGTTATCACTCGCACAAAAGCTTGCGACAGCTGCTATCTCGTCGCCCCGGTTTTTTCCGCACAATCAAAGTTTACGTTCATACAACTTAGCCCGCCTGCAGAGCTGCGAGGTGCCAGAGGCGACGCTCTCTCAAACCCGTCTTAACTGTACAAGGTACAAGCTCTGGGAAACAAGTCTCGTCCAAATCCAGACACATTCGGCGTCCATCTATTCACCTTCCCGCATCTGTTCGTGACTCCACGTATGGCTGTCTCTTTCTATACTCCCGAAACGTCGTCGCTCTCACCGCATAAAAATTCCGTCTAGTCGTGCACCTGGCTTTCGAAGCCTGAACGCACGTATATTACATATTACCGAGAATTTTACTGGCGACTGATTGTAAAACGTAATCTAAAACCACTCGTGCTGTCTGGAGCGTGCCGACAGTAAATTTTCTAAAATATTTTAATACAGTAGAAATAATCGCGGTTTAAAACCGCAGAAAATACTTTAACAACGTTCCCTGTAAGCCTGTCCCAATCTGTATATATTCCCTAATGAGCTGTAGGCATTTTATGCAATATATTTTTTAAAGTAAAATGCGCATGTACGCCAACTTATCACCCTAGCAAACTTTGTAGGTATTTATGACAAGCCAACTCATCACCGACATCAGGTAACGACCTGTGAACTCATCACCGGAGACAGGCCAACAACAAACCTGAACAAGCTAGAACGACACACAGCCTAGAGATGAGAATCAGCGATGCAGGTTTATTTAACATAACCTCCAACTTTAAACGTAATATTGTCTGTAATCGTCCGGTCATTATATAAAATGCCTAGGCATTCTATATAATGACGACAATTTCGCCGGAATTATGTTTAATATTGACAAACATTAAACACACGGACTGGTATTTTAGGCAATTTATGAAATTATATAAACTGCCTAGCCATTATATAAAATCACTGAATTATACAAGTTGCCTGTAACATATACACTAAGGTCTGTACATATAGCAAGTTTTTCCATGCGTCCTATATTTACAGACCTTGGATGTATACGATCAATACCGTCAAAAAAACAATACCTCAGCTCTCTGGCTTGACGTCAGCACAAGAAGGCCGCATTGATAAATGATTTTAATATATTTAAATTTACTTCACCTCCAGTCTCGAGATAACAGGCTCTCTTTGGCCAATTCCACCTTCTTGTACTGACATCAGGCCGGACAGCTACGACCTTGTCGTTCAGCTGGTATTGAAACGATACCATCATTTGTTTTGTACACCTTAAGCCGGTCCTGGCCACGAATCTAAGAGGTCAAGGCTTGCCGTTTAAAAAGTGCGAGGTCATTACGGTTCATGTAATTCAACAAGTATCGAAAAATCGCAGTGCAAATGGTGAAAAGTCCCGGTGCAGTGATGCATTTTCAGTCGTAGGCGAAGCCCGAGCGACAGGTAAGCGTACGTGCGGCTGCGGCTTAAATTTAGACCGGCGAGAGCCGGATTAGTAAACAATAACTTTGCAGTCTCATGGTACACAGTAACCTTTCTCTTTTACTGTACATTTTCGTCTGCTAATAAAAGGACAAAGCGGTGTATTGTTCTAGATTTCATTCACAGTGTGGACTGATAGACAAGACTGTTAGCTACTAGAAACATGTCGAGCATAAGCAATGAGGCCCAGATTCGCTACCTCATCCAGTGGTTCAACGAATGGAGTGAGCTGCAGAGATCGGACTTTCTGCCCATTTTGGCCGAGAAGTATTCAAACAAGGTGTACGTCAACGGCATCGTCAATCACATCTCGGCGGTGAACTGCCAGGACAAGCCGATGTCCCTCTTCGAATGCAGGGTGAGTTGCCAAAACTGGAGGTTAACCTAAAAATTTATGAAATTGCTCTAGGTGAAGCTGTTTAAAGAGTGGTTTGTGCAATGGAGCCCCGAACAGAGAGAGAACTTTGTAAAGAAAATCACAGACATCGACCCTACCTTTGCGGAGAAGTTAAACGCAGAGCTTCAGAACGGCGTACCGAACGATGAAAACCACAATACGAATGGAGAGGAACTGTTAGAAGACTAGAAAGCTGAAGTGTGTCATATTTTTGTTGTATATTATTTATACTTTTATTCGTAAACTTGCTCATTTTTAGAGACATTATTTAGGCGTTAGTGTTTGTAGCACTTAACAAGGAATTTGTTGGCACCACAGGTATGTGAGTAGACTGCAAAGACACTGAAAAATCCTTGTATTACCTGAATACAAAACTCATTCAGAATTCAGCCTGTAATTAACTCTGTTTTAAATAGAGGTTATGTTACTTGACATTTCTGACAAATTATGAAAAAAACAGCATTAAAAGACTAATACAATAAAAACTGGTTGAAAATGAGTTTTGTAAACAGATAATATGTGTTACAGCTATTGATACATATTGATTTAGCTGTTTGCAATGAATAGTGAGATAAGTAACTGCGGTTGATTTAACGACTACGTTTTATGGTAATGCATACCATTCATGCATTTTACTCATGTTTCTACTTTTACAATTTTATACCTGCCGTGAGTACATTCAAACAAAAGTCATTCTAGTACCTAACGGTTCGATTTTGATATTAACGTAAGTTAAAGCTGGGAATACAACTAATTTAGTTTGCAATGTGATTGAATGCTTTTTTATTTTTTTATTAGTTTGAATTCGATTAAGTTGATACGTATTTTCGTGGTCTCAAAAAGTATTGTAATGATTTCAAATGATAGCTTAGGTTAGTTTAAGGAGTTACGGGGCAGCTGTAATATTATTGCAACCTTTATTTTTATAAAATATATATCGATACTAATAGTTACATGACACAGCCATTATGTTTGTGTATTCAATATTTATATGTAAAGTAAGATGAAGTGGGTAACGTATGTTACATAATATAAAATAAAGAGTTGTTAGAACATCAATCTTTGGAATGGGAGGGGGAGTGCGAGTGCGCGTGCAGGATCTTCTGGCAGAGCGCCTTGATGTTGGGCGCGTTCATGAACTCGGCCTCTCGAAGAATCCTGCGGATATCCCCCCATCCTCTTGTGCTTCACAGCCAGCAAGTACGCACTCTTCAGTTGCTTGGTCTCGATGTATGCAGAGATCTTAAAATAAAATCTAGTCAAACAGATAAATCCAGTGCTAGTCAGACTCACCTTAGCCGCTCGGTCTGTGATGAGCTTGATGAGCCCGTCGAGCTGCGGCCCCGTAGCGTTCGCCTTGGTCAAAGTCTGCACGGCCAGAATGAGCATTTCGTCGCACATGTCCGTCACAGCCGAGTCACTCACACCGCTTGAGCGGATGCAGCTCACCAGTTGTGCGATGCCTGTGTACCGCTCGGTCTTCGCTAGCTGCTTACCAGCCTGGCAGTAGACTTTGACGGGGTTCAGTTTGTAGTCCTGGATGATCCTGTAGTGTTAAGGTGAGTGTTAGTTGTGTGTTTAGGACTGCAGGGTTAAGTACCTGAATGCTATGCCAAATCCGTCTTCGACGTTGTTTCCACAGACTATGGCTAGCACAGCTAATTGGACCCTTTCGTAATATGAGCCGAATAGAGTGGGGATTTTTACTTTGTTCATCTCACCTGCAGGCGAATCTGTAATGGACAAAAATAGTGTGTGAGGAAGTTAAATTATTTTACTTGTGAAAGTTCAATATTTTTCAACATCTTACCATTTTTCGAATTTGTCAACTATCAATTTAGGCTTGAATCTAGTTTAGCGACCAACTCCAATCAACATGTGCAATACACCATTTGACGCGGCTCGTCGAGCTGAACAATATTGCTGCTGGGGACATTCGGGGCAGACCAACGGTTACTGAGATACAGCACAGTAAAGATTAAAATGTCCCACACTAAGTCTATGGCGCGTTCGCTTTAAAATGTCTTGATGTTAAATCAAGTGTGTTGGGTTGGGTTGGTTTGGGTGAGGTTAAGTTAGGTTAGGTTAGGATAGGTTAGGTAAGGTTAAGTTCGGATAGGTTAGGTTAGGTTAGGTTAGGTGGCGCGCAGTGTGACTTGTTATTAGCCTTCGGTGAGGTAGGCTGCGCGGCGCCCCCTCGCCGAAAGCCCCAGAGTGTTTTCCACGAAGAAATTTTTTTTACGCTTCGCAATTAATTTTCAGTCGGATGATCCCTTATTTTCGTATATAGGTATTTTGCTTATGGCTGGGGGGCGTTTTTCAAAAACTTTATAGTGCTGTATCTCAGTAACCATTGGGTTAGGTTAGGTTAGGTAAGGTTAGGTCAAGTTAGGTTAGGTTTTCCCCAGGGATCTGTCCTGGGGCCACTCTTCTGGAACATTTATTATAATCCAATCCTCGAACTAACCATGCCCCTGGGGGTTACGACAGTTGGTTATGCAGATGATGTTGCCATCATAGTGAGAGGCAGAACCGCAGCAGAGTTACAAACAAAGGCAAACCGTGCCCTCAATAAAATGAACGAATGGGTGAAGACAAAACGCTTAAAACTCGCACCACACAAAACAGAGGCTGTACTGCTAGTGGCAAGAAGAAAAATAGAGACAATAGAGGTATACATTGGCGATGCAACAATTATAACAGCAGAAGTTCTAAAATACTTAGGGGTCGTTTTTAATAAAAACAGTTCTATGACAAAGCATATAAATAGAACACATATCTACTAAGGCTCAAAACACAGCAAAACAACTGTCCAGGATCATGCCTAACAATGGTGGAGCTAGCTATGAGAAGAGGAAAGTTCTAGCAGCGGTCGTCTACTCAATAGTTCTATACGCGGCACCCATTTGGGGAAAAATTATAGAAACAAAGAAGTGGAGGACCAAATTAGAAAGCATACAACGCGCAATGATGTTACGAGTTGGAAGTGCCTACAGAACAACTTCGACAGAGGTAATACAGGTAGTCACAGGGACACTACCAATAGATCTCATGATAATTGAACGAATCCGAATACACGACCAAAACGAAAGAACCAACAAAAAGGCATTAAGGGAAGAAATGGTAAATAAGTGGCAAAGAAGACGGGCTAAAACAGATGAAAAAGCAGGTTGGACTAAACAACTAATTAGAGACATAGGAAAATGGATAAATAGAAGATACGGAAACATAGACTACTTCCTAACACAATGCCTCACTGGTCATGGCTGTTTTGGACCTTACTTAGTGAGAATCACAAAGGAAGAAGCGGCCGACTGCTGGTACTGCGAACAGATGGATAGCCCAGAACACACTATGTTTCACTGCCCGAAGTGGGAAAGAGGAAGGACACGGCTAGAACTGACGGTAGGAGACAACATGTCAACCGAAAACCTGACCGAGCTAATGCTACAAAATAAAAGAAATTGGGACGCAATACACAAATTTTTAAAGAATACAATGCTACAGAAAGAATTAGATGAAAGGATACGCAGAAGACAACTATAGATCAAGCAAATAAAAAAAAAAGAATTATCAAGATGTACGTAACATAGAGAACAAGACAGCTCCAACCTGAAGTAATATTTCAGTAGTCCCGGGTCGGAGCGGTTCAGGGGGATCACTTGTGAAGTTAGTTACACGGCGCTTCCTACACCCCGAAAAAAAAAAGGTTATGTTAGGTTAGGATAGGTAAGGTTAGGTTAGGTTAGGTTAGTATAGGTTAGGATAGGTTAGGTACGGTTAGGTTAGGTGGCGTGCAGTGTGACTTGTTATTAGCCTTCGGTAAGGTACGATGCGCGGCGGCCCGCCGAAGGCCCCAAAGTGTTTTCCACGAGAAAAAATTTATTAAAAAAAAACTTTATAGTGCTGTATCTCAGTAACCATTGGTCTGTCTCGAATGTCCCCAGCAGCAATATTGTTCAGCTCGACGAGACGCATCGAATGGTGTCTACCACATGTTGATCGGAGTTGGTCGCTAACCTAGATTAGGTTAGGTTAAGTTATGTTAGGTAATGTTAGGTTAGGTGGCGCGCAGTGTGACTTGTTATTAGCCTTCGGTGAGGTACTTTGCGCGGCGCCCCGCCAAAGGTCCCAGAGTGTTTTCCATGAAGAAAAAATTTATAAAAAAAAAACTTTATAGTGCTGTATCTCAGTAACCATTGGTCTGCCCCGAATGTTCCCAGCAGCAGTATTGTTCAGCTCGACGAGACGCGTTGAATGGTGTATAGCACATGTCGATCGGAGTTGGTCGCTAAACTAGATTCTTACCTCAATTTATAGGATAATGGAAAATAAATTAAAGTGTATTCTCAAATATACAGTTCAAGACAATTTATTGTGTAGTGGAGTGTGGTTCAATAGTAGAACTTCAGCTTATTATGGGGAAACTTCATATTCTAGACACCTCATGTGCTGCTTTTTTTTTAATAATAAAATCTAATGCCGACTTCACTACTTCCTCAGAGAGGACAAGCTGATGCTCTGGCAAAGGGATGTTGCTGATAGGCTGGTGACCAAGTGATTGTAGTGTATAAAAGGGGCAAGAGTACGCTGAAACAACAAACACACTAACAAGGCAAAAAAAATGTATTTTGTATTTTAACCAAAAAGGTATTTGAATATATAGTCGGGGAGGCAGTGAACTTTTTCGGTACTTATTTTCCCAGTCATTATTTTGGGTTATTTTGGTGTAGTTAATGATTGCAAATTTACCGAAAATGTGTTGCAAACTTCAATATTTACTGAAAATGTGCTATAAGGTTGTTAAAAATTTGCTGTGAGCTTACGCAAATTGTACTGCAATATGTCGCTACAAATTTATTTATTGTAAACTTGAGGAAGTTTTTGTTATGTGCTAAAAGCCTATTGTATTAGTGTTATTGGTTTACGTTATACCGGGTGCTGACTTGTGCGACGCACCATAGGAATTTGCATAGTCAATTCTTGATGTCCAATTATTTGCTCCCCTAATTATTTTAGAGCAAAAGTGTAAATACATTTTTTATAGAGAAAAAAATACTGCATTTATTCATACTTTTGCTAACAACTTTCCATTTTCCAGAACCAAAAGAATGCAAAAAATCTGGTGTGATCACTCACACAACTTCCTTTTACAGTGATCTTATAATTAGTCAAAAATTTCATTTTTTATTTTTAAAAAATTTTTCAAAATTTTTCAAAAATTACAAATTCTACAAAAATAGAGCGTTAGTTGAAGAGACAATTTTTTTCTAGAATTCTAAGGTGAATTCGAAAATGTAATAATATACCGGGAGTTTTATTTAAAATAGGAGTTAATAAAAAAAAATAGAAAAAAAAACAAAAGAAACCCACTTTGGAAGTATTCAACTGGAAAATCACCAATCTCACATCAATACACATTAAAAATGTAATAAAAATGAGAAGTTTGAAAAAATCGTTAGAGCCGTTTTTTAAACATCGAAAAAAACTACTTCCGGTTATGCGATTTTCTTCAAAAGCTTGCTGTCTCATCTACATAGTACACAAAACTTATATATGAAGTTTTAACGCCATACCTCTTTTTGTTTTTGAGATATTCTGGTCACAGACACACAGACTGACAGACAGACAGACCAATGAAAAAAAATATGTTTTTTTGGGATCAGGAGACTCTAAAACGTGAAGATCTGTTGAAAAATCAATTTCGAGTTTTTGGGGTGAATCCAATACTTCCTTTACTGTAAAAGGAAGTAAAAATCGAACTAGCATTTTTACAAAAATTAGTGATGCCATGGAATTATTTAAAGCAGTAATGCATTTACATTTGTCAATCATTGCAGTTGACTTTTGCATTTTCAGGTTATTATAAAACCATAAAACGCATAATAGGAAACCATTTTATTTATTTTCACACAAAAATAATGGAAAATCAAATCAAATGTTCAAATAACCCACCATTCGTTGCTGAACAATAGCCGAACCTGTCGTAAAATTCTCGCCTAATATTTGCTAATTGATACTGAGTTATTTGACCACTCTTCGCTTAAATACAATTTTTCAGGTCTTTTAGATTTTGAAATACAGTGCCACCTCGATAATCCGGACTAATTAAAACCGCGGTCATCCGGATTAGTAAATAATTCGGATTACTGAAGCGAGACTTTTTTTATTAAAAAGAGATATATTTAATACAAAACAACTAAAAAATCGTACATAAACAAAAATTATTTAAAACATAATCAAACTTATTAAATTTTATATTATTTTGTAAAGTAATTTGTAATTTTTGTTTGCTTGATCCTTTGCTGGTTCATTATAAACGCCGTTTCTTTTAATCTTTGAAGTACAAGAACATCATGTAGTGGAATATTAGTTTCTTCTGCCCACTTTATGCACACATTGAAACTTTTAACTGCCTCGTCATTCGTAACAGTCTGGTTTGTATTATTTAACTCTGGATCTTCATTGTCACTACTATCACGATGTTCGTCTGTAGCATCTATGTCTTCTAGTGGTAACAAATCTTCATCATTTTCAAGCCAGTTACGTATTTCCACGTTTGTGAGATTTTGCTCAGCGAGAACATTGAGCATATCTGAAACATCTGTTAAATATTTGTGGATTAACAAAAAAATACTAAACAAAAAATGTCGTGCTTAACAAATGTACGTTGTTTACCTGTTATCTCTTCATTCAAAGAAAGCAGATTGCGTCGCAGTTGACTCAGAGGAATTAGATCTTCAGCATCATATTCGGTGTCTGTGTCGTTATTTGCCACATGAGTCATAATTTTATGCCAGCACTTCCGCAAAACTTCGGGAGAGACTTTTTCCCTGGCATTATGTAGCAGACATACAGCGTTCTTCAAGTTAATTGTTTTTAATAACTTATCAACGTTTTCTTCGTTATCAGATAAAATATGGGCTAAAAGACTTTTCCGATAAAATAATTTCGTCAGTCTGATGGCATTTTGATCCATAGGTTGCAAAAGTGCTGTACAATTTGGTGGAAGAAATAATGTCGTAAATTGCCCATCCTCACTAGTCAGCTCTTCTATAGTTCCATGGCTCGAGGCGTTATCGACGATTAATTGGCAGATGATTTATATTCAACAGGTATGTTCACATTTTTAAATGCCCTTGGATTTTTTGCCTTTCCTATCACTAACAGCTTTAACTTTTGCGAACCATCAGCATTGCAACATGCTAAAAATGTAACGCGTTCTTTGCTTATTTTTCGACCTGGTGCAGTCTTCTCCTGAGAACGAACCAGCGTTTTTTCAGGCAACATTTTCCAGTACAGAGCAGATTCATCTGCATTGTATATTTGAGCATGTGCGAGGTTTAATTGTTTTATCTTCTCTGCAAATTCAGTTCGGAAAGGATCGACGGCACTTTGAACATTAGATAGCTTTTCGCCACACACTTTTAAAGCACGTAGACCATGTCTTTTTCTGAAGTTAGAAATCCAGCCCCTGCTAGCTCTAAAATTATCATTTCCATAGGTTTCCGTATAAAACTGTTTTGCTTTGGCAGATAAAATTTCGTAGGAAATTGGGACGTGCCTTGATCGTTGTGTACAAAACCATGCATACAAACGAGTTTCCATTTCTGGATGTTCGGCTTTTCGTAAGGTTTTTCTGGCGCCGGGACCAGAATCACATTTGCCAATAAATCTAAAAAAAGTGACACGTACATTGTAAAAGTACAAAATTGTCTTTAAAATAAATCATACCTTTTGATTTTGTCTTTGTTCTTTTTTATATCAGAAATTGTTGATGTTCCTACCCCGTATTCATTTGCCAACACTTTTCCACTTTCACCACGGCCTAGCCTTTCTATTATATCGGATTTTTGTTTTATTGACAACGTAGTATGTTTTCTTTTAGAAGGCATTTTAATATGTGTATGTATAAAAAATGTTTATATAGTTATGTAGCACATAAAATAAAACACGTACGGCGCCCGAAAAATCGGAGAACGATACAGCAAACTAGGACGAGGAGGCCAAACTAGGACGAGGAGGCCTAAATACGAGACGTTATCGAAAAATGTTCTACGGCAACCATAATTTAACATACCAGAGTTGTAATGTGGCCTCGAGTAAGTAAATTGCAGAAATATATATTTATCCCAATACACTCGGATTCATTTTAGCAATATAACACCCATTTCCTATTTCTGGATGGCAGATTCCTCAAAGAAACATGGAAACTATGTAATCCACTTAAGTGAAAATTCCCAAAAATCACATGCAGCTCCAAAAAGGAAAACTTAAAAATGGTCGCCGGAAATCGTACTATCAAAACAATTTTCAAAATTGTTACTCAAAATTCCCTAAAAATCAAGGATTTTGCAAAAATGAGTATGCAACCAAAGCTACACCTAACGTATGCAGGTGAATCTAACTATATGAATGCATTTAAGCTAAGAAATTATCCAAACAATCCTTAACTGTATCTAAATGTAAAATTACACGTATCAGAAATTGTTGATGTTCCTACCCCGTATTCATTTGCCAACACTTTTCCACTTTCACCACGGCCTAGCCTTTCTATTATATCGGATTTTTGTTTTATTGACAACGTAGTATGTTTTCTTTTAGAAGGCATTTTAATATGTGTATGTATAAAAAATGTTTATATAGTTATGTAGCACATAAAATAAAACACGTATGTAACAACCAACAGCTAAGCAATTATTAATCCTTAGACGCGATACGTAGCAGTCAAAATGAAGACACACACTGCTTATGTGAACCCCCAGATATTAAATTCGGCCGAATTGAAGAAGTTAGGGGAATCCCTCACGATCAATGACATCTAAAAACACAGATCCGGACTACTGAGTACTATCAAATCCGGATTATAAAGTACACAATGCAATTGAATTGCTTGGCCGGATTATTGAAGAATCCGGTGTAATGAAGGTTCGGATTATCGAGGTGGCACTGTACTCATTTAGAGTAAAACAAAATAATGAATTATTATAAATGTCAAACAGCAATGACAAACAACACATATTGTTTGTTTAGGTAATTCCAAGGCACCACGGATTTTTTTAAAATAGAATTTTCGTTTTATTGATTTATACTATTGCGGAAAATGGAAAATTGTTAACATTAGTATGAATGGATGCAGTACTTTTTTCTCTACAAAAAATGTCTACACTTTAGCTTTAAAATAATTAGGGGAGTAAATAAAAGAATTTACTATGCAAATCCCTATGGTGCATTGGGCAAGTCAGCACCCGGTATATATCCATGAATAGACGATCAATAGGGAAAACGCAGTCGAAGCGTATAAAAATTAGTATGCGAGTTGCAAGGGTTTTTAAAAAAACGGAGGGTAAGAAAATAATAACGGGTTTTTGTTATTGAATCGTTCTTCGTTAATGGTATGTTGATACTAACGAAGCGTGCTTGAGGCAAATTTTGAGAGCGGGTACGATTTTCCAAAGTAGTTCCAAGTCATGTTGACTGATTAAGGAACCACGGGAATCTTTGCATAGTTTTTGCCTGTTATTACAGGCGACATTTTCGGAACGACGTAATCATATTAGTTTGAAAAAATCTTCACTTCACTACAGAGAAAGAGTCGTGAGATTGATTACGGTCAGCTAATAGCTGACGTTTAGCGGCTATCAGAGTGAGCGTTTAGGAGAGCAGATCATCCTCTTGGTCAGTGATGCATGCTGGTTAAACTTCTGAGAGGCTAGTCTTCAATTCCGCAAGCGTAACAATTACAGATAAGTGAATTCAAGTGAAAACTGATATTTCGCATATGTTCAAAAGTAAGAACATTTTATAACCCCATAATTGTACACTAGCTATTAAATAATTGTGTGTTAGTATTAGAGTTGGACAAAGTAATCAAAAAGTTAATTGACGTAATCTTAAATGGTGCCTCTTTTGATAGATAATTCGAAATATGATTAGATAGGAAATTGAAGCTGACAATAAATACAACAAAAAGTTATTAAGAAAAGTTGTTTAGAATCAACATTTAAGTCCCTATACTAAATTTCAAAATCCACAGCCTACTTTGATCTCTCACATTTTCGTTTGTTTATATTTCAAATCAAAGAATTTTATTTTTAACGTTTTTTTATTATAAATAAAAAAACTTTGTTGAAAATATTTGTTTTTCCATGGCAGTCTTTGTTTTTATCTACCGCTCGTGAGGGCTCATGAAGATCAATCCCAACATTTTGGTATTAAGATTTTTGACTCAGAATTGTACAAGGAATATCGCTACCTGAAGCTTTTGTGGCCATTACGGGGCACCCTGTATAATACAAACAATGATGTCAGGTTTGATTTGCGGAACTTTTAGAATCAAAAGAATGATATTAAACTTGAGCCAAGTTGCAAAGGCGAGCGATGTAAACAAAAATTCTGACAGTTCTCAGTGCAGCCTAAACCAGTTTCACACGGTGCGCATTTTACGTAAACTTTCGTTGCATGTTGCTGTAAAGGAAATAACAAACGCCGTACATGTTACAATTCTTTTCTTGATAAATTTGTGGTTCAAAAAAGAACCATTTTCTTTATATGTGCAAGTTTCTGGAAATTCCCTCTCGTTGATAAGACGCTTCAGATTGAATTCCTGCAAAGTAGTTAATTTATAAATATGTACACTAATTACTAGTAAGCATCAAATAAATATTAGCATTCAACAATAGCAACTTTCCATTTAACAATTTAATATGACAAATATTTTGCAGTAATTAGTGACTTCTCCAAATAAACATTAAATAGTCATTAATACACACACCGGCAAAATTAGAGGAACACAAAAAAGTCATATTTTGGGATGTTCTGTAGCATTATTTAACTGAATTATGTTTTAAGCTTTAATGTTAGCAATACACACCTTCAGAGACTAACAATTAACGATATAACAGATGAAACTACCTAATTCAAACAGTTTACTGAGTACAATGAAAAACTTCAGAACAAAAACAATTGTCTTCTCCCCATAAAAAGTAATTTTTTTATTATGATATTAAACATATGGGTATAATTAATAACGCGTGTTCCACCCCCACGATCTCTGATTACTGCTTCCATACGTCTATTCATACCATGGATGATGCCATCGATGGTTTGTTGAGGCAGAGTGTTTCACTCTGTCACTAGTGCCGCCTTTAGCTCATCTAGGGTTTGTACTGATGGATTTCTGGCTCGGACCCGTTTCCCCAATATGTCCCATATGTGTTCGATGGGATTCATATCAGGAGAACGTGCTGCCCAATTCATGGCATGAATACCAACTTTGAGTAGGTAATGCGAAACACAGCAAGCAGCATGGGGGCGAGCGTTATCCTGCATTAAGACAAAATCCTTCCCTATAAATAGGGCAAATGGCACAACATGATCTTGCAGAATGCCTGTAATATACTGTGCATCTGTCAGTGAACCTTCTGCAATATATCCCACCCCAAACCATAAGTGAGCCTTCTCCATTTGAGACTGGGGGAACAATGGTACATTGTAAATATCGCTCCCCTCGGCATCACCATACTTTCTCTCTACCATCAATCACATTTATACAAAAGCGGCTTTCGTCGGTGAACAGAACTTTACCCCACTGCTCTAAAGTTCAAAATCGGCGTTCACGTGCAAACTCCAGTCTTGCTGTACGATCCGTACGTCAAGTTTTGGCTCTTTTGCAGGAGTTTTGGAAGTCAGTCCAACCTCATTCAGTCTTCTCCTGACTGTTCTTTCACTTACACTTACGTGACGCACATCTTCTAAGGCATTTCTGGTCTGAACAGCCATTAAACGTCGATTTCTGAGAGTCTGTAGTATAATAAAGCGATCATCCCTAGCAGTTGTTGCTCGTTTCCTACCTTGGCCACGTCTTCGTGTGAAAGAACTGGTCTGTCTAAACGTTTTTACATTGCGATGTACAACAGATACCGATACTCCCAGGATTCTGCTAACCGATCTGTAAGTGTAGCCATTTTCGACCATTGTTAGAGCTCCAGGGACATTTTTCACGACAACAGAAAACAAAATCGTAAACCCTCATTGTAAACTAACCAAGAAATAAGCACTTGTTTTCAAGAACACAAAAACCCAAGCAATATGTCAACAATAAAACAAATGATAATTAGGCTCAAATGGGTGGCTAGATTTAATGTTAGATTGCTATTTTTTATTCATCATACCTGCAGAAGTAATATTTATAACCAAATTGAGTCATATATATCTTAAAACATAGGGAAAATATGACTTTTTTTTTGTTCCTCTAATTTTGCTGGTGTATGTAGTATATTTCTAAATTTGTATCAAAAACTCTTACTGTCGAGCATTCATTTGTTAAAAGCAACAGTTTTCGTAACCGAACAAGTAAAATAACTATTGCGGCATTGAACTTACTTATTTACAACATGTCTTCGTCTTCATCATCTAAGGAGTCCCCATTAACATTAATTACCAATTTGTCAACTGCAACCTCTATGATGTCATCAAGCTGGTACATCCTATTTTCCTCTTTAATAACATGGTCAACGCATTTTTTCCAAGCGAAATTCCCTCCAACCGTAAGTTCTTTACCTCTTCCAATTTAAAACTCTTGTTATGAGCTGTGACCTTTAATTTGGGCCCAAATCAGTTCAATCACGTTGAGCTCACAATGATACGGTGGCTGGCGCAACAAAATTATATCGTGCGATTTGGCTAATTCATCAAAGACACACATTTTATATTGACTGCGATGCTGCCTTGCTATAGTGTAACCAGATGTACTTTATTTAAAATTTGTTTATGTTCAGTGAAACCTCAATGTCTCTATTTACATTTTAAATTAATGTGTGTTTATATTCGATTTCAAATAAATAAGACATAAATTACCATTTTATGTATTGCATATAAATCGGCGTCATCTATTTCATCCAAAATGCTGACGTGCGTTCTTCTTTTGTTCGGTGATAATAACACTTGATTGACTATATATTCTTTGAGTATTCGTTATACCGTTTGTTAAGCCATTTTGCAGTCTTCAATCATTTAATTTACCATTTAAGCCTTTAGAGCAGCCTGTTTATATTTCAAACCCGTTTCCAGCATTTTAACTTCTTATTACATATGTTAGCAATATTGAATTCGAACACCCTGTAGTTTAGCGCAGTTATCTCGATTTGAGCCACCCTTTATTTACTGATCCTTGCACGTGGCTTTAGTTCCGCAACGCTGGTTTCAGGCATGTTAAAAACTCCTGTTGAAGCAAATGAGAGGGCTTCGTCTTCCTTGTTGCGCCAACATTATTTTGTTTTACCCGGCTGGCTTCTTACGCTCTGATTGGCTGACAGCTTTTGGCGGTTAAGACGTGCTTGGTGGAATTGAGTTTAACGGTCGTTTTTCAGGGAGTCCATCCCAGGTCACCGTTCTGAGCGGTGGTGTGTTGCCGTGCGGGCGCTCCCTCGCGTTTCCCGGGGGAGCGCTTGCTTTCAAATAGGTGCCATTGAGTTCTGCTTCACTGAGTTGACGGTTGACCCTTCTATCCCGATAAAACGGGGAACACACCTGCAGGACGTTTGGATTTCTTGGCCTCACCGTCGGTTTGGTCTCATGAGAGAGACGCATTCCAGTTGATGCCCTTACTAGGCGGATTTCTGCCAGCATTCTCACGTGCCGCCCACGCTTTCGAACCTACGTCGCCTCTGCAGGCATGTCGCTAGGTGACCTCTCCCTGACGCCCGAGGATCGTCGAAATACAGCTATCTGTGTAATCAATTTATAACGTATTATCTGTCATTTATGTGAACTGAACTTATACTGTGTGTGTGCTAGTTTTACTGTGCGTTAATTACTGCCAGCAGAACGTATTAGCTTTTTTATTTATGTGGCCTAAACCCAGGCTAATTTATTGTGCTAACTAAATTAGTGCATTTTGATCGCAGTTGTTGTAACTAATCAGCTGATATTTAGGTGGCTAAACCTTGCACAGTGCTTGCTAATTTACTGTATTTTGGCCGTATTCATTTGCCGCGAATTACTTGACATTCATGTGACTAAACCTTGCACACAGTGCTTGCTAATTCACTGTATTTTGGCCGTATTCATTTGCCTCTAATTACTTGACATTCATGTGACTAAACCTTGCACACAGTGCTTGCTAATTTACTGTATTTTGGCCGTATTCATTTGCCGCTAATTACTTGACATTCATGTGACTCTTGCACACACAGTGCTTGCTAATTTACTGTATTTGGCCGTATTCATTTGCCGCTAATTACTTGAGATTCATGTGACTAAACCTTGCACACAGTACTTGCTAATTTACTGTATTTTGGCCGTATTCATTTGCCGCTAATTACTTGACATTCATGTGACTAAACCTTGCACACAGTGCTTGCTAATTAACTGTATTTTGGCCCATATTCATTTGCCGCTAATTACTCGATATTTAGGTGACCCAATCTGGCACCTGTTGCTTGCTAATTTAATGTGTATAGGCCGTATTCATTTGTAATCGATCAGACATTGTTTGCAAGGCTTAAAATTGCTTACTGTGGTCGCTCGTTTAATGCACGTGGGCCGCTTTCCGATGTAAATAAGCACCTGCTATTTGTGTGGGGCAAATCTGAACGCGCTGGCTACTAAATTAATGGGCTTTGGCCGCTAATCATTGTTCTTAGGTCGCTGACCTTTTGGGATAATCATCCGTGGTGGGCGCGGGCCTAATTTGAATATCGGCCTTGGGTCACGAACTTGGTGGCTCTGTCGCCGTCAATTTCAGTTTCACGTACTGTCCGATCAAGGCCCGTTGGATTTAGGAGTTCATAGTCAGGCCGCCCATGGCCGGTTGTATAATCAGCAATTATTTCGGCCATTGATATTGCAACCATTTGTGTGACCATTTGCTGTTATGTTGTACTAGAAATAACGCGCCACTCCAGCTGGGGCACTAAATTTAGGCATAATGTAATCTTGGTAGCCCTGTAAATAAATTACGCCTTTGTTAACGTCGGACCAATAGACGAATATTTGAACTAGGACCTTATTATTGTGGCGAATCTGTGCATGCTCTTTTCAGGATAAGATTTCTGTGTAACGACTGATGTACGACGAAGTTTGAGCATTGGAGCGATACAGGTAGGTCTGGCGACGCCGCCGCAGTGGCGACGAGGCCCAAAATAGTTATTCAAGTATTTTTCCCAAAATTATAATTCGAGTTCTACGGCTTCTCGAGTACCTTCCTGACGTAGTACCCTGTGTACTTCTCGTCCTGTCTAACCGTCCAGGTCCGGTTGCACGAGTATACCCCGAGACAGACTTGGTGGTGCCCTATTTACTTTTATCGTTAATTTACCGCCCCTCTGGCCGTTGCCCTTAAGTGATCTCGTAAAGAACTCCCCCTTGCTCCACTGATGCTTTAGCCGGCATTATCTTGTTGCGGCACGGCAGCGGCCTAGAACCTTTTGTACCGATTTTGGTCGAATATCGTCCGCGCCGGCCGTTTAGTTGTTGTATGAGCCGGTGCGGTGTCGTAAAACCCGTTTAAGACCGTAACACGTTCTCACGCCAACATCCAAAGTTTTTTCAACAAACTCAGAAATGTCCAATGTACTTTCAGGATTTTCTTGTAAAGTTGAATTGTACAAGTTTACAATAAACTGTGTTTTGGGCAAAGCAAGAATATTCCGCTTACATTGTATAGGTTGTACAGGTTCCATTATACTCCAAAACAAACAATTTTCGCACACACTTTTGTTACCTATTCGCCAACACACTACAAACACAGACTAAGATCTGATACTGCAGATAATTACTGCACAACAAAATAACGCTCATTCTTCCTTTAGTGTAAAGGCGCTCATTACCAGTGTTGGACTTTCTCTTCGAAACGGCCAACCACAGAACGCCTTTCTATCACGTGATTTTCAACGACCACGTGCCATTATTTGCCTGGCTCGCCTTCGTAACTTGTCTCAAGTTTAGATATTCAAAATAAATACGGTAACTAGCTTGTAATGTAGCTATATTTATAACTCGTGGGAGTACATCATTGCATGATGAGAACTGTGCATGCGTGATAAGACGATTAATATTTTCCTCACGTCACACCATACAGTTTTTCTGTTTTGGTACACACATTTTGAAAAAAAATTAGTACAGGCAGACCTCGCCGTTCGCAGCTTTCTGGTTTAATGAGTTGATTTTATGCGGGGCACCTTTGTGCTCCCTTTTCTTTGCCGTTTGCGGATTGCTTTGCCGTTTGCGGATTGCTTTGCCGTTTGCAGATGGAATTGCCAACTGTTTCAACTTTCACACACTAACGGCTGGTCTTATAAAGGCCACTAATCTGACGTTAACTTTAATTCACTGTTAAAATAAACAAAAGCGCATAAAAATTTGTTTACTAATGAATAATATGTCATAAGCGCCAACGTTTTGATGAGCTTTTGTTTATTTTAACAGTTTTAGTTAACGTCAGATTAGTGATCTTTATAAGACCGGCCGTGAGTAAACAAAGCAGACGTATGCGGTTTATGTCATGAACACCTAAATAACATTATTTATCACGAACTTGTAAACACACTTATCGAGCCTATTCCTTTGAATCTCTTATTACCAAATTGAACGTTTAATAAATTGCTAGGCCCACTACTTTTTATCCTGTACATTTCGGACATATCTAGAGGCATCCTCTCCAAGATATCTCTCTTTGCAGACGACACAAAGATATATGGATCATCATTAGACAGTCAACAAATTCAGAATGACCTCGAACAGATTAATAGATGGACACAGGACTGGTTGTTATCGTTAAACACTAATAAATGCGTAGTCTTGCATATCGAAAGAAACAACGCGCAAGCTGATTACTTTATGACTGGAAGCAAAATTGCAAGTGTCTACTCACAAAAGGATCTGGGCATATATATTAGCGAAAACCTAAAATGGGATTCTCACATAGCTGAAATAGTTAAAAGAGCGAACAGTATGTTGTTTTGTACTGTTTGAGGCTTTCGCGGTTACTCGAATTATTCTCCTTAGCATAGAATTTCGGCTTAGACCGCGTAGTATTTGTAGATGAACACCCAGCATTCTCTGGCTTAATGTGCCTTGCACCTTGTGAAGTCGAGCAAAAACCCGCGCGATGGCCATGCTCTTTGGTGGCTCGTGTTGTTCGAGTATCGTGAGAACGAGGATACTTAGGCAGATTTGGCCGTTTTGCTGTTTGTGCATCCATATTCACTAACGTTTCGCAAGACCTTGCAGCTTGCATCATCAGAGTGAAAGTCGCACACACAGACATAGTCCTTTACAGACAAAAAAAAAGAAAATACAAAATAGAGAATACAAAATTAATACCGATTGAAAGAGTGGATGTTGCTTTCTCACTCAAATACAAAAGTAAAGTTTCTGGCTAAATTATAAAAATGACTAAATTTTGGATCCAGAACATCGCAAGAGAGATCATTGCACAACTTACAGATGCGACTTAAAGGGTTGTTTAATGTGTACGATGATGAGTAGATTGATAAAACAAAGGTATTAGTGATTCTCGATGAACGATTAGGAACCCTGGGATTAAGTTGATTCAACAGAAGGGGGCAGTCAACTTGGCTATTTACTAATTTGTAAAGGAACAGCAGATCGTAACATTTACGAAGAGATTCTAATGAGGGGATCTGTAAGGCTGTGCTGTAGACACTTCTCTATAATTATGGTTAATGAATGGGTCCGGTAATCCCAATCGAAAGGCTGCTATTCTATAAAATTTATGCTGTACCGTCTCTAACGAATCAACGTAAACTCTAAAACTAGGAGACCAGACCACTGAACCAAACATCAGTATAGGACGCACAATCATAAGATACAGTGACTTTAGGACAGCAACTGAATTAAATTCAAAACAAATTCTTCGAACAAAACCCAGCAGTTGGTTTGCCTTATTGACTGTAAATTCTATGTGTTAAGAGAATCTCATTTTTGAATAAAAAATGACGCCAAGATCACATATAGATGTAGAGAAAGAAGCTTTTGAGCGGGAAAACGAGATACATTTGCATTTATTAAGAATAAGGTTCAAATCGTTTACCGTACATCAGCTTGCAAACCGGTCTAGCGCTTTCTGTAAAATTTCAAAGTCCGAGTTATCAACTATACTTTTAAAAATTTTACAGTCATCAGCAAACAATAAGAATTCCCCATCTTCTAACACCAAATGCAGGTCATTAATGAAGATAATAAACAGGAGCGGTCCCAAATGCAAGCCTTGCGGTACTCCCAAGAGAACAGTGAAACCATCTGAACAGACATTACAAATTTTGACATACTGAGTTCTATATGTGAGATTGTTCAAGAACCATCTCAACATAGCACCCGATATCCCAAACGCTTTACTAAAGACCGTCTAGATGCTATCCACTAGGTTCTTTCTATTCAATGAGTCAAGTATTTATTGCGTATAATATATCAAGTTTGTGTCAATGCTTTTCTTGCTCATAAAACCAAATTGCCTTTCAGAAAGATGGGGACTATGAAACAATTTTTTGGCTCCGCTCAATTGTTTCGCCATTTACCAAATTATTTCCGGCCTAACCTGTATATTTTTATTTGAATTATAATCCATTGCATTTTGAATTCTTAAATTTTCCAAGCCAGCGCATTTTGTACCTGGAGTGAGTTTTGCTATCGTTAGCACGGTGCACTTTTGACCCGCCTTATCTGTTATCGCTGGGCGTTGGAATGCGAGTTTTCTCGTTAAAGCGAACGTTTCGGGCTGGCACTTGTTCTTCTGGCGTCGGCCGACGCGTTTCGTGCGGTCGCGGTTTGATTTTTAATTAAGTCAAGAGTACGTGCGCTCAACCAATTTTTACCAGAATTTTATTTCCAAGGGCTGACTATAAACTTTAGCTCTTAATTGACAGTTTTACCTAACTTAATTTTCAACACCGGCTAATGTCCTACCTGGCTTCTGCAATTTGGGAGTGGCTCTGCTTCAATTACGGACGCATCCAAGGTGCTTTTAACCACAGAGTATAGCAACCCCCGGCCAGCATTTGCCTGTCAGCAATTATTCTTGTGGTGAATACCGCATTAAAAGTGGATGGTCTCCCTGCTTTCAAGCTGATTCGGACTGGCTATTCCGGGATTAATATTATATTAAATTATCTTCGATACTTGAAATTTAAATTCGTACATTCCATAACTATCAGTATTTAAAGTTTAAACTTACACTTTCCGTTATTACTAACATGCAAAGTTTAGACGCATACGTTCAGTTAGTTTTAATATTTGAAGTTTAAATGCGTATACTTAATTACAATTAATATTGAAAACTACAATTTATATGTGTACTCAAACCTTTGTAAAAGCAGCATTCACGTTTTTTGCCTTCAATAGCCTGAACAGAAATGTTTTTTTTAAATGACAGCGATATGCATATCACTCGATTTATTTGTGGTTACAATTAATTTAATAACCTAAAAGGGGTTCTTGATCTTGGTGCGTGTCGCAACCTTCAATTAATTTGCACATTTCTATCATTATTACATTCTTTATGACCAAATTATTCTAATTATTTACTATTGAATTACCATTATAGACTGCAAGATTATTTTGCGTTAATAAATAAATGCTAGTCACTTGTAGTTAGTTATTTTATTCGAAACCATTTGGTTTCTGGCGCCCATTTGTTTTTTTGTCTTTGAATCATTTCCAGGATGGTACAGTTGATAAGAATCTACGTTCCAAGGCCGCCGAAATTGAGCTAGTTCGGCCTGCGCGGTAAGTTAAAATTTTTAGAGCTTCCGTGTAGTACGTACTTTGAGAAGGTTAATCTGCGATTTTTACTACCACTGATTATCTTATCTAATTAATCGCAGGTCAGCTTCTTTATTGTAACAAATAATTGTAACCTTTAATTTATCAGTAATCAAGAATTTAAATAATTTCGGAATGATGCTCAAAATCAAAATGGGACGGTAATTAATAATTTCGTTTTTATCTCCTGACTTATGTATAGGAGTTATAAATGATGACTTCCATTCCGAAGGGAAGGAGCCTTCAGCAAGCGATTTGTCAAATAAAATTTTTTAAAAGCCGAGTAAAAATCAAGTTAAATTTTTTCAAAAAGATAGGTGGAAAATTAATGTCAACTTGAATGTCAGAGGTCATGTAAAATGTAGAAAAGTAATTAGCAAAGAAATTTGAAATAGGAGCAGTGTCGCTATACAACACATGATTCAAGCTCATCACATTTGGTAGAGTATTGCTAGTTTTTTTTTAATTTACATACCTCCAGAAATTTTTTGAATTTAACGTTAAAAAGTTCTGCATATTGTCATTGTGCGCTACAAAATCTCTTTTCACGGTAACCTTACAGAAACGCCTCAAGTTAGAAAATAATGTACAGTACAACGGCGACCCAAATTTTTTGAACGCCGAATGTGCCTCCTCCTTTCGAACAATTAGACCTTTGAGTTCTTTGCTATGCCAAGATGGAAATGTTGATTGCCATTTTCTCTTTTTTTGTACAAATTGATCAATGCATATGTAAACGTAGTGTTACACTTCAATTTTAGCAACTTTTAGCACCTGGATGTAGGCAATACAAAGTGCATAATGAGCCTAGTTTTTCAGCGGCGTTAGTAGATCACAATTCTGCAAGTTGGCCATCTTGACCTTTAGGTGGCGCATCTGTCGCGCATTGAATAATCCGGTATCGAACCAATTATTGGACAAATTTTATGTCATGAATTTTCTTGGTAATCGCTATTGGTTGGTTATGGAGTAAGCAACACTCGTTTATCGATTTCTGGAAACAAATGACGTCCTTCGCTTCGTTTGCCGTTAGTGTCTATTTTGATGGCGTCGTAAAGTTTTTCGTTTTGTGCAAGATCTCCAGACTGGAATGCTGGTTTGGTAGTTTGTAATTCCGTTGATGTCTGGAGATTTTTCAAGTTCAAATTTTCTCAAGCTGAAAAGTCGAATTGTGACCTTCAAACAGTTGCTTCGAATGGGCCGAATTTTTATGGGCTGTCAAACCGCGTGCCGATTTTCCATGGGCAAATCGCCCATACAATCGCTGGCTTTATGTGATGCTGAATTAGGCCACCACCTCCTGGCTCCCACATGCCGAATCCTGGGCCCTGTTGGAAATTCACCTACCAGGTGGAATGTCGTTGAAGAGGCTCCCTGCTGCGTTCGAAGATGTGTTGCTGCATCATCATACCGTCAAAATAAGGTGCTGTAATCGTATTATGTACTTGTCTTGCGCTGCCCCTTTTTGCCGTCGAGTTCCTGAGTGCAGCCGATTTGTTTTGGCATCGTGCACCTCGTAGGAGCTGCATTGCTCGGGACTTTAGTTGGGAAATTTGCCTTCGAGTGCAATTTCATTTAACCTATTTAGTAGAAGTAGTTTAATCGATGTTGTTCACATTTAAATATTCTTTTGCTATGGCCAGGCACATGGAGCTTTAATTAATCAATGTTACGAATGTTATTCTACTTGGCTACTGGAAGCGCCACACTTACACAGATCTGTCTAAAGGGTACCTCCCCAGGTTTAGAACGCGCTTAACAATAGAGCAGCAAATGCAAGGTGCTCGTTCACTTGGTGTGTGCCATAACGCGACGTTTGAGGACATATTTACATGTCTTGTACAAACCTATTCACTGATGTTTAGTAAATTCAATTAATTTAATTAAAAATTGGGGGTCCTAATTAAAGCCAAAATTTTAATTACCGTTTATCATGTATTTAAAATAACTCGGGCTGTATACTTTACTTACCTTTATTGCATATTTGTGCTTAACCCACATGTACAGGCTGCTTCAAATATTATGGTACACTGTGGTTATTATATGAATAGTAATGTTCTCTGGCTTTTATTTACTGCTGCATCGAGACTCTGTTTTTCTTTATTGAGCTATTTAGGTTTGCCGTTACACGTTTCATCTGGAAGTAATAAAACTGAAGCCAGACAACGGCGTGGCGCCCTTTCCGGATCCTGCAACATCAGGTAATTCGTTCTTTGGAACCCACCCCATCTACGGCTGAGAGGCCGCAAGCGTACACTCCCAAGCCACCCCTTTTGGTGACAGAGATTCTTTTAGCAGGTATTAGCGTAGGGGGACATTGTATCATTGTAGTAGATAATTTGTTGTATTGAATTAGGTAAGGGGGTGACAGTAGTGATATAAGATTGTGATCAAATCCCGGCACGGTAGCGTAGAATCAATGAATGTATGTATGTATGTATACGGTTATACATTCTTTGCAGAATTGTAACCACTCACTAAATGAGTTCTACAGACTCAATTACTCATGGTGAGTCACTCCATTTAGCACTAACCACTTATCCCTTTCAAAGTTTATCATGTGTTTTGGCTGCTTTCACTATTTCCTTTCATTTTTTCCTGTCCTTGACTTGTTTTTCCCAGTCTTCTATTCCCATTCTTCTTATATCTTCCCTCACTTGGTCCTCCCACTTCACTCTGGGTCTTCCTCTTTTCCTATTCCCACGTGGGTTCCATTCTGTGATACATTTAATTACTGTGTCGCCTGACTTCTTTTTAGGTGTCCTATCCATCTTACCCTCATTGCTTTCATGACTTTTATTATTGTTTCTCCTTTTAAGAATTCCTCTATTTCTCTATTGTACAGTCTTCTATTTTCTTCATCATTTACTTTTACTAATCCATACATTTTTCTTATTATTTTTCTTTCGAAGATCCTTAGTCTTTCCTCTTCTTTCTTTGTTATACATATGGTCTCCGCCACGTATGCCACTACTGGTCTTATTGCTGTTTTAAATATTTTAACTTTGAGCTTTCTACTAATTTTCCTATTATTCATAAACATTTTATATTTATTAAATGCTCGACGATGTTTAATATTACAATGGAAGCGGTGATTAGAGCAAGTATGATAAAGGAATACAAGTAGTCGCATACGCAGACGATGTCGCACTAGTGTCCAAATCCAAAAGAATACTAACACAGAAGCTACAGAAGATGGAAATGGAAGCAAAGAAAAGGGGGCTAAAAATTAACCAAGAGAAATCAAAATATATGAGAGTTAGTAGAGTGACAAACAGGATAAAGAACACAAATGTGCAAATAGGGAACCTAAAATTTGAAGAAGTAGAAAACTTTAAATATCTGGGATGTAATATAAATGGAGAAAACCGGAAAGGAATAGAGATAGAACAGAGTATACAAGCAGAATCAATGAATAGTTCCGAATATAGTTTGGACAAGAAGTTCGAGATTTCTTCATAATCTGCGGATTTATAATCGTAGTACCAATTTTCCGGCTGGTCGTTTACATTATCAGCAAAGATGTTATATACCACACACAGTGGAGGATGATGAGCATCGATTGCTACAATAGATTCTACGGCGGAATGTACTTTGTGAGTGTGAGAATTGGAGAATATCAAATCTAATAATACATTGTTCTGGTTTACTATAGAATTAAGTTGAAACAAGTTCAAAAAGCTAAGAGTATCTGATAATGTTTTTGCACATGATCTCTCCCGTAATGTCGCTGAATCGTTAAAGATAGGAACACATGCATAGTCTATTGTACATCAAGATACATTGGGTAGATTGTAATCCCCTAACAGTAGCCAATTTAAGTTAGGATTTTCAAGTTCTAACGTTTCTAAAGTATTGTCGTATGCTTGAAATACAGTACCTGCCGATAGTGGAGGAAAGTAAACAGATCCAATAATAAAGTTTAACTTAGAATCCATAACACGAATAAATAAATGTTCAACATTCTCAGAATAGTTTAAAGCAAAGCTTTTGTAATTATTTTTCATTGCAATTAAAACACCTCCCCCTCTAGTATAATGACTGTTATTAGGATTCCTATCATTTCTATATATCACAAAATTATCTAGTTTAAACTCCACACTAAGAATTGCGGGGCACAGCCAAGTTTCCGTAAATTCAACATCATATTCATTTAATACATAACGATATTTCTCAACTTCCTTGATTTTTGAGCGAAGCCCTCTAACATTTTGATAAAGGATTTTTATCTTCGCTTTTTTACCTTGTTTGATTTCCCTTTGGGAACGCCATTTTTTGATTGAGAATTTTCATTAGCACGTATATCAACAAGGTTGGGTCTACCGCGTATATATTTAATAGTTTTTTTGACAGAATCTTTACTAACACGTTCCAGCTCAGCTCTTAAGTGCTGTTAACTGATCACGCTGCATCGAGGTTAGGTTGCTGGCAATCTTGAGAGGTGTTGTACACTTTGATTTGTTTTTCAGAATAGAGAAAGTCTCTTGGTTTTTCAAGCCAACTTTTATAGGATGTTTTTTGCTATCGTATTTTCCTAGTCTAAAACAACTAAGAATATCCGATTGAGCAATATCAGCTCACAGAGAATGCCTACAATCGCTTTTTTATCCGATTCAGCCTGAGCAGTTACAGAATTTGAACGCTGCTCATCGACAATAGAGTTCTCAAGCTCTATTTTCTGCTTTTCTAGATTTTCAACCTTCTCTGACAAACTCGTGACAAGAATCGACAAGCTATTGAACCGCTGGTAAAATCTTAAAACTAGACTTGCATTCTTTACAGAACAGTAGTAGATTTCCTTTGCCTCTCAATTCCATGACTTTGACTTCTAATGCTGAGTTCAGCGCATTCCGAATGTAGAAGTTTTTTGCAGCTATCGCAATCGAAGAATTTGGTTCCTCGGCAAGCCTCACCTCTGAGTTTGTTGATGCCTCTATAGGAGCCCGAGGGTTGTAAACCCTCCCAGAAAGCAGGAGTCTAGCTCAGGTTCTCCAAAGGTTTCCTCGGAGTGAAAATAGTCCACCACGAGGTCCATTGTCAACACAGTTTGAGGTTAGGTTTGCTTAGAAGTAAGACTATTTTCCTTTTTCTAATAGTTTTGCATCTGTAAGTCCTTCCAATCTTAGTTTGTTTTTCCTTTGGGGCTATTTCTATTTAGTATGCCTTTGCACTTCAAGAAATAGTTTAATTTACACTGCTACACCCTTTTACCAAAAATGTGACTTGTGCTCACACACGTTATGCTAATAAATTACTATGTTTACTCAGGGTTGCCAGACGTTGCAAAAGTTTTTCACCATACAAAGCTAACTTAAATTCACCACTTTTCTTGGCAGCTGCAAGTTCTGGCAAAGACGAGGATATCATTGAAACCAAAGTTTGTTTAAGTGGGTAATTTTTCATCTGATTCACATGTTTCTTGATTTTTATGTGTTTTAACAATTCTCCTTTTCCACACATAATCCTGAGCACAAAATTTACAAAAAAAGTGTGTGACCCCCTTTTTACTTGGATGTAACCACAACTTAAATTGATCCTGTTGTTCCCAAGCACACTCATATTTATGAATAAATTTTCTTTTTTCATTTTTCTCTTTTTGTGTTTTATTATGTTTATATTCCGAACTTGATTTAGATCCTGAATCACTCATTTTTACATAGAATTTAAGAGTATCTACACAGAGTACAGAAATTCAGTCACATCACAAAAACGCGAAGCGACCGGTTATGATCTTTAGAAGTGCGTACAGTAAGCAGTGAGTAAGTAGCATATGTAATTTTAATAATGAGTGAGGCTATGTTAGCTAAATGCAAATACGACAGCTAGTGTTATATAAACTACAATTTGGTAGGGTCAAGAACACTATACTAAGGACACGCAACTCCCGTTTCGAAGCGGACCGCTAAAAGCTGACAAGTAAGGCGGCCGTGGTGTACAATTATTCATTCACAAAACTCTTGAACTGTCAATGTCAAACATTTGCTGAGTGTAACTGGAAATTCGGACCATGTTTTAACAATTAATAACACACTTGAAATACAGTCCATTGGATTAACAACCGTAAACTGACTTTTAACCGCGATTACAGCTTAATTTAGCTCGCTTCCAACTCTCGAACGGCAGTACACGTAGAGTCCCTGTATATGAAAGAGTTGGGACATGTAGGATGACTTGTTTTGGATCCACAAACCATGGAATACCTGATTTTTGCCAATTTTAAACTTTATGCATACTTCTTTCAAACGAAACAACTGAAATATATCTTTCCTATATCACATGGTCCTTGATTTGTGGATCCAATGGCTCAACTCTTAGTACATATAGGAACTCTAGTACACGCTGTCGACAGCGCCGCGACGGCTATCCCCGACATAAGGGCCGCTTTTATATACAGCCGTCATAGGAAGTTGCATCTCCTTAGTATAGTCTTCTTGGGTAGGGTATTCCCTGAATTGGTGCATATCAGCAGTAAATAATCTCTCACCATTAACATTTAATTATTCAAACCGTGCTCAAAGAATAAACAAACGTTGAATTGCTTCCCGTATAAACATCCTGACATATTATATTTCAGCAAATATTTTCAAAATAATGCTGCGATCGCATATTTGCAACATTGACCTTACTGTGTCGGAATACGAAATTAAAATATGCCCGTACGAGTATTGTCAATATTCACCACTTTTCCCTATACTTTACTGTAAAATCCCCACTTCACCACTGGGTCAACATTTTAAGCTATTTTCACCACAATTGGTGAAATTTCACCACTAATGGCAACCCTGTGTTTACTATGTTACGTACGGAATTTTAGTTCAAGCTTTAAGCGCTAAACAGAATACAACGTTCCCAACCGTTCCTATGAGCGAAAACACGCCTACACTTTTCAACAGGAACAGAATGAGCGCTGCTTAGCGTTGTAAACATAACCTTAAAAATACAACATAACCTACAAAAACTAACGTTGCAGTGTTTGTAGTTAGCTTCACAATGGACGATTTTGATGTTTTTATACTATTTTATAATCTGTATTTATTGTATTTAATGACCCTAACGATCAACATACGAATATACGGAATATAATAATAGCACAGCTTATGCTCATTTTGGATAATCTGGTATTTTTGGTCATGTTTGGGTAGCGTTGACAGTTCACGGCGTTGGCAGCGTCACAAATAGAAAGTTGATCAACTTCAGCAGCGTAGAGCACTGACGCGCGTTCGTTCTGTGCAGTGCTACCACTTCACCATATGAACGAACTTTGGGTTTGACATTTGGAGACAGTCAAGAGCTTTACTGTCTTCTCGAGCGTTTCTGCCGAAAATTCAATTGAGTTGTTTTTGTCATGGTAAAAGATTGTTACAGATGGTCTCTCACTTTTTCCACTAATATAAAAGAGAGCGAGTCACACACAAAATTAGTGGGAAAACTTTACAGACACCCACCATCAAGTTTTTCTACGATTTACCACACTATTAATGTTATTTTCTTCTAAAAACCAGTCTTCTAGAAAGGAATGGTACAAATTTGATGAAATGAATTGGAAAAACTTTGAACAGGTAAATGCCAGCCAGCATCTATCTGTGATAGAGAAGCTATTATTATTCTCAAAGATTCTGGAAGTAATACGTATAGTAAAATGACTGCTAACTATTTGTTGAAAAAAAAAACTGGCCAAAAATAATTATAAACCTCTCATTTTTGTGAACACCGCTCTTAAAATAAATGCTAAGGACAACCAAGAAAACCAAACGCAATCGAACGGAGACAATTACAGAATGTTTTTATTTCCTTAAAAAATTGAGGCAAAAATTCACTACCAGATTTTGCACTCCCACCATATACGAGGTTTGTCCATAAAATAAGGTCCCCAATTTTTTTTCTCAACGAAAAACACGTTCACTTGCATTGATTAATACATTGTTGGAAAGCCTGGACTTCCTACTATTTTTCTACATAATCCCCGTTGCAATCGATGCATTTTTGCATGCGGTGTAACATTTTTCCTATACTCGCTCTCCCTTCGTCAGCATTTTGTTTTAAATTGCACGGCGAAGGTTCTTCAATGTTTGATAGTAGCGATCAGCGTTTATTGTTATCCTGGTAGGCATGAACTCGCACAACAATATCCCCTTCCTATCCCAAAATACTGTCGCCTGCAGACAATGTTTGTTTAAACTGTTGCAGCTTCGGCGATACTGAACTGTTGTTTTGCCTCTGGTGTCGTGTAATGGATCCAGTGACAATTGAATCCAAGAATTCCTCGCCCTCTTGTGCAATTGTTTCGTCCGAAACAGATGGCCGTCCGGCACGCTGTTCATCATGGACGTCTGTACGTCCGTTTTTAAACTTTTGGCACCATTTTCGCACGTTTTCGATGTCCATACACTTCACATAACTGTCAATAAATTTCTATAGGCATAGTGTTCTTAGCACACAAAAAACGAATCACAGAACGTAACTCACACCTGGCGGTAGTGGCCAGTGGAAGCTCCATCACGAACGGCGACTAAACCAAGACTAAGTATCGGAGACAGCTCCAAGTGGTGGGGATTTATAAGCATATGAAGACCTTATTTTACGGACAACCCTCGTACCATGTAAAGAATATGGAGAAAAGTCATATGCAATAAAAATCCACTTACCTTCATTAATGAAAGGCAGAATTTCTGGCAGGATTTCCAGAATGGGCATTCCGGATGATTCGCACTCGGCCAAGAACTTGGCCACCTCGATCTGCCGCCAAATTGTGTTGATGTGCCTATCCACATTCTTCGAATCCATCTTCATCACCAGCGACGGGTTTGCTATCCCCTTGGCTTCATAGCTGTCTTGAGAACTTGTGCTTGATTTGCGCACTGTGGAAACAAGTACGTAGAAAATGGGCAAATTGAGTTATCAAACACTCACCTGTAGCCACTTCAACCCACTGCTCTTGCTCCAGTTCCTGCTGCAAGTGCCGCTGTGCCTTGTGCAGGTAGTCGACTCTTGATGTTAACTCCATGTAGGTAGTGGCCTCGTCCTTGTAGAACTTAATGCAAGTCATCGCAGCCCGAACGCAATCGCCCATAAACTGTTGCAGCTGGTACAGTGAGTGCAGCTTCGACTGCTTCTCGAGGTGTCTGCAGATGTGCTTCAGGTAATCCTGAAAATGTGAATTGTAATAGCCAGTCTGTAGCAATTAAAAATTTGTTTCCGTTATGAATATAACTTAATGTGATTGTCTTCAATTTCTAGTTTCCATATACTAAAAATGATCAACGTCACATTAAGTTACATTATGACAGTAAGTTGGTAAACGGACATTCAGAGCAACCAACAAATTATAATATTCGAGCTTTATGGCTAGACGTTACCTTCCACACATCCAAAGTGGAATCAATTTTGGACAGGCTTTCATGCAGAGCATTGATTAAGTTTTCCCGAAGGCACATCATGTAGATTTCGATGAAAATGTCAGAACTCAGGCGATTCTTCAGCATGTGCTGCAGGCACTCATGGAAGTCGCCATGTTTCACGTAGAACTCCAGCAGGCTCATATGGGATCCATACTTCGTCAAGTAATAAACACACTCTTCGTAAAACAGGGGCTCCAGGTGTGGCTTCTGAACGTTTAGGGATTTCACGGAGTCGCTGCAGTCCGACACGCCGCAATAGTTCCCGGCGGCAATGTTGCTGAGGTTCTTCAACTTATTCAAAATGCAAATCGCAGGGTCGCTTTGCATGGGCAGATTCACGCTGCTGCTCAAGCTCCAGCTGGATGAAGACAGGGGCTTGGCACTCTTGACATCTTTGAGAATTTTAGGGTTGATGACACTCGTGTTTGACTCCAGTATGTGAATAATTTCGTTTAAGAGGGGCGGATTCTTGGCAGGGCGGTTTTCTGGGAGCATAAGCAAAGGCTTGCGGAACTGCGACAGGTGGATACTGGAGAAGCTGTCGCTGAGCTCGGTCGAGGCGTCGTAGTGAGCCGTTTTGTCAAAACAGCGCTGAAATTTCTCTCGGGCGAGCTGCAGGCTGCCGGCCTTCAGGTAGCTCTTGCCCCAGGCAGCAAAAACTCCTGTGGGAAATTAAAGTTATTAACTATTTTAAATATGTTAGATAGATGGAGCTGGGCTGGGCATGCTACCAGAGCAATTAAAGAAAGATGGACCAATACAGAGGCGGACTGACAACAGTTTTGTGGCGCTGGATCTTAAGAGAGTAGCAGGTCATTTATTACCATAAAGCTGTGCACACGGCTCATGAGCCACCCTAATGTGCTGCATACAACACTTTTTGGGGGTTCAAGGTCATTGTAGTTTTGAAGTACAGTCGGCGCCTTAGAAATTGGAACAATACTATGATACTTTTTGCATGTATTTTTAAGTGTATGAACTGGGATTTTGCAATTGCTATGTAATTTTTCAAATGTTGTGTCTCTTGGTTGATAGTAAAATTTCAATTAAAAAAAAATATATCGAATATTACAACACAACATGTTATATGTCCCGATTTCTAAAGCGCCGACTGGACTACCCCAAATATTTCTGTAATGCTATACAAACTTGAAAGAGATCCTTCTCGGGACGCACAACTTATCTTGCAAAGAACTTAAGCTTTTGGCAAGAGTATTTTACGATTTGTATTCGCATTACCAGTAATGTATGTTGAGCATCGCCGAACTACACTATGAGATTGATATAGTGTGAACACTCGTGTACTGTCGAGTCTGAGGTCGCGAGTTTGTATTTCGGTCCAGGAAAGATTTTGATTTTAAATTAACTAAACATATGGATGCAAATTTTTATCTCTTCTCAACTTTAAATCTGAACTGCTATATTATCGACACTACCGTATTCTCTGCTAATGGTATTGATGAATGGCACCGATTTGCTCCGCCTAGGTTTTGCAATAATTAGTTATCATCTCCTTCGCAAATTATCTTTAGCCGAAGTTGTCGCACATATGGCAAGATCACGTATACTATAACATAATATGATAACGGCCATACCACATTAAAAGCACCGTTTCAACAGATTACAAAAACTAAACGTGTCTTAAGGAGCCGGTGTCCCAAAGAAAGCATGGCAAAAACCACTTCGTGCCAACAGTACACCAAAGTACCAATAAGGGGCTTGCACTTGCACCAATTCATCTTGTGTTATTTTATGAAATACATGCAAGAATACTGAAAAGAGAAATATGGATGTAGATATTTATATTTTCAGGGAATTCTAACAATAGGTATTACAACCATTTCAGCACATATTTTGTTTTGCATAACACAAACTCAATTTAGCATAAATCTAAAGGTTTATTATATTAAATTACTAGCTGACCCGGCAAACATTGTTCTGCGCAAAAATAATTTGTCTCTGAAACCCCGTTAGTGTTTATGATATTTTGATGCGCTTTTTTTTTTTATTTTAACAACGAATTCAAGATAACTTCAGATTAGTGATATATAAGATTGGCTAGAAGTCTTTCCTCAAAATCACAATTTATATTCACAGATTTCACACAGTTAGTAATAACAAATGTCACAATTTGTAGTCAATTGTACAGGGTGGAGCAGTGTAGCGACTTAAATCTCAGTACAATACAGTACCATACCTGAAAAAAAATTCTGATATGCTCCGACTCAAAAAGTGCCCTACAATGTATAAATCAGATGTATCCAGCAGCATCTCCAAGGCCTACATAAGACTAGCACAGAAGTTATTTTTACTTGGATTCCGGGGCATTGTGGCATTCCAGGCAATGAAAGGGTGGACAAAGGAGCAAAAATGGCAGCAACTAGGAAAACTGAAACACTAAATAAAGTCACTGCAGAAGACCTCAAAAACTCATGCAAGGAACAAGTGGAAACAAACAACAGGAAACAAGCTCAGAAAAATTAAATCACTGGTAGGTGCGTGGAATACGTCATACATAAAGTGACGTGCGGAAGAAATTTTAATAACCAGGTCACACCATCATAACCCATCAATACCTCTTTATACATGAACCACCTGTATGTGAAGAATGTAAATCGCCTATAACTGTTCAACATCTACTAGAAGACTACACAAATATGAAAGGATCAGACAAAGAACTAAGTTACCAATCACCATTCAAGATATCCTTGATGACAATCCGCAGCCTGTAAATCAAGTGTGTGAATTTATTAAGGAATCAAAACTTCCAGTGTAGATGTTTAAATATTAATTGTATTTTTAGGGTGTCACATAACCTTGCAGTTGAAACACCTAAACCAATACAAGGTGCGGAATTCGAATATAGGCAATTAGTATTATAAATCAGGTTTATACATATTGCTCCTCATCATTAAATATACAAAAATGGCAATGATATCAAATAAGAAAAACATTGACATAGCACAATGCCAAATTCATGTAATTTTTGTCCTAGTTCTCGAGCGGTTCCACCAGATGGCGAATGAGTAACAAACGTAAACATCATTGTGATGTATTGTTTCATTTAATTAAGGTTTTGCATAATTTATTTAAAATGGAGAAACGGTATTGTGTTGTAACTGTAGATACTGATTTTGTATTGTGTACCGGCAAAAAAGTATCTGCTTTCAAGTGCCCTCAAACACCATAGTTCAAAAGAAGTAAACTACAATGAATTGAAACAAGTATACACAAAGCCAGCTTTGTTTGTGTCAAACTGGAAAACTCATCTGTGGACTAAAAGGAAGCACTCAATCTTAAGTTGAGAAAATACTACTGGTTGTTAGGCTGCAACTGTAAACTCTCACTTACAAGTTGCTTGTATATAAAACATTACTGAAATCAATAGGGATCTAAGACATTCAGTTGTGGAGTACTGCATCTCTATCAAATATTGAAATCTTAGAATGATTCCAATCTAAGATACTTTGAATAATAACCAATGCACCCTACTATGTTCCTAACAGCAAAACCAGCAAAGAACTACAAGGCACATCGATTAAGGAAGAGGCAATTACGTGAGTGCGGAATATCTTCAGAGAACGAGAATACATTTTAACCCATTAGCATTAAATATTTATACTCAATAACAGCTAACAAAAACAGTGAAGGTCATTAGACATTTCTTTCAATTTTCAACTGACTAAAATAATTTTATGTAAGTATTGCAAATAAACTATATAATTGAATATAATGTTTGAGGCTTTCGCGGTTACTCGAATTGTCAATATAAGAATTAAATTTCGGCTTTGTTGATAAACACCCAGCATTTGTTGGCTTAATGTGCCTAAGGGTACGTTTATGCTGCAGCCTCGCTGCTTGCACATCGCCGAGCTGTGCACATGGATGCCTAGCGATGGTGAAACAAAACTAGCATTTTTTATTGTGGCATTTATCCTACAGCAGCGCTACTCGCCTCGCCACAGCGATGACGACAAACTAGTTCAATTTTCGAGCCTGGGCTATCGCCTGGCATCCCTAAACTTGCGCTGTGATTGGTTCCTTCAAAGCTCTTCGCCCCACCAGCAGTCAACTGCAATACTTATTCCTCTCTTGTTGCATTACAAACCGTGAGGTGTTAATAAGCAATATAGTGTTTATATAAGTGAGTGAAGATTTCAAGCAGACATTATATCAGCTGATTTCGAACTCAAAACTATTTGGGACCAACGGCATGCAGAACCCCACAACAAATCACGGGCGCTCAAAATGCATCAATCGCGATCGCGTGTATTCTGCCCGTGTTGCTAACGCTTGTAGAATTTGCGCTACTTTCGTCTTTATCATCACGGACACTTCCAGCTGTTTACCGTTCAGAACTCGCAGTCTTGCTCTTTACGATCGCCAACACTTTTCACAACCGTACACTTCACTCAGTTTGATCCGTTCACACATTCCTCGCTTTTGAATTTCTCTCTAACTTTTGAAATCACTATATTCTCACTACCCGATCAACTGTGTGTTTACTGCCTAACCTTGGCCCACCTCCACCAATTGCATTGGAATCTATAATTTTGCCCCAGTTTAAACAACCTTGTATCTCTTACAGCCGTATTCATAGTAGTCCGCCAGCGGCTCGCCCGCGAGTCGCCGCAGTTTCGTTATGAATAGTATGTTGGCGGCACTGTACGTCTATGTAAAATTCGAGGTTATCAGGTTAGATTTTGTGTCAATTTCTGTCAAAACTGACGGAAAACCTAACCTGCTAACCTCGAATTTGACATAGACGTACAGTGCCGCCAACATACTATTCATAACGAATCTCCGGAGACTCGCCGGCGAGCCGCTGGCGAACGACTATGAATACGGCTGTTACAGTTTTTGAAATCCCGATGTGAGCATCGATATTGAATAACCCTGTATAGTTAACCATCTAATATTTTTTAAAGTTTGTTTAACGAAATAAGGTACAATTTCAATACAGAAAAACACAGAAAGTCATAGTAGGTGAAAGTAGACATTTTACAATGATAACCTCGTGTTATTTGAAAATTCATAAAATTGCAAGTTGTAATTTTCAAGCTAGCAAGTAGGAAATGTAGCTTTTAGCACCTGAATTGTCCAATCCAGCCTTTGTTGAGACTTCCAAGGCCAGGTTCCACTGCTCCCTCTCAAGCAGCTTGTCTCTGAGGCGACGTAGAGTAGCGGCATCGATGTACCGGCTTTGATTTTGACCGGTAGCTGGGATTAGGTGCAAGCACCCACGCTCTGCCAACAAGCCGAGCAAGTCGGCCTGGGAGAGGATCCTGTCGGCCAATGAAGTGCCCCACTGCAACATGCATTGTGCTGACAGCATTTTGGCTGCTATCGCGAGGGATCTAGAGAACAGAACAGTTAGATGAATGACCGACCACTTAATATCTAAATTAGTTACTGCACTTGATGGGTATAAGTACATACCCATGAAGAAAATGAGATTGAAGAAATGAATATTGCGATGTATCATTACAGCAACTATAATAATGTAACAATTAAGCTTTGAGCTACAAAATAATTTAAAAATTGAGCAAAGTTGTCAAACGTGTTCAATTTTAAAATTTACTCTAATGGTAACTTCATCAGTATAGTGAAAATCAGCACAGACTCAGCAAATACATTACATTTGACCTCACCTTTGAAGGGTCGAGCTGATTTGTACAAAGGGATTACATACCCAACGTTTCAAGTTAAAAATGTTTAGAACTATTTGCTTTAAGACTGACACTTACTTTAACATTTTGATGACGAGCAAGTAATCAATCTCCTGCATCGTGTCCGAGTTTGTTGGCTGAAGCAAGCTCAGCATTCCATCACACTGATCTAACAAAAACCTATAAAATGTCTCATAAGAACATAATTCACTACATGCACTGCAAAACGTACTTGGGATATTCTTCGTTTTTTGAGTGGTGCTTTAAAATAGCAAGGCACAATGACACACTTGGGGCATACTCGTAGGAAAATTCTTCGCGAACTACTTGGTTATGATTAGGATCGTTTGTCAGCAACCAGTAATCACAGCCAACGGACTTGGTGGATGTTTCGCTTTTGCTGGAAGATGTCCCCGCACCATCTTGATAAGACTGCTCATAGCAATCCAAACAGACTCTCACTAGGATGTCCTCATATGTGGGAACCTGCATTCGTTTCAAGGAACAAGTACCACAGATAACTCTTCCACATCTACGACAATGGTGGCGGCGATTAAACATAGAAAATATCGTTTCATTGCAACACATACATTCCGTCACCTAAAAAAATAATTAATTGAAAATTTGCACAATCAATAAAAACTGATTACACACATCATTATTTTGCACCCATTCCGACTTATCAGGCACCGTATCCGGCATAGCAAAGTATCTTCGACCTATTGGGAAGTTAGCAGAGTCGAGCGATTGCATCAGCTTGCTGCTTTCCGGCGTTCTAGACAACCTGGGCCCCGGCTGGAGTATAACACGGAACTCCAGGCTCTTTTCGGCGTACTTTCGCAAGAGTTCATCTATTTTCTCATCCGACAGCTGGTCTTCGTCGAACTCGCAGTTCTCAATGTCGGGCCTGATCATCTCCAGCACCTGCCCCAGTTTTTCCAGCTTGGTGTTCATGATTAAAATCTCGATTATGCTGACGGGGTCTGCTACCAGGCACCATAGCTGCTCTTGCTCGACCGTGGTGAAGCAGGACAGGATTTTCAAGCTCACCTGGATGTTCCTGAACATTTCGCTTTTGCCTAGATCTGATTTTGAAATCAAGTCTGCAACGAAGTTGAGATGTTCCAGCTTCTTCAAGGTTTTTAGTAAGTTGTAACAGATGCGAACTTGTTGGTCCTCAGGGAGCTTTTCGAGTAAGTCCTGGATCTTTATTAGGCCAATGTGGGAGTCGAACAGTGCCACAAAGTAAGTTTCATCGATGATCTCCAGAGCTTCGACTGTAACTTCGTGGATTTTCAGAAATTTCAGCAGAAGATCCACCTGTGAAAAGTAGAACAAACTATTTGCATTTGTTAAAATGGGCTTAGTCACCTCGACTGTGTTTAAGAGGTTCTGAAGGACTTCTCGTGGGTTATTCTTGCAGAGTAGAAATATTTCAAACCAGGAGTTCTTATGTAGAACAATTTTCATCTGAAAAAATAAATTATATTTTGTAAATGACATTTTTTGTTTTTTTCTAAATATATCTATTATTATTATACAGAATTATTTGTGTTCCCTAACTTTTGAAGAATATGAAATAGATTCTTACAGGTATATTTTTATTTAAAAAAAAAACAACAATGACGAAAATAAGAAAAATTCTGAATAAGGAAGAAGAAAAAGAACGTCAGCATGTACAAACTATAGCAATTAAAAGGTAAACTTTATTTCACATCCTAAGTTTGTAATCATTTTTAGTCTGTTCAACCTATAGTCCAGTAGCAAGGTAACTTTACCCTTCAAAAGGTTGGGTAGTTTCAATTTTTGGATAAGCAAAATCAATACCTAGCTGCAGCGCTGTAAAATGAAAGGGATTAATAAAAATTTCAACAGTGCTCAGTCTTGAGTTAATTTTTCCATCATTTGTAAGGACAATTTAGCGCTTTTCCGCATTTATATTCCAAATACTAGTACTTTTCCCGCTTCATTTAGCCCAATTTGACAGTTTTATGTTTTAAAACTCAATTTTGTTCATTTTAAATACTGGCGTCTTCTGGCTCATTTCATCATATCTTGGGCAACGTTTGATTCAAATTCGCATATGGTTGTTTGCCGCATAATTGACGCCTTATCTTAATTGCCAGTTTGGCGGCCCATTGCCTAACTTTCACGTTTAAGTTTAGTCCGGCGTATCTTTCTTCGCGCGAAACTGATAAATTGTGTTGCACAACATGACGCATTACTTACGCTTTCATGCTAGTCAGAGAGAGAGAGGAAGTTAAGTAACGCAAGCGCGTGTTCCTTTGGCTTCAGCATTCACCCGCCCGAGTTCAAGAAGGCAACAAGTGATCGTTGGTTCTGCTCAAAAATTATGTAAAACTATGAATGGGTGCCATCGGTCGAGTTTTTGGTCATATAAGAGACGTGTGGTGTAGTTATTAGCTGAGGAATTCTCGTACCGTGGAGTTGGCAAGTTTAAATTAATGCCTTGGGGCCGATAATTAATTGGAAGCCTCGTTCGTACTAATTGTTTTTAATAGTTATGTGTACCGTACCGCAACCTTGCCTGTTGATTATGTTCTTTGTTTCTACCCTTTGGGGATTTTACATCGTCTAGACCCACTCGACAAGAAGCACCCTAAGCAGTTTCTCGCCGTTCTTCAAGCATTTTGGTGCAGTCGTTTGGGCACAACCTGCAGCTCCGTTGAACCCCTACAAGGTATTACGTTTTCTTTTGTAGTAATTTTAAAGTGCACATTGTGCAGTGAAGTGGTCATTCATATGACAAAGTGTCACCATTTGTATGTAACGTAGTTGTTGTCCTTTAAAATTAAGATTTTGAATAACAATTACCGCCATTAAGTCAGTTTTTGAGTCAGTCAGATTATTTGTTGTCAAGTTTACCACCTGTATTTAGATTAAACGTTGCACAATTGACCACATTGGCCTTTATTGAGTATTTCATTTAATATTCATTCTTTACCTAAATGCTTCTATGTTAATACAGTTCATTTTCAATCAGTTGTGCTTTTCTTTAGTAGATTTATGATGTTTGCATGTGTATTTTTTGTGATGTTTTTTCTCTGTAAAGGAGTTCAGACAGCTGTAGAAAAATGCAAGCAAGATAAGTCCAAAGCAGCTGTACGTGGACTGTTGCTCAGGCACTACCAAGGTTGGATTGGAGAGGTTGGTTCACCGCTTCCACTTTCTTGGTGAGCCCACCTGTGTTTTTCTTGATTTAGTAAAGTGGTGGCAGCTGGCAATCAACACCTTTATTTCGTTTACTGGGTCGTTGCCCTAATTAAGGTCGTAATAAACCTCCCCTTCTCCATCTGAATCTTAGTCGGCAAATTTTGTTACAGCCCATCGTATATAATTGGGGCAACGGATCCGGGAATTTTCCGATTTCTGTCGTTTTATCAGGTAACTGAAGATTGAGTATTTTGAATGTCAAATTCATGTCGTAACGACGGTTTCGTCCGGTAACACATTGCATAGTGGACTTCTAGGACATAGGAAATTACACTTTTTCCGATATTATGGCACAATACTCATTTGTGTTGCAAGTATTTCCTTGTCAGATCATATATTTCTTCTAGTCGACCCTCGATTGTGACTAGGAGGCTGCTTCAAAACAGATTTTGGTAAGGACCTTTTTTCAGATAGTTTTATAGGAATGACTTGTATTTTTATCTTTGGGGGGTTTTGAAGAAAAAAGTGTATACAAATTGGATGGGAAAGAGGCACATACTTTCTAGCTCCTAATGTAGTATTTGTAGTAGGTATTTTTTTAATGGCCAATACCTATGTTGTTAGGGCAACTGTGGTTCTTGTGACGTCTCATATTTTCCCGTACCGATACCTTCAAATATCCGCACATCGCCAATCACTTGCAAATTTCAGTATTAAACCATTTGGTTCCAAGTCAATCCCTAGGAATCATCATAAGAACCATCAGCAGAGAGACTCAGTCTTTAGTTTTATTCGGAAAGCACGTCTTGCTTGGGCGTTTTCGGTGCACATGACGTAAGTCGGCTTATTGTGCTTTTATTCGTGCACCGAAGGCCCATTGTCTGATGTTAGATTGCCTACGTGATCAAAGTCACGTACGATTGTTGCACAACTTGGCGTAACCCGAACATTTCTGTATGAGTTAGAGAGAGAAAATAAGGAGCGTTTTGCGCCCCTTCAGTTTGGAACCGTGCTTCTTGGCACGGCATTGGCAAATTCATTCTCGACCTCAGTTCTTAACACACCGAAATAAATAGTTGGTGTTTGTGAAAACCCTTGTTCGGGGGTGAACCTTCATTCTCGGAGGCTGCATAATTAATTGTTCATTACTCTCGTTGAAACAGTGTGCAAATAATACGCTATTTTTGAGCGGATTTGATGTGAGAGTTGTACCCGAGCTAATATACAGCGAGGGCCAGTGTTGAATCTTTGAAGCATTCCGTTCTCAATACTTGCACAGCAAGGATTCTTTTACGCATTAGCCCCCCAGCAGACGAAACCAGCACCATGGTGAGATATTCTCCACCTGTCGTATTCAACACCCGCATTGCCGAACGCTAATTCCAGGTATTTTAAAATAATGCTGCATGACCTAAATTAAACGCCCGATTTATGGTCTGTTCACCACTGTGGATCTTTAATACAGTGGGTTGTTACCTTTCTTTATTGTTATGATTCTGATAATTGTTCATGAATAAATGTTTACTAACCCCTAAATAAGATATGTTACCATTCATGCTAATATTTGTGTGAATATTCAGATCCAGTAGATCGTATTAATTTAAAATATTTTATGTGATTTTTTATTTGTGTTTATATATGAAATATTGTCTTTGTGTTGTGTCGTTTATTGTACAGTGCCCAGGCAATTGCGAGAAGATCACTAAAGGTAGGTGTAACGTTCTGCAGCTTGTGGAATGTCTGCCATGGGCAGCAAAGTAACCGCATTTGGCTTTCAGATTTTGGCCAAGTGCAAATTGGATTGAGTACTAATCGACAATTTCCGTGTCAAAACAAACCCCCATCCCACTCAGTTTTTAGCTGGACAACAGCTTGTGGAGGCGCAATTGGGGTGAGCTTTGTTTTTTTATTCAGTCAAGTGTCTTAACGACCAGTTTAGACCATACCAACGTGAAAACAAAAACTATCCATGCCTAAACATAAAAATATATTTAAAAAATACTTACGCTTTCATACAGTTCTATTTTCTCACACCAAGCA
Source organism: Agriotes lineatus (assembly GCA_940337035.1). NCBI lineage: Eukaryota > Metazoa > Arthropoda > Insecta > Coleoptera > Elateridae > Agriotes > Agriotes lineatus. Next base: position 189,583,959 of record OW679195.1, on the reverse strand, counting down.
GTAAACTTTGCAGCGTATTCCTTCTCAATGCCATTGAAGTTTGACAGCTCCGATTTTAAAATTTCAATGCAAAACTCCCCCGGCCATGTGGTTAAGTTATTCAATATGCACTCCCACCGCAAGCGGTCATCGGAAATGAGTCGAGCATACTTGAAATAGTCAGGCTCAAAGCAGTCGCCCACCAGCTCACTAAGGACCATATCGCGTAGGCATCGCAAATCCTTGCTTTGGTAGAGCTGGTTTGTCGGTATGCTGTCGATGACATCAAACAGATGCTTCCAGTTGGTAATCTTGAGGTCACCTTCGAAGATTTCCTCACCTGTCTCAAGGCTGCATGTACTGATTTGCGAGCTAAGTATTCCGTGTTGAGCAACTTCTTCGATTTCAGGTGTAACAATGTGCTGCTCGAAGTACTGCTTTACGCAATGTAGATTAATCAAGTGCTGCAGAGCGGCGACTACATCGTTGTTGCCGTAGAGGGCTTTCAGGTTCTGAATACGCGAGAGTTGAATGAAATTTATGAAAGTCTTAATTCGCACCTCGTTGATGTCCATTTTTGTTTCCGCTATCCTGTATACTTCGCTTAGGATAAATGCCAGCAGCCAGTTTCGTTTTTGCACATAGGAAATGATGTTGGTGTTAGGGGAATTCTTAGGTTGCACGTACTGGCTATGTCCGGTTGAACCTTCGATGCAGAGCTCAATTTTTGGGAAAAATATCGTGGCAACGTGATAAACTAAATCAAGTTTCAACTTGGAAAACAGCTGCTCGAAATCAGACAAGTCTAGTTTCTTCTCAAAGAGCAGCCTTTCCAAAACAGCAGATCTGCTTAGGCTCAAGGCTTGGAAGAACGACGTGTCCCTGCCTTTAGAAATCAGCTCGGAATTATTCTGCTCGAGGTAAAATATTTTGCAAAATCCCTTCAAATAATTCAGCAGTCTCTGCAGGTACTTTATTTGCTCTTGTTTCTGCAGTTCGCTAGCTGAAAATGTACAAAGCTGATGCAGCTTTAGGTATGTTTTATGTACATTGTGCTTGCTGTTCAGCTTTCCAACACTCTCACTAGTCAATTGCTTATTGAACAGGGTACAGAGCTGGCACAGTTCTGAATAAAACGTCTCGCTTGCTTTGTACTTCTCCACATTGAGGTCAAATTCGGGGTTGCACAGGATGTCTCTTACAGATGCCGTGTATTTGTTGTTCACCTCCATTAATACGTCCTGTATGCTTTTGCAAAAATTTGCGTAGTTAGAGTCAACATTCGGATTTAAGTTGTTATGTAGGGCGGCCATGTTGAGCAGCTCTTCGCATTTCTCAAAAGTGTCCGACTGTGTTACGGCCAGATCAAAGACGGTCATGAAGTTTGAGTTGTCTGCACTGTAGTGACTCAGATGCCCGTGGGTTTGTGCATTGTCCACAATCATGCATGCGTCGTCTTCATTTTCGGTAACTGGATTTGACTCGAGAAATTTTTCAATTGTGGCATTTGGAGTTTGCTCTAGCCCAGGTATTTGCAGGCCTGAGCTTTCTCTTCTTTTAGTTTGCCAGCTGTATGTTTTCTTGAGAGACTGCTTAAGTTGTATTAGCTTTGTGCTGTAGTCTATCTCACGAGCTATGGCTGTATCATGCAGATTGAATATCTGAAATTAAAATTGTCAATAAATATTTTGCTGCAAAACAGTAACAGTTGTAGAGCTTGAATAAGAAATTTCAATAAATTGGTAGCTTGACAAATTCTTAACGGGTTTTATACGAAGTAAAAGCAGGTCGACAGAAAACAGTAGAGTAAAGTTCAACATTTTTATATTTTTGAGATTTTTAATGATTGATAAATAAGAGGACGAGAATGGAAGAATTAAATATGAACAAGAAGAAATTAAGGATATATGGAAGAATTGCTTTTTAAACTATTAAATGAAACAGATAATCACAATGATGAGGAAAATAATAACGACTGGATACAGGAAGAAACAATAACACACTAACCAAAGTATGAAGAATGTAAGAGTGTAATACAGAATATAAAAATAGGCAAAGCACCTGGAAGTGACAGAATACAACAAAGAATATTTAGAATCATAAAACAAATATGGGTAACAGAAAGAATGCCGGATGAATGGAGGACTGGATTAATCCTGCTTATATACAGTGCCTTCAGAAATGATCGAACGTTTTTGATGGTCATTATTTTGGCGCTTGTTATTTTAACTATTTGATGTTGGCTACCCATGCAGTGTATGTTTTGACGTTGAAATTTTTCATTGGCATTCGATCGTTTTGCTTTAAGGTGTTGTACAAGATTTACAGCCGGTTTCAGTTATTGTTCTGTGGTTCAGCATACTATTCTTTTGCAAAAATCACTTCTCTAATTAACGTATTTGAGTTTGGTGTAAGTATACACACTAGTTAACAAATTTGAGGTTTTGAAGTTACTTTCTTATTTTAGATTACCAATTATAAACATAAAGAAGAAATTGACAGGCGAGCTAAAATCACTTTACCGCCGATGGTTTACACATTATTTTTCATCCTACAAAACGATCCTGCAATAACTTTTCGTAATACGCAACACTAAAACTACAGAACGATGAAACTTTAATTCAGAATAAAATAAAATAATACAATAAATTATTAGAAACTTAATTATTGATATTAAAAATGTGGTTATTGATTGTACAGTTGGAAATATAGTTCCCTATTTAGACAAATTAGATTAGCTGTAATAGGTCAGAAATACAGTGAGCGCCAAAAAGCATTGGTCAGTTTCAATACCTAATAAAAACCCATACGCTTCACCTATGGAATCAATGATAATTTCTTCATAAATAGAAAACTTGGGAGTTTTGTTTAAATGTTTGACATCCTCCGAAAGTGACAGTTTGGTGTGCTGTTTCATAGTCAAAGGTTGCCGGGGCTCATTTTTTCGAGGAAATTGGTGAAACGGTAACGGTTACATCTCAAAGACATTACATGCTTCAAAGATCTTTTTATCGCAAATAGAAGAGGAGATAGTAAATGAATATTGGATTCAACAGGACGGTGCTACCAATTACACCGCAAGAAATAATACGAATCTCCTACGACAATCGTTTCCAAATAAACTGATTTCTTGCTGTGGTGACCCTCCTTGGCCTTCGAGATCGCAGGACATAACCACTCCTGACTTTTTTCTTTGGGATTACTTGAAGAGCAGAGTATTTACAAGAAAGATAAGAAATCTGGAAAAGCTTAAAATGTTTATTCGAGAAAATATTGAAACTATACTGCAGGATATGCGGCAACGTGTGATGAGAGATTTCGGCCGCCGTTTAAAAGAGTGCATTCAACAAGAGGGGAGTCATTTAACCGACAGAATTTTTCATAAGTGAATCTCCCATTCTTGGTCTTTAAGAAATAGTTTTGATTAACTGTGTAATTTAAGCAAATAAATTGTCATTACAAATTGAAACTGACCAATGCCTTTTGGCGCTCACTGTATTACTTGTAATGATAGTAGATGAATACTTAATCACTTCTTCACAACTGAGGTCCACAAAATCTATGTTACTTAATAATTAATTCAAATAAAATATATACTATAATTAAATAAACATACCTCTCATCCAGGTTATTTTTAAAATTGACGGAGCTGTCAGTAATAATAAAACAATTTCCAAATATTTGCAAATCGAATAGCTTTTGTTTGAGCGTCAACCCGCAGTGCCATCTACCCGTAGTTAGATATAGCCTACTACAGAAATCTATCTGATGTTTATTTTATATTAAAAATTTAATTAATACATTGCTAAAATTAAGTTTCATTAAGCAGATATTTTTATAAAAGAGCTATAGGATATTATTTAAAGCAAAAAAGTTAATTATAAACGTAATTTTTTTTTTTAAACTTTGGTTTGACAGATTATTGCAGTGCCCCCTATTGGAAAACGTCAAAATTTTCTTTTTGGCTACCCGTTGGGGGTTGTTCTGCGGGGCCAGCCTTAAAAACGCATAATTTCTCGTCGCTATTGAGACGGTAAAATTTGATTTTCTTATAAAGTAGGATGAAAACTCCCATTATTATTGATCGATTGTACACGAAGTAACATTTTATCAACCTTCATCATTAACATATTACCAGCGTACATAAATCAAACAAGTAGAGACACTCATGCCAAATGTTGAAACCTGTCCAGAGTGCCTGGGACAGCAACCTGGGAGATATTTCTAAACTTGACCACCAGATGACAAAACAACGAATCCCAACCTAAGGTCACTAAAGCACGTTAGCTAACGTGATTTACTAACCTTATCCCAACCTAGAGTTGCTGCATATTAATAGTAAGATAATTTTAATATTATACAGCGACTCTATCTCAATCTGATGTGGTAAAGTAGTGGCACCATCTGTTGGTAATTCGGAAAGTACCCTCCCCCCCCTCCTCGGAGCCGTTCAAGGTCATTCAAATCGGTATTTTGACTTCAAAGGAACCAACAGTGAGTGTCTCTACTTGTTTGATTTATAAAAATATTTGTATTTCAAATTACTATTTTAAAATTCAGAGAATGTTTTTAAGAAAAGTTGTTCCGAATGTAAAATTATGACCCACCAGAAATATTGGCTTACTTCTATGAAATAGTGTTTATCATAATATTAATATTTGATATTCTTCTTCCTCTTATTACAGACCTACACTATTTGATATACTTTCACTAAATAATTGTTTCTGTATATCTTGACATCTGTCAGCTATTCTAAGTTAAATTCGCATAGGTATTTTGATTGTTCTACAAAATAATTTTACATTGTAAACAACTTTCCTTAAGAAAATTTTTCTGTAGTATAGTACAGCGGAGACCAAGTGAGGTATGCCGAGTGACAGAATAAAATAAGAAAATCAATATTAACCCTTAAGTACTAACGTGACGTCTGAGAGACGGAAATGTTCGACGCGTGTGTTATATTTCCCCCTCCAGTTAAGATGTATGGTTGATCCTTCATCTAATTTCAAACTACCTAAAAATAACTCAGTTTTTAAAATTTCGCTGCCGTGGGATGTTTTGTGCGGAAGTTATTTGTATTTAAAAATAAATTCCGTCTCAGAGACGTCACGTTAGTATGCACGCTAGTATTTTTGCATGATGGGTCAAAAACCAACTTGCTCAAATACGGTTAGATCAACAGCTTGTTGCTTGAGCAGCAAGTGTTCCAGTAGTATAATGAATTAGACAGTGAGGACAGTAACGGAGAACCTAATATTGATGAAAATTCTGCTATACTTAGTGACCCTAATGTGTTCATCTTGCACTAATTCTGTATAGTTTTAGGGTGGTGTGAAATTTTATACGTATTTTTTTTTCTCACTGTTTTTTTAGTTAAGTTGTGTTAGAATACCATTGTCTGTTGAAATATGTTTGCTGATAATAAAAAAAAATATTGAAAATTGCCTTTTTCTGTAATTAAGTTAACACCTACAAATTTAAACACGGTTTCCTATTTGACTCTGTAAATGCTAATATTTTTATGAATTTATATTTTTTATGTGATTAAAATATGCTTGATACATCATTGCATAGTACTTTATGTTTAAAAAAAAAAATTAGTAATAAATTCATAAATAAATATATGCCCGTCTCTGAGACGTCACGTTAGTACTAATGCACCACAACAGACACGTTAGTACTTGAAGGTTAAAGGCTAAAAAATATTAACTTATTTTTAAATTGCACTTATGAACACTAAACAGACAAGGAATTAATAGCGACAATATATTTTAGAAGGTGTAGACAGCAACTTCATGTAACTATACAATGTTCAGTATTTATTTTCTGGGTAGGTAGACATGGAATTTTGTTTTTATGTTTAATAAAATTAAAACTCCCTAGAATCTCTTTCTAACACTTTGTCAGAATCAGCTGTTAAGTACAGGAACCTCACAAAAGTGTCTAATTTGACATTTTGAGGTAAACGTGCAATGTTGCCAGTGCTTTCATACTTTGTTTGCCACTAGGCATAATATTTATGAACATCGGGATCTTGGATACCTATCTGTCAACAAATTGTAATTTATACTAAAGCAAATATGCCAAAAGTTATTAAAAACTGACGCAAAATTTCAAAGGTCTACAGGCATTATAAGGCCGACAGGCCAGACCTCAGCAAAACGGAAATCTTTGCTCGGCTTAGTGACATTTGGGATGTAAGTATTTAGGCATAAAACCTAACTGTTGGTTTAATTTTGGGCTTTGTACTGTTTTAGGTGCGGGACAATTTAAAAATTAAACTTTTTGGCCCACGACCTAAAAATGATAGATACTATAAAAATTTTACATTTCGGGAAGATTTGCAACAACAGATTTGAAATTATCACTTAAAAAATGAACACTTTACTTTGGCTGGACTATTAAAGCACGTGAAATTTTTTTGAATTCGATAAGGGGAAAACGACTTTCTATAATATTCTAAAATCAATTGGTTATAAATACAAACATGTAAACGGACGTAACAGAACAGAAACATGTTGTTGCATCCAAAATTACTTATTTGAGGAAATTCTAAGGAAAATATAACATTCGTGTACCTGAACGAAACCTGGATTTATCAAAATGGATCCAGCGTCTGACAATGTGTACACAATTCTGAAATTAAGAGTAAAAATCGGAGAGAAAGCGTTTCATTGTTTTGCATGCGGGAACTAAATTTGGGTTTTTGAAGGGTGCGATCTATTATTAACTTCAACTAATAATGATAGGGATTATCACAAAACCATGGATGAGGAAATTTTTCAAAATTGGGTTGTTAATCAATTACTTGCTGCTCTGAATAAAATTCCTGGTAAATAAAGTGTACCTCCGACATGTGAAAAAATTATTTCGGAAGACTGGGTGAAAATACAGGAAACATTTCGTTTGAAAATATTCCGCTTTTCATTATTTCATTAGATGAATCTTGATCAGAGTCAGGCATTGATAATGATTCAGATACTACCAATAAAACGATGGAAGTGGAATATGGGGTTTTTGGCATCAAAATTCTTGTTTATGACATGGAAAATAAGTGGCCATCTTCTGAGAATCCACACCAAGCAACTCCCAAAGCTAATCCGGCCCCAGGGTAAACCAAGCTCAAGACGTTTTTCGTATGAAAATCTAAAGCCGCTCAAAGTTTAGACCAGCATCCATCCCAATCAGGAATCTCATTCGCAGTCTCGTATTTCTTATATTTGCATTTATTTAAGTGTGGAAGTGTTAGTTTATTAAGATTTGTAACGTTTCGCTCCGATTTTAAATGCGAATTAATTATAATCGAATATTATGGCATTTAAAATTTCGCATATTCAACTGTATAAAAGTTCCAGTCCGCTAGAGACCGCCAGTTCGTCGTTATGCGCGGGTGAAACGAGAAAACGTGCGCCGCGCATTCCCATTTTTGCGTTTATGCAAGACAAAGGAACGTGATAACAAGGTATAAAATAAAATTTTTCCCAAAACCGAGCACCAGAATTATTCTGAGAACTTATCCCGGCCGTTCGACCGAATCCTGCGGCCTCGGCCGCGGGGACCCCGTTCTCGCCCCAGTCGGGCAACCAGAATTATATCAGAATTCTCTAGAAAATTCAGATCCAGCTCCCCGAACGTATCCCCGACCCGCTCCATTAAGTTCATAATTGACTAAATTAAGTCGACGCCTACCTGGAATTCGGGGCGCGTCAATAATAGCTAGCTCATATTCACAAAGCTGCACCACTTTGTTAATTTCAAATAGCGCAAACCTGAGATCGGGCTGCGCTGCTCGGAAATCATTTAGTCCCGTAGCTTATTCGTTTCAAATAGCGCACACCTGAGATCGGGCTGCGCGATTTGAAATAATCCAGTTCGAAATAATTCAAAGTCCAGAAGTGTTCCTAATTTACTAATTCGAAATAGCACCAACCTTAGATCGGGCTGTGCTATTTTAGATTCCCATTCCCAAAGCTTCCCTAATGTATTAATCCGATCCAAAACAAACCTAAGATCGGGCTGCATTATTGTAAATAATTCAAAGTCTCGAAACGCCCCCATAGCTTCACCACCGTTATAAGCAGTTGCCCAGAACCTTGACACGGGCGGCTTCACCATATCAACCAAAGGTAACTTTGCACCGGCCGCTGTTATCTACTCGTCGCATTTCAGTCGTGCACGTGGGGTATTTCACCTTCAAGGGAAGGTATCCAAGGTAGTATATGAACATTTATTTGCTTTCATTAACTAAAGGAACTGATAACCTCACGCATCCCATGTACTCGCACTGACATTTGTTTACATTCGCATCCTGAGAAGTGCCACTGACTGTCAAACAGTTTACAGCCGAGACCGCTGCTGCCATTTGGGTGGCCTAACTACAACCGGAACCGAATTGAATTTTATTTTATGCCTACGATTTGGAATAGTTTATATATTGATTTATTTTTACAATTAAAGTTTGATATGTACATAGTGTTGAATAAATGTAATCTCTGTTATTTGGTATTTTTTAAATCAGTCAAGGTATAAATACTAGTTTATTTATTGCAGTTTCTGACAGGTATAACAAAAATCCCGTCAAACAATGAAGCGGTCAATAGAACACCGTTCTAAAACAGTGCGTTTTTTTTATGAAACCGATTCCCTTTGGTGATATTCCTTGGCCCGCTCGTTTCCCTAATCTTACACTTGCAGATTCTTTTTGGTGGGGTTCTGAAAACAAGGGTATATGCAAACAGTCCTCGTACTATTGAAGATTTTAAACAAGCAATCCGTAACGAAGTAGCAGTGATAGATGAAGAACATTTAAGAAAACTTTTTAGGAATTTTCAAGAGCGCTTAAGATAGTGTGTCAATCAAGGAGGTCATCTGACTAATGTAATATTTAAGAGATACAATTCCCATGTTTGAGCTTTATTTTGGTTTAATAAATTATTGTTCACGTTTTTCTTGATGAAAGTTATGTAACATCAATATTTGTCAGTCAGCCATGCACCACTCTGTATAATGCGGACCTGGCCTATTCCGAGCTACCATTTATAAGGGCGAAATTAATTAATGCTGTTATTAAATAAATATAACAGGAAGCATTGCAGACTTACACCACCGTCAGCAACCTAGTGTTACTATGTATTTACTATATAATTATAAATAAGTTATTATATAACTGCATACTGGAAAAATATATAAATTTTAATATTTAAATGTTGTTTTATACAATTTATAATTACAAAAACGACTTTCATTATACCATTATATCTACTCAATAAAATATGAAACGTATTCAGCATCAGCAAGTTGTCTTTCATGAAATTTAACTTAACCAAGAATAAAAGTGGCACAAAATCCAAAACCAAATCTGGCAACCACGTTTTGTACATTAACATAAAATTATCATCTTGTAGAAAATGGACACAACCTAACTTTTGTTAATGACTGACACCATATTTACAGGGCGAAATTAATTACCTAACAGGGCCTTCTATCGGGAAAATAACTATTGAACAGTTTATAAATGTGAAAGCATGCATAGAAGAAATATTACCAAAGCGGAAAAACAACTACCTATCTCTAATTTTAGTTACTAAACGTAAGTGTATTATTAATTGATCAAATATGACCGCTTTGATAAAAGATTATCTATATTGACGTGTGCATAACCTCAAACTTCTCTTTGTCTAATATAGTTGCAACTGACAAAAGTACGAATTCATAATTAATGTGTTCTACTTTATTTTTAACTGTGATACTAAATACAAATAAAATGCATACGTCGTAGGAAAAAATTATCTATAAATTTTTCTTTAGAAGAACAACTTAAATTGTCTAATAAAAAGTATTTGAGTCTGTATAAAATAAATGTTTACATGGAAAAACTTCTTTTTTATTTATAATTGGTAACAGTTATACTAAAAACTAATCATATATCAGAAGTATTTATTACTAATGGTTCAATACCCATAACATTTAATGCAAATTCGGTTTGGCAGGCATCTTCAATTACATTTTTGGTATGTGTTACGTAGCTTTTCCTGTGTTCAGCTAGAATCTTCTCGATAACTATAGGTGTATTTGTCAAATGTCAAAAATTATAACCTAATTTTAAAAAGTATACCTGACATTTTGTCAGGTCAGTTTCACATAACTAAACATGACCTACTGGGGATACTTTTCCCAAGGACCATTAGAAAATGAAATACTGAGAGATCGAATAAATTTGTAATAAAAGTCGCCTGTGATGCTTGTTATAAGTTTGACAGTTCTGAAGTTTATTGTTGGTAGCACTGTCAGTCTACGTCAAATTCGAGGTTGTCAGGTTAGGTTTTGTGTCAGTTTCTGTCAAATAACAAACAAAATCTAACCTGCTAACCTCGAATTGAACATACACCGACAGTGTCACCAACAATACACTTCAGTACTGCCAAATAAAGTACGTTTTTTTTCTATAATAACTGTCAAAGTGTTACAATGTTGGTAGATATATGATTAAAATGCTAGGAAATTTTTATACCTCTTGTTGGTAGAACTTTTTTAAAATTATGGTTATGTATCAATTTTTAATGTCAAAGTTTCTTAATTTGGACTCTTGACAAATTTCTTTTTTTGACATGGAATCATCATCATCATCAATAAAATCGGATAAAAAAAGAAAAATCAAGAAATATTTTAAACGCAAAAATGAAGCAAGCGATATTAAATTATGACATATCTGTCAAAATGACAATAATTTTTTTAGTGGAAGAAAAGAACTAAAAATCTATGTACCAACATTATTAAAACTGGGGACCCTGCAGGAATGCAACTTATCCCCTAGAAAGTTGACCTTGAAAATTATTATAGAAAAAAAATTTACTTTACGTTTATTTTATTTGTCATCTCTAGCACTTTGCGCCCCTGCTGTAGCTTTCTCCATCACCGGAAACCAGGCAGACATCCAAATCAATTACACCGATGTTAAGAGAGTATAGTAACATGGGATATTTTCTTAATGAAATGACGTAATTATTTTTGTCGCTGGCTCTCCTTCTATCAGGTGTCATATAAGTATACTGGTTGAAAAATATTTTGTTGTTTTGCCTTTTTGTAAAAATCCAAGAATTGGTTAACTCTAATACTGGGCAGTTCCATTAAGTAATTTCTTTTGTTTTCTCTTCTAAATTTGAAACCAATTGGCATTATCCGCTTCCTTATTGATGAAGCTGGACATCAGAACTATGAAGATCCTTGTTTTAGTTTTCGGTCAACGTACATTTTATATAAATATCATAAATATGGTTTAGTATCCAAGAATCAATTTTAGTTTTTAGTACAGCAACTTCCTGCGACATATTTTCTGTGAATTGTCTATCGGAAGGTCTCCATCCTTCAAATTGTATAACGTATCCTTTACAAGTTTGAATGCTTTTGAAGCTTTTTAGATTGTTCGATGATGACTACTTTCTTCATTTTCGAAGTATTCCACAACATTTAAAATAAGTGCTCTCGATTGATCTAAAATCCCTTTCATTTTGAAGTGACAGTGTCAAACTGACAACGCTGTCTATAATTATTTTAAGTTACGAAGGTCAGTTGTTCTGGTGATTCTTTGTTTCACTCAATTCGACTAAGATGAAAAGAGATAAAATTTTCTACTGGGGTAAAAATTTCACTATAAAGCTGCCAACCAGATATTTTAATGCATAAGTATACAGTAGGGTGAAACGAAAAAGCAAGTTTTGATTTTTAATTTGTAATAGAGCAGAAAAGTTGCCTTTTGGTGTAGATAAAATTAAACAAAAATATGAAAAATATTGGAGCACGTCTTGAGGTGCCGCAAAGACGATAAAGTTTCATAAAATTGCAATTTTCGCTACATTTTTAAGTTTTTTTAAGAAGCTGTCAAATATTTTTTTTTATTTCAAATACTGTCAAAAAAGCAGTTTTTATAGCTAAAAACATGGTGTAAAGAATACAAGGTGAAACGCTCCCGGGATGGGCAGTCGTTCAGAAAATAGAGGGGAGATGTCAACCAATCCCCGATGGTCCTGCTCAGGAAATCCATCACGGCCGCGATCATGGTGTAACCATGGTTGCGATCGTACATGTTGCTGGCACTGTCAGTCGATGTCAAATTCGGGGTTAGCATGTTACATTTTGCGTCAATCTGACACCAACTGACGCAAAACCTAACCTCGAATTTGACATTGACAGCGTCTTCAACAATACACTTCAGTACTACCAATCGTGCCATTTGTCGGACCATGTCCTATTGGTTGGATTTGAGGTCCGCCCACATTCTGCGGAACGTTACACCTTGTATTCTTTACACCATGGCTAAAAATACATACATTTTTTTAAACTTTTTGCATTATGTCTTGAGGTGCCACCAAGAGCGGTAAAGTTTTATAAAAACACACTTTTTGCAACTTTTTTTATGTGTCTCGATTATGCAGTAAAAATTTTCAAATAGGCGTTTTAATATGAATAGAAAGATAAAGACAGTTTTAACTATTGCATTGGCATCCGGGAGCATGAGTCATGGCCGAAGCGGATGTTGGGGAGGGGGGCTTTGCAGGACTTGGGTGTAAGCACAGGGGAAGACAAAACCAAACCAAAGTAATAGACAGGATGAAAATTAGACGAGCAAGATCAAAGAATCGAAGAGATCTTATTAATGACAGTCTTTATGATCAGATAAGCGAAAATAGAGTATTGTTTTTTGATGGAAGAAAAGACAAAACAATTGTTCAAGAAAAGAAAGGAACTAAGTTGTACAAAAAAGTTATTTCAGAAGAGCATGTTTCACTAATAGAGGAACCAAACTCAAAGTTTTTAGGCCACGTAACACCTAAACCTGGCATTCGAAAAGACTCAGCAGACAGTATAGAGAACACAACGAACAACTTTTGAACTTTACTGCTATTGGGTGTGATGGAATCGTTGTAAATACTGGACATAATAATGGTGTGATTTCTTTGATAGAAAATGAAATAGGAAGACCTTTATAATTGTTTGTTCCATGGACATAAGCTACCTTTGCGACATCTTTTTTGTAATTTAGATGGTAAAACGAAGACACCCAATGAGATTAAAGGCGAAATAGCCAGCAGCTGGAAAACTGTGCTAATCTTCCTGTGGTTACTTTCTTGCCAATTGAAAATAACCTTCCTCTTTTGGAGAACATAAATGATTTAAGTACAGATCAGAAGTATTTATTGGATATGTATATCGCTGTATCAAGTGGAAATTGCCAGCTAAATTTATCTTTAAGTAACCCTGGAAAACTTCCTCACTCCAGGTGGTTTACATTAGCAAACCGTATACTTAGATTGTATGTGGCAACTAGAAATCCAACTAAAAACCGTAAGACTCTGGCTGAGTACATTGTTAAAGTGTATGCACCTGTGTGGTCTAACATTAAGTTAAAACCTTCATGTACTTATCTGTTTAAGCTTATCTCATATTCACGCCATCTTTCTGATGATTTCAAAAACGTTCTAGACCCGGTTATTCAAAGAAATGGGTACTTTGCTGCTGCAGAAAATGTCCTTTTGTCCATGCTGTGTGATAAGTACAAACATATAAGAGAACTTGGTTTATGATGTGCGTTAAAAGCAAGAACAGAAAGTAGAGGCAAACACAGGAAGTTTAAAGTTCCACAGATAAACTTTGACGCAAAGGATTACATCGACATGATCTCATGGGCTGAAAATGATGTCACTCAACCCCCCTTGGTAAAACATGTTTCCAGTGACTCTCTCAAAGACTTTATACAGAAGACATCTGTAGCCTCGTCTGTAGCTCAACCGAATCGGCTCAAAATGTCCGTGGTTCAATCGCAAGAGAAGAATATATGAGAGCAAAAATTGATTAACGTGAGAACATTCCAAAATTTGTTGAAAAAAAAAAACAGTTTAATGTGTCAATGAAGTAGAAATGCAGCTGTAACATTTGTAATTATTAAAGGTTTTTTAAATCATAAAAAAGGAACTTTCAATGTCTTTAAAAGTGTATTATGATATTTTTTACGTGTACTCTAATAAAAAATATATAATTGATTTGACGAGCTTTTATTTCAACCTTATTTACTACTATTTGTAACAACAATAGTTCGCAAAAGTTTCAAAATTAGCAAAAATACAAACTTTTTGACATTAAAAAATATATTTTTATTATGATTATATTATGTAATTAATATTTTTTTCCAATTCTAATGCTTATATATGTATTTACAACTATCTTTTGTAACATTATATCTACGACAAAACCATAAAAAATAATTTATCAAAGTTTATAATTTTTCAATTTTTTAAATTTTTTTACAAACTTCAAGCTCTTTGCGGCACCTCAAGATGTTGTAGTATAGCAACCAAATTTTTTTTTCTTCTTTTTGAACCTAAAATGCAACTTTTGCCCACTATTACAAAACAAAAATTACAAAATAAATTTAAAAAGGCCGTTTTCGTTCCACCCTAGTATACAGTATGTTTCAACTTGGTATTTGCTTACCCCCCTAAAGTGACTGCAGCTACTTATTTGGATTATTTACACCTCTGCATACCAGCCTACTAAGGCCGATTAAAGATGGAACATTACCTATACCTATTTGATTTCAAAATCTTTTATAATCTTTAAAAGGCTCCAGATACGAATTTCCATTGCAAAAACAATGAAAACTTTTCTTCTAGAATCAATAAAAACTAAAATAGGGTCAAACCATAAAATTGCATAAAAGCAAAATTAGATAATTCTTACAGAAGATAATACATACATACATACATACATACAAAGTCATAAGTTATTAGATGATTTTGTGTTTTTCTTATGACAAGACGATTTCTGTTGCAAAAGTTGTAGAAAAAATGAAATCATTAGCACTTACATCCTAACTCTAATAGTGAAATAAAGTTTACCTACCCCAAAAATAAAACATAAAGTTATTTAAAAAATGTTGAGAATGGTGGATAATATTTTGAAATCAAATTTTACTTGTTCCTTACATTAACAATCTTGATATTTTAAATAAAAATTTATTTGCCAAAACAATTTTTGTAAGAGAAGTCGGTTTAGTAAAAATTCAAAATCAGTCAAGAACTTAACCAACTTTTTAAAAAACAAAACAATTAAAGATGTTTGTTTTCATTCCTCAAAATTGTAAAATTTTCAATTTATATGATTTTATATTTAGCCACATTTCAATTATTATTACTTCTAAACATTTTGCTTTTCATCTTTTTGCAACAAGAAATCGTATCTAGAGATATTTGAGAATGATAAAAAAGATTTTAAAATTTTTTTTTGGAAAATTAACATTTTTAATCAATTATAGTAAGGGAGTATGCAAAGGCAGAAAGAATACAAATAGGCAACTTAAGTCCTCTTAGAAGTCTGTACAAGTCGCCACAACTTCAAATCATTATGCTGAAATATAAAAGATGCGTAGGTGCCTTCATTTCAAATTAAACACACTGTATATATCAAGCGTACTACACATTATTAACCTTTTCTGTCTTAGGGTACCATGGTGGACAATAAATTTGTCAGATCGAAGCATGCCAAGAATATAAAAAAATTGCTTTAGTCCAGGATAAAGTGATCAGGATAAGATCAACAGACTTGAATTTTGTCACATTATTATTCGCAATCATCAAGTTATTGTAAATTATCTTTCCATGGGTGACGAGGCACATTTTTATTTTAATGGTGATGTAAATAAGCAAAACTTCCGTTTTGGGCTCAAGTGAATCCACGCGAAATCCACCAACGACCTTTATATACCCCTAACGTAATCGTGTTGTGTGCCATTTCCTTGTCTGTAAATCATTGGACCTTATTTTTTGAAGAAAACTAAATTTTTATAAGCTGTTTAAAATGGGTAGTTCATTTTGCCAGACCCTGTAGGAAACTTATGTGAAGTGACAAATATTATGAAATTTGGTATAATCTATATAATGTCTGCTACAATCGCCATGTTAGCACAATAGATTAATCACACTTTACAAGAACGAATCGATTGTACTTGTCTGGAAACATTGACTACTGTTAACACTTGTATGACATTATTAGACTTAATATACCTATAAGACATTGGATCTTCGTAATGCAATATTTCGTATCCGTAATATATAATACTAGTAACACTGTAATAGAGATAATTACATATTTTCCACTGGTAGGAAAGGCTATGAAGATGGCTGCATCTTTATTAACAGACCTCCTAAAATCACATTTTGACTGTGGAGATCACAATCAACCCATTGTTGATAGAATTTTATCAAAATCGATTAAACCTCTACTTAGCAGTTATTGCAAAACACGAACCAATACAAACTTTTCTACTAGGTATATACTTTGCATTCTAAACCACTGAGTAGAAAGACACTAAAGTTTTTATGGTTTTTTATAAAATATATTTAACATTAATAAAGCAGAAATAAAGCAGCTCTTTAATATTTAACAATGGCATAACACGTGTACAACCACACATTTGACAATGACATCGATTGACAAGTTAGAAATCTCAGTGTTAAACCCTGAATTTTAGATTCCCTTAACAGGCGATAGCAGCGCCTCTAGCTGTAAATTTAGATGGAATGGACAGACTTGTTATAAACAATCAACGCAGACGACAGTAGAATATATGAAAGTAGTCTTGAACAAAAGAAAGAAATTGAAGGCCAGATCGGATAAGAAAGATCTTAGAAAAAATAAACATCCTGGAAAGTTGAGGTTGAAGAATATTACATAAAGTGTAAGACAAAAATCAATAAAAGTTTTGGGCTACTGTTGCACACATACGAACAGCAATGAAATGTTGATGTTTGTGATACTGCAACACCACTTCCAATCGATCCCTTAAAACCATTCCTTGAACAGTTCAGTTTAGCTCAGTTTTCGATTGCACGTCTTTAAACCCTTTCAGGCTCAAATTTTATGTCATGTTGACAATACACGTGTTCAGTGCTGTCATAATTTCTCTCCTGCTGCAATTGCGGGAGAGAGTAAGCCTAGGAATTGTACAGTTGAAGAGCGAAAGGGCATAGGTGAGTTATTTATTTTCTAGATATTGATTGAAATTTATTCCCTGGTTATTAATCTGTTAAAATATTCAGGAATCGCTGCAGCAGAGTGTCTCCTGCTGGACCTGACAAAGCCTAACGTGACTCAAAAGGAGAAATCGCAAATATTCCACCGAATTGGAACCATCATTCTAATATGGCTCGCCGTCTACCTCCTCGTTGCAATTCCATGCTGGTGTCAAAGAGGTATACATTTTTAAGCCTGTCACCCTTAAGCCATACCACTTTTTCAGGTTGGTGTTGCTGCTGTTTCCAGTGCAAATTTTGTAAGCCACAAGAACGAATTGACGGCGCGAAGAAATATCTCTTAGATAATCCACCCGGGGTTTACCACACGTCTAACAACAAAAAATGCACCTACAAGCCTACCAACTACGAGCAATATGCACAGCAAAAACTGGAAAAAGCCTTGTTGAAGATTTAAAAATTCTCACCTGCACTACTTGGTGGGCCTTGATGAAGTCGTTCTGCTTCAGACACAAGTGAATTAGCGACTCTGGTGGGGCCAACATATAGGAGACGATGCTGTTTTCTATTTTTATTTTTGTAGAGCCCTCATAGTTGCAATTCGTTAACAGCTCCAGCCTCCAGAGCCCATCGGCTAAGTGTTTGTTTAGTTCGGTAAATCTTCTAAATTCTTCGGACGTTTTATCAAAGGGATTTCCCCTCTTGAGCTCGTCACATACAGTGTTGAGAAATATTAGAAGCAGGCGAACTTCGTTTTCAGAGCAAAAAAAGTGGCAGTTTTCTGCATTACAATTGTCTTTCGAGTCACATCGTTCCTTTTGTAAAAACAATAAGGCAAATATATTTTCTAATATTTCAATCTGTAAACGTAAGTTATTTAAATTGACTAATTTAGTTTCGGTTTCCTTAATGATTTCCGATATGTCATCTTTTTTTCTTACAGTTTCATCTTTAACAACAGTTTTGCACAAGTGCAAGCAACGCAAAATGTTAAATACAATGATGTAAGCTGTGAAAACCTCCACTTCCGACTGAATTTTATACTCTTTCAGCTTTAATAATATACTATCACATGCATCAAACGATTGCAAATCAACAAATTTTGAAAAAGTCTTTAATGCAGAATTTTTGCTTGCGTAATGATAAATTTCAGGTATGGACACTTCCTCGTCAGATACTAAATATTTTTGACACAACTGCACAACATCCAACACTCGTTCCAGTTCATTCACATAAAATTCAACAAACTTATTATGGACCGAATGCACTCGTGCCAAATCAATTTGTATTTTGCTGAGATCAACATCGGCGTGGTTAGTGGCATCGACTAGTTTTAAAATATTAATCACAGACTCGACTCCCTTTGAAAAAACATTTTCTCCCAATATGTTTTCACTCTGTAAAACTTCTAGCAGCCAGTGCTCGTTCTTAAATAGACAATAGTCACATAGCAGCGCATTATTTCCCAAATCTAGAACAAGGGATGACTTTTCGAAGTCGATTAGTTTTTGCAGCACGCTTTTGTCGCCATTTGGTAGCAAACTCAAATACATGAGATCCTTTTCAATTTTCTTGTCCTTTATGAGCACGAAGAGCTTTGGTATAATGATATCACGAAATATGTCGGCTTCGTTATCAGTTATTTTGGTTTGCGAGAGCAGGCGGTAGAGTTTCCTCATATTCTTGGGCCTTTCGGTGTCACTGCCATTCATTACTAGCTCGTTAATGCAGCTATGCAGTTCTTCCATTTTGTATAGTTAAAACGCTGTAAAAGACGATTATTTAGTCAAAAAAGTATAAATAATGAGTGAGGTTAGAAATACAAGTTTCAAAAATCGTAAGTTGTTATTCCTTAGTTAACGCTTTTGCACTTTTCACTTAATCGAATTGATATGTTTTGTCTGGTGTTTTCAACAATAACGGCACCAGTACGGATAAACAGAACATACAATAACATTACTGATAACTTTGACAACCAACTGACAGATATATGAATATGATAAACGCAGAAGATTACTCACGTGTATTTAAACTGCGCATGCGTAACCTTCAATTGTTTGTATACAATGGGATTTAAAATTAAAGAACTTTTTCTTTCTAAACTTTCACTCGGTTTTATTGTTTATTGCATAATTATATTAATTATCTATATGTGAATGAGTTATTACTAGAAGAATATTTCATAAATATGAAGCTTTTATCTGGTTTAACTAGCGGTTTATCTACTTATTTTAATATAAGATAGTTTCATTAAACGTATAAAAATAAATGCATTTTTAAAAGCTGTCTGATTGAATATCAAATGAACTAGTTGCATTTATTTGCAAACTGATAATTTAATCCGAACGAAAGCAAGCTAAAGGTCATAAGATCTGTTCTCATGGACTGCATTCCTAGTTATTATCTTTGGCGCGCTAATTATCTCCTAGACTAAACATAAAACTTTACATTACTTAAGAACTTTAGTGAATTCAATTGAAATTGCATAATTAATGCTAGAAATAATTTTCTCTTTGAAGCTGTTACTTATAATAGTTCAGTCAAATTATATTTACTTGACAAAAATACTACCTGAAAAGTGAACATGTAGATTTATAGAACCAATCACGTAGAATTGAATGAGCTATAAAGTAACAGCTGATTCAGTGGAGTTTTTTGCACATAAAAGAGCAAAAAAGCGATGAATTTTTTCAAAAACAAAATAGGTTTATGTAGTTTAAAAAAACAAAATAAATTAAGCTGTCGATGGGCAAAATCGATTCATTAGAAAAAAAGTTATCGCAAAAAACCGCTAAAAATGACCGATTTTTCAATTGTTCTTAACTTTAAAAAAAACTTATTTAACGTTGAAATTTTCAGAAAGCATAGTACTCGGTGAGCTGAAAACGCACGTTTATGAAATGTGCAAAAATGTTGATTACTTTTTGCATAAATATTTTTTTCGAAAAAAATACGTTTTCGCAGAAATTGATTTACTCAGGTTGCAGAAGGCATACAGCAATCGGAATAGGCTTATTTTTTCCTTAGGAGTTATGCTACCACACACAATATGAGAGCGATTTTTTTGCACTTGCAAATATGTTGAATATTTTTGTCAATTTTAATTGTACCGAAATTACATAAGCACCATTCCATAGCTGTCAACTTTCTACGAATTTAAATGCGCTTTTGTTCATTTTAACAACAAAATACATATAAACTGCAGATTAGTGGTCTTTATAAGACTGGCTGTTAGTATAATTATATATCACAGTCCCAGTGTGTCAAAGAATTCTTGGTTGATATTTTGTCAGCCTATGTCTGGGTGGGCAATAAACTGCAGTAATAGTTATCTCATATGCAAAGGTTTGTACTTTCATAGATGTTTATATTATGTAACAATTACTTGTAAATAATTTGTTTAAATATCTTATAATCATATTTTTAATAAATAGTAGGATGTTGTATGTTAAGAGCTGAAAGTGCATTCTTGCTGCTTGTGCATAAATATTGCTGGTTGAGGCAAAGCCGAAGCCAGCAATCATGCAAAAGCGGCAAGCGCACTTTTAGCTCGAAATATACATAGTATTTTTTCGACGACTGAGCATATTATTAATGGAAAATATCATATTTCATTTTATTGCAAATATTAATTGACAATCAAGTTAACATTACTCGCGCAGTCTATTAGACATGTGACGCGATTATTTCGACAAATGACGGGCATTGTCAAGGAAACATTCGGACGTGGCTACTTATTTTTTCGACGACTGACATCGAAATTAGATTTTTTATTATACCTGCATCAGAATCGCCGTTTAAAGCACGCCTGAGCGTGCGAATACAGGCGATTAAAGCTCGCCGAGCTTTAAAGGTTGTCAAGGAAACGACTGAATGCAACAACGGACATGGACGCGACAAAAACGTAAATAATTCTCGTAACTATAGTAGCAATCTTATTACGCCCTCTCGATTTATCACGACAAAAATTATTTCTAAGATTGTAGTGCGTAATTTATTTCCAGTATTGGAGGTATAATAAAAAATAGCGTAAAGTATTCGTGGATAACTGGTCTTTAAAACACTTGCTCTATTTCGAGCACTCCGGCTACGCCGTCATGCTCGAAAACTCGCGCGTATTTTAAAGACCTTGTTATCTACTCATACTTTAATATACTATTTTTTACTCCCGCATGTATATATTCTGTTTTCTTCACAATCTACAGAATGGATATGTAGGCAATTGTAGTTAACTGAACGTATATGATTTCATATCCACACAAGGGTGGATATGAAATACACCAATCACAAACCACGTTAGTCGTGATTACCTAGGCAACTTTCATTAATTGTTTGTTTTGCAATGGGCACGCCCTGCTGTGCCCTGTTTATGGCAAACGTGATTTTGTTGTAAGATATCTTATGAATTAGCGTTGAATAAATTTTCTTTTAATCTTCCATTCTTTTCCATTGATAGGTCGTAGAAAAAATACACTGTACAACTCGAGTGGAATGTCCATATCGCCCTCGGATAATTGAGCACTCCGCCTACGGCGTCGTGCTCAAACTTTATCCTCGTGCGATATGGACATCATATCCACTCTCGTTGTACAAACTACTATTTCTCACTGTCATTTGACAACAGAAAGTTGACATTTGCCGCTGAGCGTGCGTTTTCATCTTTTTGCCGCTCGCCAAGCGTTTTGGGTTTCCGCGTGAACAAAATAGGTAGCCACGTCCGAATGTTTCCTTGACAACACCCGTCATTTGTGGAAATAATCGCGTCACATGTCATATAGACTGCGCGAGTAATATTAACTAGATTGTCAATTCATTTTTGCGATAAAACGAAATTTGATATTTTCCTTTAATAATATGCTCAGTCGTCGAAAAAATAGTATGTATGTTTCGAGCTAAAAGTTGTTACAGTATTAAAAGAACTTTACGACACCCACCCAAGGTGAGCATCGCACCACGGAATCAGTCCTGAAAAACTGGCACACTTGCCCTGAAATCGGTTCGAAATAGGCTAAGGGGCCACGGCTGGGACGCTCAGGGAGTCGGGCGTGAGTCACACGATACGTTCTGGGCAAGCGCGTGATGGCATAATATATACAGGGTATGTCGAAATCATGAGGGCGCCACCAAGCCTGTCTTAACCCGGCTAACCGGGCCTGGACGGTTAGACGGGAGCGAAGCATGCAAAATACTCCGCCAATAGGATTACTCAAGAGTTGCAAGGTCAAATAACAATTTCGGGATTGCCTTATGCAAAGATTGTAATTAGGTGTCAATCCGACCGCGACTACGCAGCTGTCTTACCCACCTGTCCACTCAGAGCCTCCTCGTTCCGTCGTACAATATTCAGTACAATGAAGGGGCGTCTATCTGTAACAGAACATGCACAAGCCGAAACAAAACAATAGTTCGCTTAACTAACCAATCATATATTGAACTTCGGGTTACAATGGGGCGGCAGGATGCGTCGCCCTATATCTATACTTAACCTATAATTAAGGGCACCAGCTGGCACGCGCGCTCTAAACTTAACGACAGATGTTGAATATGTAGTGAACAGTAATGAACAATAAGGAGCAGTAACGAGCCGTAACAAGTAGTAATGAGTACAAATATGCGCGTCGCCTTATGCGGCGGACAGCGAAGATTTAAATTAGCACTCGCGGCATGAACAGTCTGCAAGTCTGAATGAATGCACAAGAGCAGTAATAAGTAGTAATGAGTCCAAATATGCGCGTCACCTTATGCGGCGGACAGCGAAGATTTAAATTAGCACTCGCGGCATGAACAGTCTGCAAGTCTGAATGAATGCACAAGAGCAGTAATAAGTAGTAATGAGTCCAAATATGCGCGTCACCTTATGCGGCGGACAGCGAAGATTTAAATTAGCACTCGCGTTCACAGCGGTAATCAGGTTAAAGACACATACCTTAATGCGTAGGCGGCGAGGGAGCCTGGTACAGTTGAGTTGCGACAAGCTGCGGTCGTAGGTGGCAGGTACCTTCGATGTTACAACGGCTATGGGGGTGAATGCACAACCGCCTTAATGGCGACGGGAGACGCGTCAATGACGCGTACAACGGGACGACGAATAAAATGGGCCACTTTCGTTCTGCTGAACAAATCCTCGTAGGTCGAGATGAAGGGGGCACGACCCCTTACTTACGGAAGCAGGAACTGGGCTCCAAAACACCCACGTTACGCCGAAGACAATTCGAAAACTCCGACTCGCAACCACCACACGAGCGTTCTCTGCAACGGGCTGCGGACAACTCCCACTTAAGGCGAAACAGTATATCACATGATTGCTGAAGCAGCACTTGACGGGAAAAAGGGCTGACGCCCCCGCCAAGGGCGGAAGCGCTGTACGAAAGCACACACTCTGCGACCTCTTGTTCGTTCGACGGCTCTCGGCTGAATGCCCAGAGGCAAGCGTTGGCAAAGGTCACCTTGGCCGTGTCCCCCACGTGACTAAACCTTGGCAGCCAGTCGCAAGGCGATAAAATGAAACAAGCCAATGCGGGCCACGATGGTATCACGCCACAACAGCGTGCTTTCTAGAAGATTCGGAATTCGGAAAAACGCCATCAGAGGGGAGCTCCAACCGACGCGAAATACTGCGTTTGGGGCCAAATATCTGCGAAATCATGATTCTGGAATTAGGCGATGGAGCCAAATAAAGAACTAAAAGGGTTTAGCATACGGGCACGCTGCCCTAAAGCCTAGGTGGCTATTTAAAATACCAAAATGACCTGAATCAAATGTGCGGAAGACGAGACTGTACTTGTGCGCAAAGATTGAAAATGGTTTTAACCTAGCAACAAATTGCCCTAAAGGCGTGAAATGCGATTAAGCATCTGCGACAGCAAAATGACTTAACAAAGTGCGCTTGCCGCTTTTGCATGATGACTTCGTCTCAACCAGCAATATTCATGCGCAAGCGGCAAGAATGCACTTTCAGCTCTTAACATACAATATACTATTGTTCACGCGGAAACCCAAAACGCTCGGCGAGCGGCAAAGAGATGAAAACGCAAGATCAGCGGCAAATGTCAACTTTCTGTTGTCAAATGACAGTGAGAAAAATCTACTTTCGATGTCAGTCGTGGAAATAGTATATTACATACCGAGGTGGAAAGTGTTTCATTCCTGTCGAGAGCTTAGGTAGTTAACCTTGACGCTTAGCGTCGAGGTTAACTTTATCTCGAGACAGGAATGAAACTTTTCACCGAGGTTTGTATACTATTTTACTCACAATCATATTTTATTGATTTATTTAATTAGGTAAGTTTCAAATAATACGTATTTATATCGCAGTTTAATAAGTCACTTTAACAAAGAAACCTGTGACGCTGCTGCTAAGTAGCTTGACTAGTTTATTGATTTTGACAGTTCAGTAATTATTATTGTCAAGTCTGTTTGCAGCTTCTGTAATAATTAATTGTTAACGTTATTTCCTCAAAAATATCTGATAGTGAGTTAGAGTGCACTCCTCCAGAATTGCGAGAATGTGCACAAAGAACTACTGAAGGCTTGCTTCCAGAAAAAAGCAGAACGAGGTATGAAAAAACCTACGACGCATACCTACGATACATGGTGCGTCACTAAAGGTGTCCAGAATAATGGTTCTGAAACGGTTCTCCTTGCATATTTTTCTGAATTGGCTAAACAGAATAAAGCTTCTACATTATGGTCAAGATATTCAATGCTGCGAATGATATTGAATGTTAGACATAATGTTGATATCAGTAAATTTGCTAGATTGAGAGCATTTTTGAAAAGGCAGAATGTTGGTTATAAGGCTAAAAAGTCGAGCGTATTTTCTCAAACCGACATTGATAAATTCCTAAACAATGCACCTACAGAATATCTTCCTCAAAAGGTAAAATTTGTATTTCTTTTGTGAATATTAATAATATGAACAACATTTTTAGGTTGCTTTGATTATTGGTGTTTTTGGAGCGTGCAGGTCTGACGAATTATTGAAAATGAAAGATGGGGACATAAATATTTTAGAAATTCGAATTGTAATAGCAATTCCTGTTACAAAAACATATTGCACCCGTTCATTTGTGATAACAAAACCAGAATGGATAGATATAATAAAACGATACCATGATCTTCGTAAGAACGTTAAAAATGATCGTTTTTTTTACAAATGAGGTTTGGTAAAATTACAGAGCAGCCGTTTGGGCATAATGCCATCGGAAGTTTCCCAAAGAAAATAGCAATTTATCTAAAGCTAGAAAATGTTAACACTTTTACTGGACACTGTTTTCGACGTACATCGGCAACGTTACTAGCAAATACTGGAGGAGATATTCTTCAGTTAAAAAAATTAGGAGGATGGAAATTCAGTACAGTAGCCGAGGGGTACGTGGAAAACTCTTTAAACGGACATTTAAAAATTGCTAATATGATATCTCAAACTACTCATGTACAAAATCAAGAAACATGAGCTACGACTCCTTTACCTACAACAGAAACATCACAATATAATTTTAAACAACAACATGGTCTGACACTCACAATTAACAGCAAAGAAAACTCGAATGTGACTGTTAATATTTATAATTCGTATCCTAAAAGCGAGTAGGATACTTTTCATATAGTTCTGATGTATTTCTTTTTATTGCTTTTTGTTTGGTTGCATATTTAGTTGAAAAATACGTAGATATTATTAAGCCGTTCAATTAATAAAGGATTTTCTATTAGCAATCGTTTTATTGAAATTTAATTTACCAAATGACAGTGACATTTTATAGGTAAAAAAGTGACGTTTAGTTAGCCGGGAAAATCTTTCCCGGCTAACTGGGAAAGTAAAGTAAACAATGGCTCGATTTCCTACTGTTTTGAAGGTTAGAAACCTATTATTAACCGATTGTGAGTAAAAGTGTTTTTGAAATAATTAAAGCGTTATGTAATGAATACACTCAGATGTGGAGTATTAATAATTACATTTCGTAACTGACCTTGACAGCACTGGCTTCGCAAACATTCGCCCGCGCATGGCCTACTATTTATTATGACATAAATTAGAAGTGTCGCAGATGCAAACATTTGTTAAATAGATATTTATGGATTAATAACGGTAAAATTAAGGTCGTAGAAAAACTATTGTATACAAACTTGTGCTAAAAGTGTTATTGCTCTTGACATGTTATGAAACTCAGCCTTCGGCTTTGTTTCATAATTTTCATGTCTCGTGCATAAACGTCGACTTTTAGCACTTGTTGCATAAATAGCTATTTCACGTTTAATGACAGTTTAGAAATGAAATAATTAGTTGCTATAATTATTCTTCTAATTAATATTATGATTCTTATCATTATTATTAGAATCATTATAAACATTAAAAAAAGGTAGGGTATTCTGAGTACATTGTGCAGGGCGAGTAAACGACGAGTGGAGCGGCCTACTACGAGTTTCTCCCCACAACGAACGCTACTCGCCACGGCACCGATCTGAACGAAACATGCATTTTGCGACGCCTAATGTAAACCGGTTCGCAATAAATAGTTTAAGGTCAATAATTGCGAAATAATTTTTATATTACACTAGAAGTCTTCAGCTAACGTGTGGGCAAATTTCAGCTGCTAATATTAATAATTGAATGTGCAGCAATTTAAAAAAAATCCTTGGCTTCTATGGGTCGTACTGTAATCTTTATTTTAATTTCGGAGAAAATTAGCAGCTATCGAATGGTGCTTATGTAATTTCGGTACAATTTAGTAATAAATAGCTATGACAGAAATAGATGATGTCATATTCAATTTCAGGTTATTATTTTGAAAGAGCTTCATTGTTGCCATTTAATTGCTCTTCTATATAATCAAATCTCGGCAAATCGTTGATGTATCTTTTCAAATTCTTTATTACGATTGTAGAATTTAGTAGGATCACTTCTTGTTTTTCCAATTCTGAAAATAGTTCTAGAAATATACTAAATTTATTTTTTTATAAAAGTTTACTGAAGTTTACAAACATTGTGCTGTTCATTTAGTATTTTCTAATCTATCTTAAAGTTTTAAAATACATTTATTAGTAAAGACATGTTGTAACAACGATTTGTTTATATAAAATTTGAATATGCTCCACAGTACAAATTTGTTCTAACGTTTATAATGAAAAATTATTATAATCATACGTTTCTGTATTTAATTTGTGATAAAATCTGATTTATTAAGCTAATATTACTAATTATTGTTTCTTTAAAACACAGTTTCAAGAGTCAGTTCTCCAGGTAGTACTTCCAGATTCATCATTACTATCTAATTACGAATCTGATTCTCCTAGTAAAATAATGAAAAGAGTAACATTTTCAATCGAACACGTTTCCATATGTTTTGCCCAGTCTTCCGAAATTAGTTTTGCACAATGATTATAATAATTTCGCCACATGTCGGGGATACATACGACCCTATCTTTAGATGAAGGCTAGGAATTTATGTGCTTATTATAGAAACCCCAAGCCATTTCAATCGGGTTAAACTGACAATGGTACAGGGGCAACCTAAGAACTTCATAACCGTGCTCTATTAAAGTTGCGTCGGTCAGGTAGCGTTTTTGTTTGTCTGCTAGTAAAGGTTTCACTAATTCCCACAACCGCTTTTTTGTTAATTTCGATCCAAGTTGCACCCTTTGTTTAACCAGCCATTCCTGCATTTGCCCTTTCTTACTAGAAAATGTGGGTGGTTTGTGCAACTGCACCGACTGATATGGTGCATTGTCCATCACCACCACACATTTACCTTGCAGCTTGGCCAATGCAGGAATGAGCTAATTAACCACCCATTTTTGAAAAATTTCTCCATTTATTGTTTTATGATAGTCTCTATCATTGTTAGCAGAGTCGAGTAGCAAGTCACATCCTTCCAAAAAAACAAATGTTGTTCCCGCGTGCAAAACAGTAAAACGTTTCCCCTCATTTTTAATTTTGGCTGGGTTACTTTTCAAATATGTTTTATGTAACCATTGACGAATCGAAGACCCATTCTGGTAGATCCACGTTTCGTCAAGGTACACGAAGACCACGTTTTCACTAGAATTTTGAAACTGCAATTTAATTTTGGCTGCAACGATATGTTTCGATTCACATAAAATTTTGCGTCCATCGACTTTTTTATGTTTATAACCCATTGATTTGATAATTTTGAATAGCTTCCGCTAATAATGTATCTAAAGTAAAATGTCCATTTTTCAAAGTATAATGCCAAACAGTAGCTGCAAATCTTCTCTAAAAATATAATTTGTGAATTTATCAGTTTTTTATCGTTTTCCAGAAATAGAAGTTTTCAAATTGTCAGACCCTCCTTTCAAAATTGCTTTTACCATCCAATCCAAAACCTAAATAAGTCGCGATTATGGTGGAAGCCTTCCACCATGGTCGCGATTAACAAAAGATGAAAAATCACATATTAAACATTTACCCCAAAAATATCAGTGATTCTGTTTATAATTTGCTTTTTCTCCAAGTTCGTGTCCTTCTCTTAGCTGTTATAAGCCTTCTTTATAGCTGTTTTTATGGTTGCGTTTATGATTTTTGGCATTTTGAATAATATTGCAAAACAACTTAATTGCAACACCGGAAAATATTTGACGTGAAATATTTGAAGTTTACGTCTTGTCAAGTTTGACTTTTATCAAAAAGACCTGCAAGCAACCTAATAAAAACATATCATGGCTTGTTCTGTTGAGAAAAGATCGTGAATGCCATATAGTAACAAATTGGAAAGTATCGAGGGATCAAATAATAGTATATTATTATATGAGCGATTATGACAGCCATTATTCACGAAGATGACATTTGCGCCACGCGCCTTCGGCTTGTGGCGCAAGGCATCTGAGTGAATAATGGCCATAATCGCGAATATAATACGATATTTTATCTACTCCTATGCAATAGGAGCATTGTGTTCATATTTCAGAATTATGACATTTGTGACAGCTGTTAACTTCAAAAGTCATTTAATAATAAGTATGAATTTTGTGATTGGCTACAACCTATTGAATAATGAAAATAGAATTTTCTGATTGGTTGCAATTTGCAAACTATTGAATAATGAAAATAGAATTTTATGATTGGCTGCAAACCGTGAATTATGAATCATAATTCATGGCCACTGTGCAGTAGGAGTAGATAAATTTATAATTATAGTAGCTTGTGATTCGTGTTATACGTTTGGCAGCACTGAAGTGTATTGTCAGTATCAGTACCATGTCAAATTTGAGGTTAATACGTTAGGTTTTGTTAGTTATTTAACATAGATTCATACAATACAGTAACGACTGACATGGTTTTTACCTCACTAGTGGGTTATGGATTACCTCACTAGTGGGTTATGGGCTATTTTAAAGGTCTAAAATCGATCTAGTAATAGCCTTATAAGTAGGAGGTGTTGGATAATCGTTATTTACTATACAAGTGGGATAAGTGCATTAATATAGGTATGTACGTGTTTGTTAGCACACAAGTACGAGTCCAAACACATTAGTACACGGAAATTAGTCAAATTTATGTGGAATTGAAGAAAAAAATTATAATAAGCTGACATTTCTCGGATAGTTAGCTTATGTGTGTAGAAATACATATCAAAAAAGTTCCCACCACCAAGGGGTAAGCTTCATCCCTCTCTCGTCTCCTTTAGGGACACCGCACTGTTTTTTTTACAATATCTTTTAAACAGTTTATCTTATGGAAAAACATAAGTAGGTATAGAAAAAGTTTTGTCACAAAATTCTTTACAAAAAAAGTTCTATGGTATGTATCGATACTTTTATTACTTTTTATGTTATTAAATCGTAAACTGTAGGGTTAAACAAAAATGAAAGTTTCGCGGTTCGGGCACATATTTTAACCTACTCGGCACTGTCAACAATCATTCTTCAGGAAATGCCATTTGAGGATCCAGACAAAAAGTATTTAATTGGTATGTTGGAGCAAACACCAGCACTCGATGTTATTGATAGCGATGACATAACTGCTAAGCTCAAACTCTAGTTTATCGAAATTTAAATCAACTTGGGGAGAGAGGCAAAACTGCCCAACTTTGGTTGCAGTATTTTGAGCTTATTTCAATAGCCATGCGCTTCATTCAGGCAGAAAGTATGGGAAACTGGGATCTCCATTTGGATTGCATCAGAGCCATGTACCGATCTTTCATGTCAGTGGACACTTTTTGTATGCAAAATCATGTCAACTTTATCTGCAAGACATGATAGCCCTTCAAGATGAGATGACCGAAAACGAATTCGAAAACTTTACAAAAAACAGCTTCTTCACCATCCGTCGTTCGGAAAAACAGTGGTGTGGTGTGTGATCAGACATGACCATCGAACAGACATTTATGAAAAACATGAAAAGTATTGGTGGTATAACACATGGACGCGGTTTTACTGATATCGTTCTCAACAAATGGATTTTAGGTTTGGAGATTGCTCATCATGTGAGCGAAAGTATGGAAAACTTGCGACATGCAAACAAAAACTAGTAATGAACATGGCGAGTTGCGAGATTTACGAGTTAATTGTGACGAAAAAGATCGTCAAATATTTTTAATTTGGTTGAAGCAACACTCACCCTTCGTTACATCCAATAGTTTGATAACCGTGTCAAGTGGTATCATTGGTACTGACAATATTAATTGTTACAAAGTAAGAGAAATCGGGAAGCAATCTATGGATAAACTCACAAAAGGAGGCAGGTTTGGTACGTTTAAGTTAAAGCATAATAACATGGTTAAACCATTAGCATCATTTATAAACACCGTATTGAAAACCAAGGATAAAAATATGATACAGGTTGATTCTACTCAATTATTCCAAAGAATAGTCTGCACTGTGCGCACAACGCCTGAATTAAAACATTGTTTTGCCTTTGAACTTGCGGCGGTGCCTTTATCTATATTTGATGAAAGAGGACTGATGAGAAAAACTAAAAAGTCATCATTGTATCAAATTTACAAATCCGTACCAGAACGTCCATTTGATGTCGTCAACTGTGAGTATGTAAATTTTCCTGAAATCGTCAAGAAAGTAGGCCATGGCAAGCCTCACTTTGATCTTGAAAGTGTCACTTTGCAAGACTAGTCACTTTTGAGATTTTTGCAAGACTAGGCATTTTTACTTTGCGTTACCTAGGTGACCGGTCAACTTCACCATGCACCTTGATGCAATAGGATTCTATTTTTAATTATGTAAGTGGAAAACTAAAATTCTCCAGCTTCCTCCGGGACTCTTTATTTGCATAAGGTTCGCTGGTAAAGCCTAGGCACATACAATATTAAATATCTCTGACAGTGCTGTTTTTTGTTAAGATGCTGTCACTGTAAGCATCCCGAGTGGTTTGCTGGCACGAGGCTTTAAGCGAGCGCCTTTGTGACATGACTTGCGAGCGGTGCGCTTGGCGCCCTCTCTTGGCGACGGCTGGAACCGTGGAGCGGTATAGATCCGTGGCTTTGAAGAAGTACACGGACACTTCGCGTCCTCGTATTCTTCAACAAGCCTCCTCATCTGCAAAGTATCACTTTCATGCCTTGTAATGTAATATACTAAAGCAACTTTTCCAACAAAGAACGATTGATTTCTCAACTACTTCTGACCTTTCAAAATGAAGAGATACAAGCTATAACTGCGGATGATGATGCTGATACAGTAATAGTTCAAACTGCTATTCAAAAAAGTTTTAAATCCGAAACGGTCGTAATTGTAGGACAAGATGTCGATCTTCTTACCTTAATTATTGCCCTAACGCCAACTGAAAAGGACATTCGACTACTAAGGGAAGCCCAAGGTAATATAAAAGCAAGAATGTAGAGCTCTAAAGATTTATGCAGTTGCCAAATGTCCTTAAGAACTCAAGAGGACAGTTCTTTTTGCTCACGCATTTAGTGGTAGAGACACAACATCTGCTTTTTTTGGAAAAAGCAAACTCCAAACTACAAAGTTACTAAACTCGAAAACAAATTTCCAAGAAGTTGTTAAAACCTTTAACAAACCAAATGCTACAAAACAGGATATTACTGAGGCTGGGGAAATATTTACTCTTGCACTACATAATGCTGAAAAAAATAAAAATTCAATAAATTATCAGAGGTATGTTCTGTTTAACACCTCGGTTGGCAATTCTAGTCAAACAGTTACTTTGGCAAGACTACCCCCGACGTTTGCAGCTTTGCAACAACATTCGCTGCGGGTTTACCACCAAATTCAGGCTTGGCATGGAAAGGTTTTACAGCCAGAAAGATGGGGATGGAAGACATCAGGTGATATTTTAATACCTGTTTTGACTACTGAAGCACCAGCTCCCTTACCAATTTTAAAGTTAATGGTAGGTTCTTCCGGGCTATGCCGTGGTCGTCGATTTGAACTTGACGTTTCGCTGCTCATGCTGTCAGCTTCTTCAGAAGTTTTCTAAAGACTGATGTTGGTGCCTATTGCTACTGGTTGTATATCGAGGAGTCGTTACGGTTGGCTGCTCATGTAGATCTTGTATGTTATTCGGATTTGTCGTTTTTCCGCTTGGTTGCTCACGTGAAACTGGTTTATGGATGGATTGATTTTGCAGAGCTACCTTCCATGTGTTACGGCGATAGCCGTCTTCTCGATTGAAATTGTTTCGATTTTTAATAATTTCTAGGGATTCCCGAATAACACGAGGGAAGTAATTTTTGTTCTGGCTAGTATGTTTACGGAGTCGTAATTTATTCTGTGGTCCCCTGGTTCTAATAAGTGTTCTGCGATGGCTGATTTTTGAATGTTTCCAAGTCGTGTGTGGCTCTGGTGTTCTTTTATTCAACATTGGATGCTTCTTCCCGTTTGTCCGATGTAAGATTTGCCACAAGTACATGGAAGCTGGTAAACGCCTTCTGTCTGTAGTCTGGGCAACACCGACATAGGTTAGTGTGGGTTAAATTAAATTAAATAATGCCTTAACTTAGTTGAAAATGGTAAACTTGACTGCAAATCCATAATGGCAAAAACGAAACTGCCATAACGTTACGTTAAAGAGCAACAAAAAAATACGACGGAAATTTATTAAATTTGGCAAACTAACAGTTATGACAGTAGATATAATAAATGCAACATTTCCGAAAATTGTTCAACACTTTTGGGCGGATGGTACGTTCACTGTACGCTATACACAAAAACAATAATATAATAACATTGGTACCTGAAGGAGATCAGCTGACTGCATTTGACGTGCGTCATTGTAAGTGGTCGACTCTCCCTAACAACTGCCTCAAAGTGCCTGAATAAAAAACGACCGGAAGACCACAGGGTGTTAGCGGGCTGCGGGAACAAAGCCTCGATAGGGTTGGCCACAGTCCGGGTCGGGAAGACGAAGTCCGCTAAATGATCCGCTGTAGCGATAATTTAAGGATCTCCAAACCCTCCACGGTAATAAGACTTTGACCAGCTGGCTTCACTTGACCCCCCAACAGCAAATGTTCACATCACAAGGAACACCAAGGGTTACCACGAAAAAGAAACAGTTCTATTTCTTAGGAAGGCACCAACAAATTCACGAAGCACACACATTATTCGGAAAGCGGAAGCGGGAATATAATGTCCTCAACAAGCAACCCTCCGGGCCGCATAAAGCCCAACCGCGGAGGGCGCGAACTCGACACACGTGCTTTGCAGTTCAGAGACGGGCGGTAATTAGTGGCTTAAGCCGAGATCCCAACTGCGGCCATGCAAGTGCGTGATTTAACTCCTTCCTTGTCTCGCTTAAGCAAAACGCTTGGAAAATTCTAGAATAACGAAATCTGACTCAACACTTCGCACGAAACTCGAAGGGAGGCCTGTTAGAACAACAATATATTCTGAGAAGTCGATAAGCTAAAACTGCGTTGCTTCGCATATGGTAACAGAGCGTGAATTTATAAAACCAGCGTACGAAGAATTGGGTTTCAATGAATATACAAGAACCGCAAAGTGTTAAGATACGAGTTAGGCGAAAATAAGGTTCATGCGAAATGAAAGTTTCAAAACATTACCAAACTAAAGATTTGGCTTGAATAAAATATGGTTAATTGAAAAACAGATGGATTCGAATATAATGTAATACCTAATTATGAAATTTGAAGGCAATGACAAATACTTAATCGAAATAGATTATTGCACATAGTAGGTAGAAATAAAAAATAAAGATATAGCGTGCTGGAAGGAGAAAATATGATATCGTTAAGGACTTTATTTTCATTATTCAGATAATACATTTTGCAAAATGCATAGCTGTAATTAATTTAGTGTAATTTAAAAGTATGAAATAAACCTTATTTTAAAAGGAAAATGTTTGGAAATTAAGAAGGATTAATATTAAGAGTAAATTTGCGTGGTGAAATAGCAATGAAATTTAATTTAAGAAGATGAGATATAAAATGGAGAAAGATAACAAGTATATGGTGAAAAACTAAACTAAAAGCAGGACCAATCTACAAAGGAGAATAAATAGAGAAAAATACTAAGTTACGTTTATTGAAGAATTACATTTGACATTGTATATCAATTGATTTGGATTGCATCGAGCTGTTAGTATGAAAGGAGAGTTCTGAAGGAGAGACCGTTGGTTCTTGGTGCTGGTCAGTGGAGTAATTTGTAGGAGTGTTTTTGGAGTTGAGTAACTACAACTGGGGCTATTTTGGGTCCATGCTGTGAGGGAGCTTCTGTTCCTGATTCTGGGCAGTTTTGACATATTGGGTGTCAATGGAGGCTTTCGCTGTGTTTGTTGACTGGAGCAGTTGTGGTCGTTGGCGGAGTAGAGCAAGTTGGTTAACATCAGAGACATTGATAAGTTCGAGTGAAAGGTGTGTGACTTTAGGTATTTGGTAAGCACTAAAAAAAAATAAAGACTAAAAAGGTGAATTTATTATTAAGGAATTACTTACTGTTTGATATTGTTATGTGGCGAATGTAACGATTTGGTATTTGTCATTGCATTTTAAAATTTGTTTGACATATCATTTGACAGAAGTTATTTTTGGCTTGTAATAAAATTAAAATCAGAACATCAAATTTCAGAATAAGCAATCTAGATAAAAGGAATCCACCCCTGATTTTCAGGAGCTAGCAAAAAGAATAACTATTAATATTCAAATAATATAAACAGGGCAATTTAAATAGATAAAAATATAATATATAAACATATACTAAAAGGTAACACAAAGTAAGAACCCGAATCAGTTCAATATATTACTATGAACTGTAGGCTCCCACTTAGGCGAATTTGCCTTTAATAAAGAAATATGATCGGAAAAGGGTGCTCCTAAATTCACATACTGCAATAAAAATAGTGCTGCCCGTGCACGATCTTACGCTTACTAAAAATACCAATATATTACTGCAAAATTGAACGATTTTGGTGCCCTTGTTGTATTTTATTTATCTGCAATAATATTCGGCTACTCCGGTGAACATAAAAACTCTGTCTCAGGGTTAGGTCGTTAAAATTAGAAATACTAAGTAGAGCAAACTAACTTTTAGTAGCTCCAATTCCACTAGGATTCTTACTTGCGCACGCACCAAAACTAAATCTGACGTAGCTAACCTCAAAATTTGCCATGAAACAAGAAACAGTGTGCTCTCATACAATTAGCCGTATTTGATTTAAATCAATCCCAAAATCAGCAAAACTACCACAGGTAGGCAATATCTATTCTCGCATAGCAACAGTACTAACGGCCTTTGTTCTATGGTGACGTATTACTCACGCCAACTATCATTTGTTTCATATTTGGCCAAAGGTGAAAAATCTGGTGTGATACACTCACACAACTTTCTTTTACGGTGATCTTATAATTAGCCAAAAATTTCATTTTTAATTTCTAAGCATTTGCCAAAAATTTTCAAAAATTAAAAATTCTAAAAAAACGGTACAAAATAGAGCGTTAAGTAAAGAGACAAATTTTCTCTAGAATTTTAAGCTGAATTAAAAAATGTAATAATATACCCGGTGGTGTATTTAAAATAGGAGTTAATAAAAAAATAGAAAAAGAACAAAAGAAACCTATTTTAGAAGTATTCAACTGGAAAATCACCTATCTCACATCAATACACATTAAAAATGTAATAAAAATATAAAGTTTGAAAAAAATCGTTAGAGCCGTTTATGAAAAAATCGAAAAAAATTGAAAAATCGCAAGAGTAAACACCTACTTCCGGTTATGGGATTTTCTTCAAAAGCTTGCTGTCGCATCTACATAGTACACAAAACTTATATATGAAGTTTCAATGCCATACCTCTTTTCGTTTTTGAGATATTCTGTTCACAGACACACAGACAGACACACAGACAGACAGACACACAGACAGACAGAGACAGACCAATAAAAAAAAGTGTTTTTTGGGATCAGGGGACTCTAAAACGTGAAGATCTGTTGAAAACTCAATTTCGAATTTTTGGGGTGAATCCAACACTTCCTTTATCGTAAGAGGAAGTAAAAATGTCGCGTCATCCTGCATATTTGAAGGACGCTACCTACATTTCTGGGATCTGGGATGCTCTGGATAATCGGGAACTGCTGCAATACATAGTAGGAACTTCAATCTTGCAGGCCCCAACAATATAAACAAGCTCTGGACGATGGGATTTGCACAAATACCTGGTTTTTGAAGAAGTCTCCGATGCTGCTCACAATTTCGGGGGAGCCAACTCGTTTTCTAAGCTGCTAACGGCCTGGTGACCCGAATCCCTGCTTGGAGTTCTATGTGAAGGATTCATCTAGGCGTTGAAGGCACTAAACTTGGCTCCAACTAACTCCTGCAGGCGGCATCGACTCCCAAACGTTGCCCTTACTTGGATCGCAGCTTGTCTGGTTTTGTCCAAGACGAATATTCACCAATTACACCTCTTTGAGACTGGCAAACTGGTTCCACTTGTGCCCAACACTTTAGTGGTTAAATAAAACCAACACTTGTATCGAGAGATAAAAAAAAACTGTTCCTCAGCAGGCTGTGGAAATTAAAAGTATGAATAATATGTTGGTGACACTGTACGTCAATGTCAAATTCGAGGTTAGCAGGTTAGAATTTGTGTCATTTTGTGTCAAAACTGACAGAAAACCTAACCTGATAACTTCGAATTTGACATTGACGTACAGTGTTACCAACATATTATTCATACGTTGAATTTCCACAGCCCGCTGAGGAACAGTTTTTTTTATCTCTCGATACTAAAATGGATATGTTTTTTTAACAAAATCAAACTTTTTGTAGGAGCTGATGAGAAACAATGTTAACAGCTTGGGCAATTTTTAAGCTCTCTTCTGTGGTTGTTAAACAAAAGACGGTCACGTATCTTAGCAACATCTCACCACAATTGTTTAAAAGGAAATAAAGTTTGATACATAAAATTAACTTATAAAATAAGGTTTAGATAACATCATTAATTCTTACAGGCTAATTAAATGTTTTTCTTATGTTAGGATGCACTACACTTAATACTCTGCTATTTTACTGTGTTTTAACCCCACTCTTATGTTCTGTAGTTTATTATGCACTTTACAATGTCCTTCGTTCTATTTCTTTGTTATTCGTAGGTTTCTCTTTTACAACATTCCTTGTCGGTTGTTTCTTGAACGTTCCCAATTCTCGTACTGCGTTGCTATACCCTTCAATTACTTTGCCATTCTGGTACTAGCTTTCTGACCACTATAATGCTCATAATTTGTACTTGTGCAAACCATTTCGTACAATAATAAACATAATACTGCAAACGTTCATGCTACAATCGTCAGATACAATCTAACTGCATTCGCACTTCCAAAACCTCGTCCAATCTGAGCCCAAGAACCTAACCTTTTTGAACTAGCTTTTCATGTTACCTTTGCCTCAAATTTGTGAAACTCAGCTTCACCCATCAGTGCCTTTATCTCAATAAAAGTAAGCTAAGCTTGCACCGATTAAAATAATTAATTATGTGCCTCGGTTTAACTTTTAATGCATTCTAGCTCAATTGGCAAGCAGAATTGTAGAGAGCACAAAACCATCGCAATATAGATATATACTTTAGTTAAGTACTAGGAATGGTTTTATTTCAATCAAAACATTAAATTAATACAACTAATTTTGTTTTTAAGGAGCGCAAAACGGTATTTTTTTCTAAGAGAATGCAATATATTTGTTAAATGTAGACTAGAAAAAGTTCTAAAATATGTGTATATGTTTAAGTTACTAGGAGATAGTTTTAGTTAATCAAAACGTTAATGAAAGTATATGTGATAAATGTGATACGAATATTGCGTTTCATTTGTACGCAACAATCAGTTACTTTCTTAAAAGGGTTTAATGTAATTGCTAAAAATACAGAATGACAAGTTGTAAGTAGATAAGTGATTAGGAACTAGGCATAGTTTTCATTTAATCAGAAACGTAAATTAGAGCGTTTTAGTTTAGTTTTAAAACGTATAAAATGTGAGGTTCAAACACGAATGTGCTTTTGCGATTACTCGAATTATTCTTCTTAACATAGAATTTCGGCGTACACCGCTTAGTATTTGGAGATGAACACCCAGCATTTTCTAGCTTAATGTGCCTTGCACCTTGTGAAGTCGTGCAAAAACTGGCGCGATGGCCATGCTCTTTTGTGGCTCATGTTGTTGGAGTATCTTAAGAACGAGGATACTTAGGCAGATTTGGCCTGTTTGCTGTTTGTGCATCCATATTCACTAACGTTTCACAAAACTTTGCAGCTAGCATCATCAGAGTGAAAAGTTGCATCAAGAACTGAAGATCGGTGTGGAGCTATTTATAGTCCTCTGTGGCAGGCGCGCAGAGTGGTGTAACCCCGATTGCTCGTTCGAGTGCAACGTAATTCGTGGGTCGTGGCCGTATGACGCACAGTGGTTGTAATGCTTTAAATAATAATAATAATAATAATAGTGACTTTATTGACCGTGTATCACAGGGGTCCACGTTTTACTAAGCTTAAAACTATCTTCCCTGTTTATATTATTTGAATTTCTATTTATATGGCTTCACGTATTACTCGCGGGAAGTAGTAAGATATTCTGGCAAGTACTCTGGCTTGCTCAAATTCTAAAGTGTGCCCATTTGTAAACGTATGCTCAGCTACGGCTGATTTTGTGATGCTTTTGTGTTTGCAATCGCCTTTATGTTCTTGAAGTCTTAGATCAACTGAATAACCAGTCTGTCCAATGTAACTCGAGCCGCAAGAACAAGGAATGCGATATACGCCAGCGGTTTTTAAACTTGGATTTTTGTCTTTTACCGATCTGAAGCCGTTACCCAAAGTTTCCTTGCTCGTAAACACAATTTTCATGTTGCATCGTTGCAGGACACATGCTATCTTATCACTCGAGCTTTTAACGTAAGGTAGAAATGCTAAGCCTTCCAAAGGTGGGGATTCTTCTTTAGCCTTTTGTGTCATAGTCTTGTCTAGCGCTTCTCGTATGAGTGTAGTTGTGTATCCGTTCTTTTGTAAAGAGTCAAACAGATGTAGCTTTTCTCTCTCTAAATTTTCTTCATCTGAGATACGAACGGCTCTTGTTGCCAAAGTCTGGAGAACTGTTGCTTTTTGCATTGGATGATGGCGCGAGTTAGCATTTAGATATCTGTTCGTATATGTTTTCTTTCTATAGACTGCATGTCCTAAACTACCATCTGATTTACGTTTCACCTGGACGGGACGTCTAGAAACGGAATACTGCACAAACACCAGAAAGGCCAAATCTGCCTCGTTCTCAAGGTAATCAAACAACACGATCCACCAAAGAGCATGGTCATCGCGCGGGTTTTTGCTCGACTTCACAAGGTGCAAGGCACATTAAGCCAGATAATGCTGGGTGTTCATCTACAAATACTACG
The DNA here is from genome assembly GCA_940337035.1 of Agriotes lineatus. Classification (NCBI taxonomy): domain Eukaryota; kingdom Metazoa; phylum Arthropoda; class Insecta; order Coleoptera; family Elateridae; genus Agriotes; species Agriotes lineatus. The sequence continues at coordinate 189,544,132 of OW679195.1, read as the reverse complement.
CGGTCTAAGCCGAAATTGTATGTTAAGAAGAATAACCTATTATTAATTACCTAATATTCGCAAATATGAGTGGCCGCGCTTGTTAAAAAACAAAAGCTGTCTGTTGACAACTCAGATAATTGTGTCGCTTAAACTGGATGCAATTTACTCTAACGAGGAAAGGGTGTTCATTATTATTAAGGTTAATAGAAAGTAGTAAGGCAGAAAATTGCATGTAAAGGAACAGATTAGGAAAAACGTTACCTAAACTGGGGTTACGCCAAAATTCCTGAAAGCAGGCAACACACAGCACACTACTGTACCATAGCCGAAGACCTACAGGATCCAAACAGGGCAATTCAAAATACACAAAGAAGAGTAAACCTTCTGAGGTGTTGAACTGGGGTAGACTCTTATCGTTGTGTAGAAAGAAGATAAGGAATATAGAGACTAGTACGGATACCCGACGAAATAAGCTTGAACAAAACGGTAAGAAACAACCAAACTAAATTCATTACAAGCGAAAATCGTATAGGTACTACAAACATGAGCTCTACGGACGAAGCAGAAAGGAAACGACCAGAGAACAAAACGACAAGTGGCGAGGAAACAGCGACATTTAGCAAAAGCAAAAAGACGGTCAGATCACCAGCGAAGCAACAAGGAGACAAAATAGATAAAATACTATGTATGCTACAAAATCTAACATTAGAAGTAACCCAAATAAGGCTAGAACAACAGAAATACCAGGAAAAAATAAGGAAACCAGAACTGGAAAACGAAAACATAAAGAAAGCAAACATTTTAATAAACAACGATTACCAGCAGATAAAACAGAACTACATGGAACCAATATGAGACTAGAAAAATAGAAAAGGAAAATAAAAGAAACAAAGTTGTAATAACAGGATTAAGCATGGACATAAGCGACACAACCAATGTAAAAGAAGAAGTGGGTAACTTTATAAAACGAAATTTGGAATTAGATATAGCTATTAAAAACCCACATAAAATAGGAGATAAAAAGTACTTGATTGAACTAGAAAACGGACAAGACAAGGAAAACTTCATAAAAAACAAATAGAAACTAAAAAACCTGCGCGGAGAACGTACTTATATTTATAAATAACGACCTAACGGACAAGGAAAGAAACGCACAGAAAAGTATTAGAGATGAGGCAAGAAATTAAAGAGAAAAGGGTAAAAGCATGAAAATAGGATATAATAAACCATGGGTAAATGAGGAAACCTGGAAGTAGAATAATATAACCCAACAATTGCAAAAAACAAAAAACTAAGAAAACCGCACAAACAAGACGGACAAAAGGTAAACGACAAGGCTAAGAAAAAGGACAACGACTTATATAATAAAAACGAAGTGAGATCAAAACAGAGGTATTATGAATTAAATATGGGTACATAGAACGTGAGAAGTCTGACAGGGAAAGAAGGGAAAAAATAGAAGAAATGAAACTACAAAATGTTGACTATTTAGGAATAACCGAGGTAAGAAGAAAAGGACGAGGAATGAAAGAGCTAAGGGAAGGTTATTGGATGTACTGGTCAAGAGTAGATCAAAAAAACAGCGGAGCAGAAGGAGTAGGAATGATAATTAAACCAGACAAAGTGAATACGATTATAGAAGAAAGATTGATAAACGAGAGATTAATGGCAATAAAAATAAAAGTGGTTGGAAATTAGGTATCGTCAATAATAGTTGCATATGCCCTGAATGAAAACGCAAGAAAAGAAGAAAAAGATAAGTTTTATGAAACATAGCAGTCGGAAATTGACAACGAGGAAAATAATATAATAATAATGGGTGACATGAATGGAAGAGTAGGAAGAGATAACATGGGAATCGAAAGATATATGGGGAAAAAAGATGAGATAACGGAAAATGACAGTGGAAATAGACTACTAGAATTATGTGTAGCAAATAACTTTGTCATAACGTACACAAAGTTCACGCACAAAGATATAATAATAATAATAATAATAATAAAGTTTTTTATTTTGGTTTTACATAATTGAATTTTAAGCGAGTAACAGTAATAAATATTGTTACAATAAATCAATAAATACTATAATACAATAAATAAATCAAAGATACACCACTTAGCTATAAAAACAGTTTGTGTGACTTTGCAGATTATATTAACTTTGCATCGATCATGCATGTGCTTGAAAAAATCTATAAAAAAAGCTACTTTATAATAAATACGGAGAACCATGGGCGCCGTTAGAAAGCTTTCCAGGGAGGGGCAATATTTTTTCGATATTGAGATAAGACAATTAATTTTACAGAGAGTTTAAAAAAGGAACACTTGATGGGCACATAAAAAATGATATTTGATTTTTAAAAATATAAAAACAAAGTGCTACAACGTTTGGAAAAAATACCTGTATCACCAACACGTTTTGATTATCTAAATCAAAAACAGTGGGCATTTTATTTGTAAAAATTGCACGCGAAAAGTACATTCAGATATCAGAAATAATAAAATCATTGCGTTTTTTACTACATTTTTACCTTACGGTTTGGGCATCAGTACGCACAAAATAGTGAAGCGTTAGTAATAGCAATACGCAAAAATGCTGACAAATTTAATTGACAAACATAATAATAGATGTAAACAAATATACATTCCGTATAGATCGGAGCGAAGTCACAAATAAAAAACAATGTAAACCAGGATGCACAATTACTAACAGTAGTAACTCAACCAGGAAGTGAATAAGACTAACTTGAGATAAGTAATGTATTTATTTTAAATAGGTATGAATGGTCCTCTACACCGAAAGGTAAAAGAGGCTATAGATTATGAATGAATGAATATAAACATTCCGTGCAGGTGCACTGGGATTTGGGGAACCATTAAATTTATTACTTGAACGTGCTTAGACACAAGAAAACTCAACATCGACCGGCCCTTAAAAGCGTCAAGAAACGTCAATCCAAATATTTTGTATAGCACTGAGTGACAAATTCATAGACGCCTTTCATCTCGATATTTCGGTCATCGGATTATTTCGGCTTATTCAAAGAATCGCTTCAATAAGATGACCGAGCTCTTAGGGCGGACAAAAGAATAAATAAATCCTTGCTGTTACTACGCACACTATCTAATATTATTGCACCCTATGAAAATAATTTATGTGCGATGAGTTCTGATTGCTCGGTGGTCAGCGCGTGGTGCGCGTACTAGGCAATCAAGGTTAATGTAATGGTGTATTATTTTTGGAAAAAATCCAGAGAGGGCAAGCGCCCTTCCTTGCTCCCATGCGGAGAACTGAAAGAAGGTGAAAGACGTAAAAGTAAAAAGACACGCAGAAGTAGGCAGTAACCACTTCCTGCTAAAAATGAAACTCAAAATAAACATAACAAATAAACAATTAGAAAAAAGACAAAAAGTACTAATAGAAAAAATCAAATGCTACAGACTAAAAGAAGAAGACATCAAGAAAGTATACCAGGAAAGCGTGGAAGAAAAATTCAAACAAGGACAAACTACCACTGGCATAGAAAACAAATGTAAAGTATTCAAAGAAGACATACTAGAGGCAGCAAAACAGAGTTGCGGTGTAACCAAAAATACTAACACGATTATAAAAAAAGCAGATGGTGGACAACAGACATACAACTAAAAGTAAAGGACAAGAAAAGAAAATGGGAGAAATACCTGCAAACTAGATCAGAAGAAGACCACAGTACATACAAGACAGCAAGAGCAGAAGTAAAAAAAAATGATCAAAGACACAGAAAATGAAGAATGGAAAGAATTTGGGCACAAAATGAACGAGAATTATACAGAAAATCAGAAACTCTTATAGTACGTTAAAGTACCTGAGAAAATACTATAAAAAAGGAAAGGTACTGAGAGAAGCTAAAGAAATACTGCAAAGATGGAAAGAATACTTCGAACAACTGACGGAAATAAAAGAAGGAAAAGCGGAAAAAGATGAAGATGAGACAATATCAGAAGAAGAGGAAGAAAATAACGTACAACTAGTTATAAAAGAGGAAGTTGAGGATGCTATAACAAAAATTAAAAAGGGTTATGCACCAGGCCAGGATCAAATTGCAGCAGAAATGCTAAAACATATGGGAGAGAGAGCAAATGAAGAATTCTGTAACCTGCTAAACGAAATTATAGAAAAAAAAAAGAAATCCTTAAAGATTGGAACATGAGTATATTTCTATCGTTATACAAGAAAGGTGATATGAAAGAATGCCCCAACTATCGAGGAATTACATTGACAAGTACACCCGAGAAAGTATTTACAAGCATAGTAGAGAAAAGATTAAGAGAGAAGCTAGAACCAACCCTAGAAGAAGAACAACATGGATTCAGAAGCGGAAAGAGTACTCAAGACCTAATATTTGTAGTTAGACAATTGGGAGAAAAATTGCTCAAGAATAAAGAAGTACATATTTGTTTTATAGCCCTGAAAAAAGCATTCGATAGAGTAAGAAGAAAGGATATATGGAAAAGCTTAAAGAAAGAGGTGTAAACAGAGGTATGATTGAGATGACAAAAGCACTATATAAGAATAATAAAAATATAGTCCGGACACATAATGAGGAGTCATCAGAGTTCGAAACAAGGATTGGCCTAAAGCAAAACTGTGTACTCAGCTTCTTACTGTTTTCCGTACTTATTGATGATGTCATAAAAATATTTAAACAAAAGTGTAAAAGGATGAAAGTAGGAAACTGGAACTGTCTCTCCGAAAACTACTTTTTGCGAATGACATGATACTATTGGCAGACTCAAAGAAAACCCTACAAAACAACCTGAATTGCTACCAAGAAGAAGTTAGAAAAGTCAACATGGAAATAAATATAAGCAAAACAAAAACCATGAAGAAAGAAAGAAGAAACAGAATCACTCTTGAAGGAAGACAACTTGAACAAGTGAATAACTACAACTATTTAGGCACAATAATAGAGGACAGTGGAAAAATCGATAAAGAAATAACGAAGAGACTAGGAAAGGTCGGAAGATCTTACGACATGCTAAAACACTCATTCTTCGAGAAAAGGAAAATATCAAAAAGAGTAAAAACCGAAAAATATAAAAAAGTGATATGACCGTCGCTAATTTATGGCAGTGAGTCATGGACAGTGTCGAGTAGAAACAGAAGTAGAATTACGGCAATGGAAATGCGATTCCTAAGAAAAGTCGAAGAAATCACTAGAATGGATAGAGTCAGAAACAAAAGAGCGATAGGGCAAAGGAATATAAAATCAGTAGGAAGTATCATAGAAGAAAGATAACTGAGTTGGCTGGGATACCTGCTCCGAATGGATGAAAGCAGAATACCGAGACAAGTCTATGAAGCCAGAAAAAATAAAATAGGCGGACCTAGAATTACATGGGAGAAATAAGTAAGACAAGCAGCGGTCAAGCGTGGAATCCGGTGCGTGACATAAATAGAAGTCCAAGACAGGAAAACCTGGAAACACAAAATACATGAAAATGTAAAATGAAATGTATATAGTTACAATCCGACACCTAATAGGTATAAGGATTTTAGTTTAAATAAAAAAATAAATAAAATACTAAGGTGAAAATATTTTTACCCCTATTTTTCTTTCTTCTGATTTTTAAAATTGTTTAGTTTCACAACGTCCACTTGCGAGGAAAGTTTTGAGTAAAGCCCTTTACAGATTTTTTCTATTATTAAATAAGTTATCGTGCTTTGTTTTTTAACACTGATGTAAATTTTGTATTGTGTTTGAATACTTTCTGTTCTGTACATATGACGTTTCTTCCTGGATTATTAAAATTAAAAATTATTGCTATATTGGGATTAAAACATCGATGGAATGTAGGTGAGTCAGTAACTATTATTTTTTGCTTAGTAATTGTTAAAAATTAAGAGTTACCCACGTACAATTATCACGAGCCACCATTGAAAACAACGAAAATGTATAATAATATTATGTTGTTCTGACGCTACGACGATAGAAACGACACATATTAAAATTCAACGGACTACGGGCGGCTAATCATTCAATTTTATTTTATTTTGTCAGAAATCGTGCCACCCCAGCACCGCATTGAGATTCCGGCGCCTTTGGGAACTACCCCGATTTCAACACGTTCCTACGCCTCTGCTCATAATAACATAATTTACTATTAGGTAAAATCGAAATTTTAGCAGCATTAGCAGCAATAAATAATTAAAATGACTGTACATCTAATGTAGACTTAATTTCAGTTATGTAGGTTTCAAGTCGTTTTAACTAGGGATGGTAAAACCCATATGCGCCGGTTTTTCAAAATTGCTTTGGGTGCTCTGCCTTCCACCTCTCTCCTTCAATGGATACGTGGGAATGGATTTTATGTTCAATTATTTATCATGGAACCAAAATAAAGTTATAGGTACAACTCAAAAGACGTAACGAACAATATTTATTAGGTATATATGAAAAATATAACAAAAATATAACAAAACCTTAACTAAACAAAACTTTGGTTTCTTGTTTCTAATATCACAAAAATAATAAAAATAACTTAAGAAAAAATGTAAAAGGAACAAAATCTCAGCCGGTTACATAAAAAACTTGTCGCCTTTGGCTGTTTTTTTAAATAAATATTGTGGCAACTTGCTCATCAATTTCCCGAGCAAGATCTTTATAAAAATTTAAAATAGCAATGTTATTCAAACGTGACTGTGTCATGGTAGTTCTCAGGTAAATCTTTAGGCGTCTTAAGCCAGAAAAACCCCTTTCTGACGTACATGATGTTGCACGAATAGTTAAAAACATTTTAACGGCTTTAAAATATTCTGAAAATAATTCCTTTAGGTGGGTATTCTGATTGAAATACAATATTATTTCTGATACTGATTTCAAAGGATGATCTTTTGTAACATCAAAAAACATTTTTGTATGCAACTGTAATTTGTCGTGATCAAAATCTTCGAGATAATATTTTCTGACTATATCGGTATCCTCTTCTTTTAACAAAGAAGTTTCTAATTCGATTACCCTTTTGATACCTTCCGACTCAAAACGACTTTTATTACTTTGCATGCAGCTGTCTATAATATCAAAATATAAAGTTCTGTAGAAATCTTCCGGAGTGTTTGCAAAATATTGGTTCTTAAAACCACCTAGTTTTATGGGAAGTTTTCTCTTCCTTGGTAGACCAGGCTCGTCTACTTCATATTTACCTCTGTCTTCATAAATAGACCTCCAAAGGGTCGGAAATGATTTGCGGCGTAGTTCAAGAGACTTGATAAGGCAGCTTATACTTTTCTGCTAATTTTTTTAACCTTCTGAATGTTAGAATTTACTTCTTCAATATTATCAAAGATATTTACTACAATTCTAATTAAAAGAAAAATTCATAAGATACCAACTTATACAAATAATCACTTGCTTTGGCACCAGCTTCACTATTATCTTGACTTGGCTTTTCCATAAACTAGGTAATTTCTTTATAGTTCTCAAATATCGACTTTAATGAGACAACTCAAAGACACCACCTCGTAGGACAAAATAGTCTTAAGGACGATGCTCTAGAGCAGGGGTCGGCAACCTGCGGCCCGCGGGCCGCATGCGGCCCTTTGCAACTTTTTGCGCGACCCGCCAAAGCACCAATATAACTTTAGGAAAAATCAACAAACTTAGAGCGTAAGCGTGCCGAAATGTGGCCGGTGACAAAAATGCGCGACAAACAGAAGCATAGTGGGAAACCTATTTTACTGCGCAAGTTTAATCCCCACTCCCCACCGAATACGTCGTCTCGCTTAGCAAGTGTAGCATTCTTTCTAGTGATGGGCATAATCGGATGATTTCAATAATCGGAATGTTCCATTTCGGAATGTTTATAAAATCGGAATATCATCCGATTATTTTACATTCCGTAAATGCAAGCAAGGGAAAACGAGCGAAGTAACAACAAGCGGAAGGAAGATGAAGTGCGTGCAAATTTACGATGAGAGAACTCGCCGTCGCGCCGTAAGCCCTTATCTGCGTTGGCATCTATTGTTTGGGTTTGTAGGACGGTCAGTAATAGCTATTTACGTTATTAGACCGGTAGCAACATTTTTATGGCCGCCCCAATACTTTACAGGTCCAACCGTAGGGCGAGACCTGTATGTTTGGCAAGGCCATAAGAATTCTACCGGTCGTGTATCGTATAAGATTTTTTAGGATACTGCATTGGTAACTAGCGTTTACATTGTTACAAACGAGTCCGGTAGATAAAATTTACCGGCCTAGACCAGTAGTAGTTCTATTACTACTGGTCTAGGCCGGTAAATTTTATCTACCGGACTCGTTTGTAACTATGTAGACGCTAGTTAGCAATGCAGTATCCTAAAAAACAATTTATGAGTTTGAGTCGCACAGTGGGATATGAGGAAATAAAATATTTTTTCAAATTATTACAGTAGTTACGTTAATAGACTTTCGGAAAATGGTAGTGATATTTTAAAGTTCAATAGCACATAAAGTACATAATAAATAGTATAAAACAATACTTGAATTTGCAGTCTGTAGGTGTACTATCTAATAATTAATCTAGGAAATACCACTGCCATTAGTGCCATTCACGTATCATACACGTGCGCACACGGCGCGACCCGTCGACATTCGCCAACCAGCATATAGCAGTCAAGTGAGTCAATACAACATTCCGTATTCCGTTCAGTTCAAATTGGCATTTCGTTTTCTTATTTTGTGTACCGAATAGTAAAATAATCGAATTCCGAAAGTTCCGAATTTTGTGCACCGAACAGTAAAATAATCGAATTCCGAAAAGTTCCGAAATAATAGGAACGTTCCGATTTTTTGAACAATCGGAAACTTTCCGATTATTCATTCCGGATAGGCCCATCACTAATTCTTTCATTTCGCCAGTTTGCTACTGTATGTTCATATATGCGTTCATGTTGACAGCCGTATGACGTTTCACTACAATATTTTATATTTTTTATATTTATATATTTTATATTTACATATTTATACATATTTAATTGGAATTGTATTTTCTTTTTTTTCCCTTTTAAGAATTGTAAAATTTTTGTTCTCTAACATTATTGTTATTATAGCATGTCAATAAGAAATAATTTTTTTCTATATTTATATTTAATAATATTTATACTCGTATATGGTATAAAAGCACTATTTAAGTTACATTTGAATGTGCGGCCCGCATAAAAAAATTTATTTTGAAAATGGCCCGCCGTCCGAAAAAGGTTGCCGACCCCTGCTCTAGAGTCTTCAGTATTCGTTTTAATATTTTAAAAAATGTCAACCCTCATTGCCGAGTCTCTAATATAGTTTAAAGTATCTTTCGCGGTTGGTAAGAAGTCTCTTACTTTAGGCATTCCGTTAAACGCATCTTGAACTACTGCATTTAAGGAGTGTGTCATGCAATGAATGTATAGAGCTCGTGGTTCATCATTTAAGATTCGTTTTTGTAAACCAGTAGGTGCACCACTTACGTTCGCCGCGCCATCGTAGCACTGACCTATTAACAAATTTATATTCGGTTTGAATCTTAGTAAAACGTCTTTTACCACTTTATACAGCGTTTGTGCGTCTGTGAATGGTGTTTCATACAGTCCTATAAAATATTCGTGTATTTCTAAGTCTTCCGTTACTACTCGAAAACAAACTGAGAGTTGCTCTTTTTTAGATAGATCAGTGGTTTCATCCGCGACGATGGCGAAGATATTATTTTTAATTTTATCTAGAATATTTTCTAGTACATTGTCGGTTAAAATGTCCAGTATTTCGTTGATTACATCGTGTGATGTCCACTTGTTGTGACTTCTATTTAGCCATACTTTAAGTGCAGTAAAATCTTCAGTTCGCAAACGTAACAGTTGAATAAAGTTAGACTAGTAACTAGTTAGTAACGTAACCACGGACGCAACGGTGTCGCCACTGTCGCCCGTGTTGGTGTAGTAGGACGACAGAAAGCAGAGCGGTTGATGTGATGATGTGTTGTGTGAGCATCATGCATGATTACATTGATTACTATTACTATTACAATAGAATAGTATCATGCTGTGTTTGTAGGAAGCGGCGGTTGCGTAAAACGAGCTTGAAAACATCACAATAGTTTAAAACAATACTTACATAACAAAATTGCTTTGGGTGCTCTGCACCCAAAGCAAATTCTGTTTGGGTGCTTGAGCACCCAGAGCCACCGCGGTTCCGGCGCCTATGGTAAAACCTGTTCCGCTAAAGGATCAAGTGCACCTGATCCGACTCCGACCCCGAACTAGGTGCAAGAAACTAGGTTCAGTTCCGCTTGCGGTCACGGGGAAATTGCAGGTCTCGCCAGACGCTGGAGCGGTCGGAGTCGGATCTCGGACGGGCCTCCACCTACAGTCGCATGTTATGACTCAAATGTTAATGTAGGGGACGTGACTTTGATTTGAATCCGACGGCTCCAGTCGAAAATTTTTGCTGAGTCGTCTATTTCAATTGTAAAAGATTTCTTTGATTGCATTAGCAGGGCATCAATAACTATTACAATTAAATATGTCTATTACAATTTAAAATTATGAGATGTTTTCCCTTTTTTCTATTTATACCTTACAGTAGCCTACATGGTCTCTAATTTTGGCACAACACACGAGGCATTGCCATAACAATCCAGCAATTCCGAATCCGAATCTGAAATTCCTTGCGTAGATTATGCAGTTCCTAGTCAGTTACGAACGATTGCGAAGCGCAAACCGCGTCGATCTATTTCCATTCAGATTTCAAATTCGACGTCTTTAGAGTCCGAGAAAGAGGAGCGATCCGATCCACTTCGTAGGAGCGAGAGTCCGGCATTCCGTTCCACAGTTCCGCCGCTCCGCGCTCCATTAGCGCTGGGACGGTTTGGCTTAGGTGCAAAACGGTTCGATTCATTGAAGGAACGACGGATCACTCCTAGGTGCGAAAGTCCGGCATCCCGTTTACAGGTCCGCCGCTCCGCGCGCTGGCACGATTCGAATTAGGTGCACAGCGGTTCGATCCGTTGAAGGAACGCCGGATCAGGCGACCTACTCTTTAACGGACGCCGAACCAGGTGCACCTACTCCGGCATTCGAACTAGGTTCAAAAGAGTAGGTCCGGGAATTGACAACCATCCCTAGTTTTAACATACTCAATGATTTTCGGCACTCGGTATCTTTATAGAAAACATGTTTGCTCTTTGTGGAGATCTTAGTGTGTCAATCTTTGACGTGAAAGTCACTTGAATAAAATTTTGGAAAATGAAAGATAGTAATATCAGAAACAATAGATAATAGTTATTTTTATTTAATTACACCTGGTATATTATTCACGTGTAGCGTGAAACCAGGTTTCAAAAATTTGTGATATATTTTGTAAATAATGGCTATTGCCGCTAAGGTAACTTACTTATAACTCAACGCAGACGCAAGTTTACTGGCGAGCGATAACTTCTTGGTATACGGTTGATATTTCACTAAGAATTCCATGAAACATTCTGCATGTTATATACTATTTATATAATTTAATATACAACAAGCTTCTTAAATATTAGTTATCGATTCTACAACCAATAATCTTCGAAAGTCTTTTACAGTAGGTACCATACAGGGTGATTCACTAGCTTCTTTATAAATTTTGGGAAAGGAAAGTTGTTTTAATTTCAATGAAAAATTGCATATAAGCATAGCTCCTGTGGTTCTTTGATCGTAAGTTACAGTTATTTTAAGGTTTTTATATTAAAAAAGATGTAGTAACCATCATTTAACATGATAAAATCAAGTATCCATCAGTTACATGGCAACCTATAAACAATAGCCTTTTGTTAAAAAAAGAGTACCAAATTTTAGGCAAATTTTACCAACGAATTTCAATCAATAGATGCCGCTTCGGCAACTATGAAATTAGTTACTTTCAAATGTTATCAAAATTTTAAACATTCATGAAAGGACGATGCACGTAATATGTGCTGTAACGTGATAAAAAGAACCACAGTGTATAGTATCTAACTCACAAAATGTTTCATAAAATACTTAGTAAAATATCAAGTGTTTCAAGAAGTTATCGCTCGTCAGTACACTTGAGTCTGTCTTCAGTTATAAGTAGTTGCCTTGAGAGCAGTGGCTAATTTTATACAATTAATCACTGAATTTTTGAAACCTGGTTTCACGCTACACGTGAATAATACACCAGGTGTAATTAAACGAAAACAAAGTCTAATAAGAATATACAACTAACAACTAGTCTTTGTGAAACTCGTCGATTACAATAGGCTCTGGCAAAATTGATGTCATTTTAATAGCCGAGTAGCGCAGATGGGTAAGCGCTTGCCTTGCATTAATCAAGTCGGTTCAAATCCCGCGAGGGCCGGAATTTTCTGCAACCTTGCGATTTGAACCGGGCTCGGTGAGACTATTCACAGTTGGCACCAAATTAGCTGTGCTCTGCTCAGAACCACAGACCTAAGAGATAGAGTAAAAAGGTCAACATAACACACACACACACACACCACACAATGGTTGCCATACAAGCACAAAAAACGCGCTCCAACTTTGTATCCCGAATCCGGGGCGCAAATTTCCGTTCCCTATACATATTGGTAACCGGAGTCACAAATTGGTATAGGAAATGAAAATTTTTCCGGCGCGTTACCAACCCTATACAATTTCGTTGCCGTCGCGCCGTCAGCCATTACTGGCAAAACTTGCACTCTTGACGACCGCATGGTCAACGTCATGTTCTCGTATTAGTCGTATTATGGTGTGCACGTTCAACATTTTATTATTACACAGATAGTAAATAGTCGGCTATTTCAATTTTTTACAAAGAATATTAAATAATTTATCTACTCCTACTACACAATGGCCATGAATTATGATTCATAATTCACGGTTTGCAGCCAATCATAAAATTCTATTTTCATTATTCAATAATTTGCAAATTGCAACCAATCAGAAAGTTCTATTTTCATTATTCAATAGGTTGTAGCCAATCACAAAATTCATTCTTATTATTAAATGACTTTTGAAGTTAACAGCTGTCACAAATGTCATAATTCTGAAATATGAACACAAGGCTCCTATTGCATAGGAGTAGATAAAATATCGTATTATATTCGCGATTATGGCCATTATTCACTCAGATGACTTGCGCCACGCGCCTTCGGCTTGTGGCGCAAATGTCATCTTCGTGAATAATGGCTGTCATAATCGCTCATATAATAATATACTATTATTTACAACTATTAAACAATACCGTTATTATTTTGTGATTATTTGTCAGTTATGATATATATTATTAACTAAAATCACAATGCCTGTTGTTTATATCTCATAATTACATCGATACCGCCATAAATGCATGGATACCACCATAATTACATCGCTAATACGGATTTATGTGCATATAATCAAACAAGCCATGAACTGCTTTTATTTATTTTCGAGTTGACAGTCTGTCAGTTTGAAAATAATAATTGTCGCTTCTTTCATCTAAAACCTAAAATGGAAAACGATAGCGATAATAGTGATGAACTGTGTTGTACTCCCCCTGAGGTACGCGAAGCCGCCAAACAAGCTACAGAAAATTTACTCCCAGAAAAGTCGAAGAAAACTGATGATATCGCATACAAAAATTTTATGGAATGGAGGTTAAGAAAAAATACTAGCTCATTTTCTGAAAACAACGTTTTGGCATATTTCGTCGAACTTGCTGACAAATATAAATCATCAAGTTTATGGACCATATATTCAATGTTGCGATCCACGCTGAATATTTACGAAAACATCAACATTGAAAATTATAATAAATTACGACCATTCTTAAAAAGGAAATCCGATGGATACAGGGCTAAAAAAGCAGAAATATTTACAGCAGACGAAATTAGCAAATTTATAAATGAAGCCCCAGATAAGAAATATCTTGCGACTAAGGTAAATTACATAAATTTGCATTTGTTGCAATTATTAATGTATTTAATATTGTAGGTGGCCCTTATTATGGGTATAATGGGATGCTGTCGATCTATCGAATTATATTGTATGAAACTGCAACATGTTCATGACCACGGCAGTACTTTCCTCGTTGATATTCCGCATACAAAAAATAAAAATCCACGTCAATTTTCTATAACTGGGCCATATTACAATATTGTAAAAACCTATAAAAATCTACGCCCAAGTCATGCTACAGCCGAAAACTTTTTTCTGAATTATCAACATGGTAAATGCACTGTCCAAATAATTGGAATCAATAAGTTTAGATCATTCGGCAAAGAAATAGCAGAATATTTGAACTTGCCTAATGCGCAAAAATACACGGGACATTGTTTAAGAAGATCTTCGGCAACAATTTTCACAGATGGAGGTGCTAATACCCTGCATCTAAAACTTCGCGGAGGTTGGAAATCGACCTCTGTAGCAGAAGGATACGTTGAGAGGTCACTTACAAATAAAGTGAACACTGCCAATACCATTTTACAGCAACTTCAGCCATCTACTTCGTCAGATAATTATAATTCAATTCAAAATTCGGATATTACTAGATCTATAAATGCTACAGCAGTTTCTAATAATGTGGTTCTACCTGTTAATGTTAATACTGTTTCAAATTCCGAAAATAATAATTCTAATTTAGATATAGCAGATATACCTGCTATTAATTTTACAAATTGTACGAACTTTACTGTTAATCTACATTTAAAATAAAATAAAGTAGTTGTAAATAAAATAGCGTATTTCATTCGCATATAATAGATATTATTACACTCAGATGGCTTAAAAAACTCGCTCGCTTCGCTCGCTCGTTGTTTAAACGCCATCATCGTATAATAATAGCATCCATTATATGCTCGTATAATAATATACTATAAATTATATAGTTTCACCTAATAATGTCTTGCGAAACAAATAGCAGCGTGATAAATGTTATTCAGTTATTTGATAACGAATGTCGTGTTGTAAACGCAAACGAAAATATAGGAAGTAAAAAAAAACGTCGAATTGAGAACAAAGTTTAGACCTGAGCTCTGTGCAGAAGACACAACAAATTGGATAAAAGAATATTCTGAGGCGACTAAGACAAATTGAATTGTTAAAAGAAATTAATAAATAAAATGTAAATCCCAAAAGATACTTATATAGAAAATATTTTATCTGTCAACACTCATCAAAAAACCAAGTAGGGCACCAGTGCCTTAGACAGCGTAACAAGGACTCCAAAATGCAAATAAATGTATGGCTACGAATAAATAATGCTAACACTAAAAGAATTGATAAATTGATGCGCTTAGGACTTAGTACAACAATTAAGGTAAGTAGCAATGTTCTATTTATACCTTAACACACCGTATTGAATACGCAGAGGGTGGTTGTAAATCCATTATTTCAGGGAGAGAATTTTTATATAACATTTGTCCTATAAAGTTTAACTCTATCCAATATCGAGTTCATATAGCACTAGTCCGATATTTCATTAATTTTATTTAATGATTCGATAACTTACTTTAATTACGTGATAATTAAATAGATTCAGTCGTATTTTGATCAATTCTATAAAACTTAACTTAACTCCTTTGTTAATACGTATTAATAAGTAATTTTATTGAAAAAAATTAATTTATTTAACTTCAGAACAAATCTATCCATATATTATGTTAATGTTTAAAAACCTACATCTAAAATTTGTGGTTTATTGGATCACATTTATGAAGAAACTTAAGTTATAATGGCGAATATTAGGTGATATCTATCAATTGTTTTACCACACATCAATGACTTATTTGATTGAAGCTATCAAATATTTAGATGATACTTAGTATACTAAAGTATTACAAATAAAACAGTTACTCCTAGTTTAGCTAATCCAAATATTATTATAGTAGTATTTATAAAGTCAGTTGTAATTGGGAGATACGTTTTTAGATTATTGGTGAGCATTCACACAAAATTCACGTTGCTGAAGCATACAGTTATTTGCGAGTATCTAACGAAACAAACGCTTTATTTATTGACTAATTTAACAACGGCCTAGGACCTGCTGAAAGTAAGATGTACGACGAAAATAATTTGATTGTCGACAACCATTTCAATTGAAAATGAAGAAATAACTGTGGTGGAACAAATTAAGTATTTGGGAATAATGGTGGATAGGGACTTAAAATTTAATTATCATGCTGACTACATCTGTAAGAAAATATCCAATAAATTAGGAGTGTTGGCTCGTGTAGGAAAATATCTTTCTGCGTACTCGCGATTACTTGTATACAATTCAATCGTGAGACCGCACTTTTTCTATTGTGGGACAATATTATATTTGTTTAGTGAAGGGGCATTGAACAGACTGCAGGTGCTACAGAATAGATGTATGAGGGTTATTTTGAAATGTGACAGATTTACTAGAATCAAGGATATGTTAAATGAATTAAGGTGGTTAAATGTAAGGCAATTGGGTAAATATCAAGCAATGATATTCATATATAAAATAATAAAAAAAGAAGTGCCAAATTATCTTCAGAACATATTAATCTTGTGTAGTGATGTACATGAACATGAAACACGAAACAGAGAAAACTTTTACTTGAGGACGCAAAAAAAGTGTATTTGTATTAATTCAATTTTTCATAAGGGTCAAATAGAATACAATAACTTAAGTGCCAGTATTAAAAAAGCGAAAAATACTGCAATATTTAAGCGAAACCTAAAAGACTTTTATTTGTTAAGCGAAGGCTAGACATTGTTAGACGTTGTAAATGTTGTATAGTGGTTGTTATTAGCAAGTTGCTAAATAAAGAATTACTTACTTACTTACTTAATATTTTAAAAATCTTAAGCAATGCTCAAATCAATCCTACTGACCGTCATGTACTTATATTATCTTTATTAAAAAAGGAGGTATGTATATTATAGCAAAGTTTACAGAATATAGGTAGAAACAAAAAAGTAGCACTGACACACAACTTTGCTTTTTGGGAAAAAAATTATGGAAATGGAAGCATTTCTTCTACTATTGATCTAATAAAAACGAAAATACGTGCTTCTGAAAAAATAGGAGTTATGATATCGGTTGAGGAATCTCCTAAGACAATTTGCTTAGTAACTCCTATATGAATAATAATAAATTTGCAGCCGAAATAATTTTTGTTGATTCTACAGCTAGTTGCGATGAAAGCGGTGCAGGTATTACGTTTTTTATAGCAGGAACCAAGATTGGAGATATACCATTAGGGTGTATTATTCATAATGGCCAAACTGAAAATGAGTATTTTAATGCATTTCTTGCATTAAAAAAAATACTTAGAAGTAGCGGTTTTGATGGTAAAGGCGGACATATTTTTTTCATGGCAGACGACTCTACACCCGAAAGAAAAGCTTTAAACAGAGTATTTCCATCTTCTAAATTGTTATTATGTTTTTCCACGTCTGCCAAGCTGTCTGGCGATGGCTGCGGAACCAAAAACATAACATCGAACAATTAGATCGTAAACCACTTATGTTAATCGTACGTGAGATTTTATATGCAGTAAATGTCACTGATTGTAATGAACTAATCGATATAGCTTTTGAGAATGATCTAATTAAAAAGTACCCACAGTTTTCAAAATCCTTAAAAGCTTAACTCAAAGAAAAAGTGAATGGTGTCTCGTATAACATAGTGCAAAGATTGTCTAACTAAATGCCATAACACTAACAATCTTGTGGAGGTATCTATTCGAGTTTTTAAGGATATTGTTTTAAAACGATGTAAAGCATTTAATTTAGTTGCTCTGGCTGAATTGGTTATAAAAGTATTAGATAAACACCATCAGAAACGTATACAGTTTTTGAGTATCAAAACCTGAACTTGACTACAAAAAAGAATTCAGAATAATTTGTTTCATGTTAGCTCTACAATAGATTGCAAATTTGTATATACAGTGCATTCTGAATTAGGATTATGTGAATGTCCTGCGGGCAAAGGTAGTGCTTTTTGTAAGCATCTTTGTGCAGTTAACATGGAATATAGTGCACAAATAAATACATCTCCCTCTCTTGCCTTCGAGGACAGGGTGATTTTTGCGAAAATAGCATTAGGAGATAACATAAACGAAACATTCTTTCAAAATATGTCATTGGAAAACGTCAACGGTGACACAAAAATACATTATCTGAAAGTAGGGACTTTCTAAATTATTTGGTAGAAAATAAAGGACAGGAATTAGATGAAATCGTAAGTATAACGTTTGTTAATGTAAAATAATACAGGGTGTTCCACGGTATTTTGACATATTTAGAACGTTTCTAACTTGAAAACGGTTACCTATACTTAAATATTGAAATGCGGTTTGAACAGGAAAGTGGCTTATTCTCCAAAAGTTTTTGCAAAAAACTTAAACATTCAATATTGTACAGGGAAATAAATAAAATAAAATCCACCATTTTCAGAGATTGGAAAACTTCATTATTTTAAATAGAGACACCAGGAGATACCTTAGTTCTTCCTGTACAATATTGAACGTTTAAGTCTACTACTCAAAATAAACTTTGTAAAATAAACGACTTTTCTGTCTAAACCGCATTTCAATATCTATAACCGTTTTCAAACTAGAAACGATCAAAGTGTGTCAAAATACCGTCAGACAACCTGTATTTATATCTAAATTCTTATTTTTATAGTCACCAACAGAAATAGAAACAGATATTGAAGCAGATAGAGGAAGTTCCCAAGAGATCGACAGGTTATCCAATAATTTCATTAATATAACTAATATGGTAAAATTGCATTGTAACAATCAGATGATGCAAACACTTACACAATCACACAATTTAACGATATTGAAACTCCATCACAATTATTAACCTTTTTCGGATCTTACATGGCGAGTAAGCATGGTAATGAAAAAAATCGAGTGTAACCAAATTGCACGAAGAAGAAGTAATTACAAGGGGTTAACACCATTACAGGCTGGTCGCATTAAGAAAGGGAAAAGAAAAGACAAAGAAAATTAATCGAGAATATTCTAGCAAATAAACCTCATACCAAATGGCATATGTAAAATTAATTCATGCATTGAATATTTTTTCATTTCTTTTATTTTTATTTTTTATTAGATTAGATTTACTAATACCCATAGCATATTATTATCCCTTCCTAGTATTTTTTATTATATTGGATGTACCTACTAATATAGCAAATTTTTATTTGCAAATGTTTGGTCCGCATCTATTGAGCAAATAATCTAAAGAAGGTCATAAAATCGTATAGAGTTAGTAGCGGTAAAGCAATTTCCATTCTCTATACGATTTCGTGACTCCGGTCACTAGTATGTATAGAGAACGGAAATTTGCATCCGGGGAAAGTTATTATTATTATTAATTATAAAAAAGGAAGGCGGCATAACGCCGATTGGGCCTTTATAAAAATACAATCAGTATAATATGCATAATACAGAGAATTAATTTATAGAAGTATACTTACTTCATGATGGATATAAATGTCTGTGTTCAGGGTGGAGGTTATAGTGGACTGTACGATTTTAATTTGGACAATTGCAGGATACGTCTTAGGGGTGCAGGAATTAAAACGGGGTTGCAAACCAACGGTCTCGTGCAGTCTCACACGAGATGATGTAATAATAGACTTAATTTTCGTGGTTGCAGAGGTTCATGAATACAGACAGATGTTAAAACTGTATTGTTTATTGACGAGAATATTTCCTATATTCCTATTTATATACATTAACTATGACGTAAATTACAAGGTTCATGTTATTTTGCCCCAGTTTTTGAGCTCGCATATGCACTTGCGTGTTCAATTTCATAACAAATAGATAGCAAGTATGCATAATTGCAGTTTGTCGACCGGGTCATTCGACCAGTGCTGATAAGAATCGCTGACTGCTTTGTAATTTCCGCATGTAACATTTCGCTTACAAAATGTATGCATATTTAATTTTAAAAGTTAAAATTATGTTTTGGTTCCTAAACATTCTGCCGAGCGACAATGCGCCGGGATGATGTGGCTGAGGCTGTCTCTCCATCTTCTTCGTCAGGTGGCAGTGGTTGTAACCTGAAGCTCTCTGACGGGTCTGAATTTGGGCGTGGCTGCGGTTTCCTGTTCTTTCTCCAGTACTTCCATAATGCCCAGATGATACAAACTGATACCAAGATACCGATTGTAGTACCAGTGTTGACCATGATGGTATGTTGATGTTGCCACAATGGATATTCCTGATGTAGCTGCAACTCGTCTTCTTCTTGTAGGAGTTGAAAATGATCGGACGGTAGCAACACAGGTTCCTCCATTTGCAGTTGAGGGTGGGTGCTTGTATTCTGCAAAGTAGTGTTAATAATTACTTGCATTGGTTTGTTGAACCCAGCTACGACCGGAATGGTAGTGAATAGCTGAGTATGCAAAGTAGTCCGTTTGGTGTATATAGTACAATCTGGGGATATTTGGATTATGCCAACATCGTGAATCTTCACATCTTCTCGATTCCCGCTGCATTGTACTGCTGCTGTTGTGGGTTGATTGGGAATAAACAACGCTGCGTACAGTTTCTTCCATGCCAGTGTCTTAACTGTAAACTGATGGACCAAACATTTGACCTTGTTCAATTGCTGGTAGATCTCACCAATGGTGCAGTTCGGATTGTCTTCAATATTTCGGACGGCAGATGGCCTGCATAGATAAAAATGTTTCCCTATTGGCTCGATCTCCTTCAACTTGTCTTCTTGGATTTCAAAATAGGTTTTTTCGTTGTAGTTGATAGCTACGAATTCCATTGGTAAGTTCAGCGATGCGTAGGTTCCATTTCCCTTCTTCACTGGAATTGGAGTTGGTTTGATTAAGTTGTATTCCCGCTTCTCAGTTATGTGAAAATAACTGAAAATCTCGATGGTTTCATTATTGATGCTAACTTCTATCTTGTGGATTGGTGTGGTAAGTATCTCCAGGTTTGATGGACGATTGGCCATTGCATTCGACACTATTCTGTAAAATTGTGATGATGGAATAAATTGCAGGATGTCTGCCTTTTTTAATTTTACATTTAGTTGTTTGTACTTCTCACCCATCTCTTGTAAGTAATTGGTAGCCATCTGATATGATGTTAACACATGTATGTTTAACTTGTTGTCGTCTGTCTTTTTGTACCAAGGTTCCATCTCATTGATCGCTAGCAACCCTTCGTTGAGTTTTCTCCGAAAATTATCCAACTTCTGGGATATTCTGGCTTCAGTCTCATTTAGAGTTGCTGCAGTTGACAACATTATCCTGTATCAATTCTAGTTGATTTTTCTCCAATGATTCGATGTCGTGGTAAACTTCATCGTTAACTCCGAACACTAAGGTAGTAGCTGCCCTAGTACTCCTCGCTTGGTCCTGACATCTTGACTATACGTGCTTTCCATATTCCAGATGATCTGCCGTTGCTGCTCTCTCAGGTGATGATTTAATTCCTTGCAATGGGATTCTGCCGATAAGACAAGTGCATTGCTGCATAAGGTATTCATTTGTTGGATTGTCTTGTTTATATCTTCTTCATCTACTTGGATGCTAGAGATGTTCAATGTGACTTCGATCCTGAAGTCTCCCCTCGAGAGTTTTGCGTGGCCAAGTTCTTCAATAAATAGGCCAGGTGATGGATACTTTCCTATGTACGACCCCGTGGTTGCTGAAATTATGGTGCACAACGCCAGTAAGAGTGTTATTGTTATTGTGACTGTTGACACTCCACTACCCCTGCCTTGCTTATTTCTTCCTTCTTCTGCTTCCTGTCTTGGTAACGGAACGAGTTTGGTGATAGGACGCTTGAGAATTGCATCTCCCTTTGTCTTAATGGTTGCAACTCTGACAATACCATCTGTGCCTGGATGCACTTCTGTCACTCTTGCTAAAGGCCATCGATTGGGAAGACTATTTTCATCCTTTTGTAACAATAGATCCCCTACTTGCAAATTCTCTTTCTTTGAAGTCCATTTTGTTCTGCGTTGTAACACAGATATGTATTCCTTATACCATATTTTCCAAAAGTCTTTTTCATCTTTTGAAGTAATATCCATCTGGTCAATGTTTCGGAATGTACTTCTAATGTTGGTTTGTTTGCCGTCATTAGTTTCCTTCCAATTAGAAAATGTCCAGGAGTCAACGCTACCACATCGTTACGGTCTGTGGTTAATGGACAAAGTGGTCTTGAGTTGAGACATGCCTCTATTTGGTACAGGAGGGTTGATAGTTCTTCAAACGTGAGGGTACTGTTTCCCACAATCCTTTTCATGTGATACTTTGTTGACCTTACCGCTGCTTCCCAGATTCCTCCGAAGTGGGGAGCTGCCGGTGGAATAAAGTGCCACTGGATTCCTTTTTGAGTAAATTTTTCTTGAACATTAGAGTCCCCTATAGTTTTCTTGAAATCCTTCTGTAGAACTCTATTTGCTCCTACAAATGTGGTTCCGTTATCACTATAGATATGAAGGCATGTTCCTCTTCTAGATTTAAATCTTCTGAAGGCTGCCAGAAATGCGTTTGTTGTTAGATCACTGACAGACTCCAAATGTACTGCCTTGGTTGCCAAACATACAAATATCACAATATATCCTTTGTATGACTTATGCCCTCTTCCTTTTGCGGTTCTGATTTGTATCGGCCCTGCATAATCCAAACCAGTGTGAGAAAATGGTAAGGACGGCGTTACTCTGGGCTCAGGTAAATTGCCCATGAGTTGCTGCAACGTTGTCTTCTGAATGCAAAACATTTCATGCAGTTGTGAATTTCCTTTTATTATTTCCTTCACATTGACAATCCAAAATTTTCTATAGATGTATGCCGCTGTAGCTTGACTTCCGCCATGTAGAAGCTTCCGATGGACGTCTCTCACTATGAGTTGGGCTGGATGACTGTCATGGGGAATGAGAATGGGACGTTCTTCATTATATGGCAACATCGAATTTTGAAGTCGTCCTCCCACTCTAAGAATTCCTTCATCATCGACGAATGGTCGTAATGGTGCCAAGGGACTTTTTGTGTCTGAGATGTTTTTCTTCAAGGCTTGAATATCTGTAGACCAGCTGCTTGCTTGCACTATACGGAAGACTTGAATGATACACTTGTTGAGTTCTGCTGCCATAGGGTATTCGGTTGGACACGGTTGTCTTCTACATTTTTAAACAAACCTGTTACGGTATGCAGTGACTCGCAATAACTTCTGCAATGACGAGTATTTGGATAAGATGTCCAAATCTTCTTTTGCGGCGATAAACGCTTGGACTTGGTGAATTTTTGCTTCTTCTGTAGCTGTTATGAGAATGGTTGGTTCCTTAAGTGACAAAGGATAAGTTTGTAACCATTGCGGGCCGTTCCACCACAATATATGATGCTGTAATTTGATAGGAGCGGGCCTTCGGGATACAGCATCTGCTGGATTGTCCTCTGAACGCACATGATGCCAATTTCCACTGGGGGTTACTTCCAATATTTCTGTTACTCTATTTGCAACAAATGGTTTTCATTTCTCCGGGCCTGCTCTTATCCAGGATAAGGTTATCATGAAATCTGACCACGCAAAGATGGAGATGCTGGGGATGTCCAGAGCACTTCCTTCAACATTTTTGCTGCTAACGTTGCTGCACATAATTCCAGTCTTGGCAACGTTTTTTTTTTTCATCTTTATATGTGCAACCTTTGACTTAGCTGTCAATAGAGTTACTTGAATGTTTCCATCTTACGATATTACCCTGCTGTAAATTACAGCCCCGTCATCTTTTTCCGACGCATCACAGAAAGCATGCAGTTCCATTTCCCGGATGCCGCTGTGGTACCCTAACCATCTTGGAATGGATATGTCTTCAACCAATGGTAATTCTTCTTGAAATTGCTTCCACTCGTTCATTATTTCTGTGGCCACTGGCTGATCCCATGATTGCTGTCGTAACCAAAATTGTTGAATTCGTAATTTGACCTTTATTACAATTGGAGCTAACCATCCTAATGGGTCAAACAAGCGGAATATTTCTGATAAGATTATCCTCTTTGTAGGATTTGTATCAGCTCGATGACTAACAGGAAACTTAAATTAATCTGCCTTCGGACTCCAGTGTACTCCCAAGGTTTTCCTTGTTTCCCCTTCGTCGATCTCTAGTAAGTTCTTGTCCTGTAAGTTATCTGGCAATTCTTCAACAAGCGCTGCGCTGTTGGTTGCCCATTTTCTAAGTGTAAACCCTTCACTTTTTAACATATTGATTAGACTTACTTGGAGATGCGTTGCTTCTTTTATGGAGTCGGTTCCCGACATTAAAACATCCACGTAGAAGTTCTTGGTTGCTACTTCTGCAGCCATTGGGTATCTTTGTCTTTCATCTTCAGCGAGCTGCAACAGGGTACGGATTTCCAGGTATGGTGCTGCTGTTGTTCCATAAGTTACAGTAGTAAGTTTAAACTCTTGAATAGGCTCGTCTGAAGAAAACCGCCATACTATCCTTTGGAGGTCCTGATCTCCTTCGGCTATCGTGATCTGACGATACATTTTTTCAATATCTGCTGAAAATACAAACTTGTGTTTCCTCCACCTTAGGAGAATTTGCTTCAAGTCTTGTTGCAATCTTGGTCCAGCAGTCATTAGCTGGTTTAAGCTGAGTCCAGTAGTGGTCTTCGCACTGGCATCAAAGACTACCCTTAACTTCGTGGTTGCGCTGTCTTCCTTCACTACCGCTTGACGAGGGATGAAGTAAGATTGTCGTATAGTGGCTCCTGGTTGAACGTGTTTCATATGTCCCAGTTCTAAGTATTCCTTCATGAATGTTTTGTATTCTTTACCTAGAACTTTATTTTCTTCTAACTGCTTCTCTAGTTGAAGGAACCGTGCGATTGCGTTTTTTCTCGAATCTCCAAGCGTTTCTATTGGTTCCTTGAGTGGAATTTTCACAGTATATGTACCATCAGCATTTCTCTGGTGGTTGCAGTTGTAAAATTCTTCGCATTCTTTGTCTTTACCTTTTCTGATACTAAGTCTTCAATTTTCCAAAATTTTGTGAGTTGTTCATCTTCTGCAGCACATGCGACCATTCTAAAAATTTTCCTTTCTATTGATGGTGCTGTTGCATTCCCCGTAATGATCCATCCAATTTCCGTGCTTTGAGCTAACAGGCCTCCGTTGAATTTTTGTACTCCTTCCAGAATTATTCCCTTGTAGATGTTTGCTCCTAGAATAACGTCTATTGGTCCAGGTTTATGGAATAGTGGATCAGCCAACAGCATATTCTTAGGGTCCTAAAGTTGATAGTTTTCAACTGGTTCTTCTGGAAGTGGCTTGGTTAACTGTGGCAGGATCAGCATCTCGCATGTGGTTGTGTAGTTGCTTGGAAATCGTGGACGTAGGTTTACAGTTATTTGTCCTCCGGCTGTACCTGCACCTTTCTTGCCTAAACCAGAAATTTGCACCCTTATCTTTTCTTGTGGTAGACCAAGACCCCGACGATGTCTTGACTCTAATTAGGGCAGTTGACAGCAAAACGTTGCGATGCTGTCTTCCTACTAGGCTTTCAACAATGTTTTCTTTCTCATTGGTTGCTGTCGCACTGGAAGTCGCCGCCGTGGTCTTGGGAAGCTGCTGCTGCTGCTTACTAAAATCTTCGTGCAGAAGCCAATGATGTTTTTTATTACATACCTTGCATTTCCCTGGGCAAAAGTGTCTAGAGTGATATTTTCCTGTAGGCTTGAGGCAGTTAGAACAATTTTTTTTATTTTTTATAAAGTCCCAAAGTTCGGATACTTTTAGGTTGTTGAACTTTGGGCAGGATTTGATGCTGTGTGATCCTCTGCAGTGGAAACACGATACGTCAGCCGTGTGGTACGTCTTCACTGCCCTCCGATTCTGGTGACTTTCCCATGGTTTTCCAATTCCATTTTTTCTGGGTTCGAGTTTGTTCCGTCTTTGCACAGCTAACCTTGAATTTGGCATAATTGTCAATCTTGTTGCTCAGTCATAATAAAAACTCCCTAGGGAAATTTCTGTCCTCTAGGGAGTAATTCATTCAAGAAGACTGTACTATCGAGATGTAACTTGCTATGACGGCTGTATATAAAAGCGGCCCCAATGCCGGGGATAGCCGTCGCGGCGCTGTCGACAGCGTGTACTGTTTGTGGTAATTTTCGTTCGTTTTCGCTGCCGTTCGAAAGTTGGAAGCGAGCTAAATTAATCTGTAATCGCGGTTAAAAGTCAGTTTACGGTTGTTAATCAAATAGAGTGTATTTCAAGTGTGTTATTAATTGTTAAAATTTCCGAATTTCCAGTTACACTCAGCAAATATTTGACATTGACAGTTCACGAGTTTTGTGAATGGATAATATTACACGACCACTGCCATATTTGTCAACTTTTGGCGGTCCGCTTCGAAACGCGAGTTATTTCTCATTAGTACAGTCTTCTTGAATTCATTATTTCTCTCACGATTTTGGTATCTTAGAAACCGTGTTTTGCTACCAGACGTGAAAAACATTTTTTTTCTACAAACGTTTCAAAAAGTTACCGTTTTGATTGTCATTTGAGTATCGAAACGACCTTTTTTTAGGCACTAGTGTGTAAAAGAGTTTACTTTTAAGCACTAGTGCTTAAAACTAGCACAACAGTTAACTAAGTTTTTATTTTTGGTAAATAGGTACAACACAATTATTTAATTGATGAAAATGGGTACTTGATGCTACTGTTAAGAATTGGTTACTGAGCACGTTTCTGACCCCGTTTCTGACCCCGCGAGCTGGTCCCAAAATTCCTTCCCGGCACTAATGGGGTGCAGTGGCAGTCACCCGAAATGGCGCCAAGGCGAGAACAATTGGGCACTGTTACGGGATCTACATGTGCAGGGAAGCGGCCCTTTGGAGAGGGCATGATCAAGACGGATACATTCACGGCCAGAACCCGAACAGCGGCGCTTCGAAGCTAAAATAACCTTTGAAAGTAATCTGTATTCATTTTTCGGCGATTATATGTCTTTTGTTAATTCAATCTGGTTTTAATTATTTTATAATTTGCCATCAGAAGTGGGATAAAGATCCTATCTGCTTAGGTAGCAGTCTTATTTTTTTGCGCGCGCGATAATTAATTAGTGAGATCGTGAGTTATGGCTGAACCAGGAAGGGCCGTCGTAAATGGAGAGGAGCGGCGTTCCGGTCAGCGGCGGTCGACCAGCCGGCGGCGTTCTGTGGATCGACAGCACCGGGCTCGCCGACCCCGAACCCGAAGTCCAGGAGCTAATCTTGGAAAGCGGCGAAGGGCCTCTTCGGAGCGGTGGGTCGCTGGACGTTCTCAGGCAGGTGGTGCTGGGTCGTCATCCCGTCGATCGGATCCCTCGGGACACCTGGAGGTATCGAGGCGCTCTTGCGGCGAAGGTCAAGGACGGATGGGGAGGTCGCCGGAAAGTGTGACAACAGTGTCACAATTAGGCGATGCCATCGTTGAAGGTATGGCCAAATTTGCACGCCAGCTTCAGGTAAAAGGTAAAAACCAATTCTCAAGTATCAATACGCTTACAGCTAATTTAATCGACGAATTTAATCCACTTGCCCAAAATGTTACCGAGTGGTTAGAATCTGTCGAAGAATATGCCTATATTTATCACTGGGATGACAAAACTGTCTCACATTTGGCATTAAGCAAATTACGGGGTCCCGCCGAGATATGGTATCGTGGCTTGCCCACACGGATATTTGAGTGGTCCGAGTGGAAAGCAATGTTGTTGCAAAATTTCAAACCAAAACGCGATTTAAATAAAGCTCTGCAAAATATAATGTCTTGTATACCAAAACCAGGCACTACATTGTACGAATATACGTTTGAGAAATTAGCATTAATTCATAAACTAAAATTGGGCATTTCGGATGAGGATAAAGTTAATTTGATTATGGACGGAATAAGTGACGAACAAATCAAATTTTCTGTAGAAACGGCGGGAATTCGAGATCCTGCAGTATTAGCGAGCCACTTCAAAACTTTAGACGTTAAAAAGAATGAGGTAGGCGTATCTAAAAGGGACAAAGAGAAAAGTAATTTAAAAACATGTTATCAATGTGGACAGGGCGGTCATTTTAAAAGAAGCTGTCCGCAGGGAACTTCACGTCAAAGAGCAATTGAATATAGGCACGTAAATGTTATAAGATCAGGACAAGATAGTAACGCAAAATTTTACAAGAATGCTTCCGTTAATGGATTTTGCATAAAATTTTACGTAGATTTCGGAAGCGAGTGTTCCCTCATTACAAAACGTACCGCCGAAAAATTCTTGTTAACTTTAAAGCCACTTGATTGCGTAATTGTTCGTTCTTTTACTATTATTACTGACTGTGCGGCGCTTAAACATACATTTTCAAAGCACGAAGTAAATGCTCGTATCGGTCAATGGGTGCTAGCTTTAAGCGAATATCAGTTCCAAATTATACACAGGCCAGGCAAACTGATGCAGCATGTAGACGCGCTAAGTAGGAATCCTCCGAAAACAACAAAAGCGGTATGTACAATAGCCATCTCTAGCAAAGATTGGTTGTTGGCAGCCCAACAATATGACAAAAGTACTCAACACATTAAATCAACTCTTGAGACTGGAAATGTTACACCTAATAAAGATGTATTTCAAAACTATGCATTAAAAGGGGGAATAGTGTACAAAATTACTTCGCACGGGTTACGATGGGTAGCCCCAAAACAAGCAAAATATCAAATATTGCGTATGACGCACGACGATGTTGGCCATTTTGCTTTTGCAAAAACTTCTGAGTTGGTTGCAAGTCAATATTGGTTTCCGAAGATGCATAGATTTATTAAGAAGTATGTGAAAAAATGCTTAAATTGTTTATATTTTAAATCACCTTCAGGTAAACCGCAGGGAGAATTGCAACCTATTAAAAAAATTCCAAAACCATTTCACACTATTCACATCGATCATTTAGGGCCTTTTATTAGAAGCACGACAGGTAATACACATGTTCTTGTTATAATAGACGCCTTTACAAAATTTATCCTAATCTATGCAGTAAAAAACACTAACTCTAAATCTACAATAAGGGTTTTCAATGATATGATGAAAGTGTTCGGAGTCCCCAATAGGCTGATAAGTGATAGAGGAACCTCATTTACGAGTAATGAATTCAAAGATTTCTGTTTGAAAGTTGGAATTAAACATCATTTAAATGCAGTGGCTACGCCTCGCGGAAACGGTCAGGTTGAGCGCTATAATAAAACTATAACTGACTCGTTAGCTACCATGGGAGCAAATAAAGCTGAAAAGAAATGGGACGAGAAAATTAATAACATTCAGATAGGGTTAAATGGTACACTTAATCAGGCGATTGGCGTGACGCCAAGCTAAGCTTTAATGGGGTATAGAGTTATTTCACAGGCACAACTTGTGACTAACACAGAGGAGGTGGTCGACGTGACAGAAATCCGAGCACGAATGGAAGGACACATGAATCGCTATCAGGATGAACA
The DNA here is from genome assembly GCA_940337035.1 of Agriotes lineatus. NCBI lineage: Eukaryota > Metazoa > Arthropoda > Insecta > Coleoptera > Elateridae > Agriotes > Agriotes lineatus. The sequence continues at coordinate 189,514,727 of OW679195.1, read as the reverse complement.
GAAGCGGAGGTTTGACCAGAAAAGGAGTCAGTCTCGTCCGTACCTCGTAGGGGAACTGGTACTGCTGCAAATTACGAGTACTCCTGCTACGGAAACAAGCCATAAGCTACAACCGAGATGGCGAGGTCCTTTCCGGATTTCAAAGGTGTTGGGAAACGACCGATATGAAGTGTCAGACATCCCAGGCAGCAGTCGCTCTCAGTTGAGGTATCACAGCGTGGCTGGTGTGGATAACATCAGGCCATGGAACCAATTTGAGTAGGAGAGTCGAGTGATAATGGAGAGTGATGGTAAGGGTCAGGGGTATTTTGTGATTATCTTGCTATGGGCTTTCGGCGGTAACACTTTGTGGTCAAGTACAGGTAACACATAGTTCTGTTTTGGCGGGAACACATTGTGGTCGAATGGTAGTGGTATTCACATAATATGCCTGGGGTCACTGAGGTATGCGGGTGCAGGGCTACTGGTGACGTGACCAAATTTTTAATTTATTATTATGTAGATATTTTACTTTTTTCAACTTTTTATTAATTAATAATAAGCTGGGCCCAGTGTATTGTATTCTTATTAGGGTGTAGGTTGGATTGCTGTTACCTAAGGAGTGCAACCTGCCGTGTTCATTTTTTATTCTATTTTATTTGTCAAGGTGCTCTGTCTCAGACATTCTGTACAAGTTTCAGACTTCCGTGCCGTGTTACCCGAGTGAGGACACTCAGTTCGGTCAGGAAAGGCCGTGTTAAGAATTGGTTACTAAGCACGTTTATGACCCCGTTTCTGACCCCGCGAGCTGGTCCCAAAATTCCTTCCCGGCCCTAATGGGGTGCAGTGGCAGTCACCCGCGCCAAGGCGAGAACAATTGGGCACTGTTAGGAGATCTACATGTGCAGGGAAGCAGCCCTTTGGAGACGGCATGATCGAGACGGACACATTCACGGCCAGAACCCGAACAGCGGCGCTTCGAAGCTAAAATAACCTTTGAAAGTAATCTGTATTCATTTTCAGGCGATTATATGTCTTTTGTTAATTCAATCTGGTTTTAATTCCTTTATAATTTAACACTACACTTAAATTATCTTTCTTTTGTAACATTTGCATATTCTTAGAAATTGCAGGAAATGATGTAGCCGCACAAAACGGTGCCTGTACCTTTACTGGTTCTCTTTCCTTTTCACCCAAAATCTTATTTGCTCTTCTTATATTCCAAGGAACTTTCGACGTAACTCTCAGCGACAGAACTTGGTCGCCAGCCGCCGTGCCTTTTGAGTGTCGACATGCTCGCAGCAGCATCAGCCAAAAACGAAGCAGAACTAGTACAGTAAAATTGTCGGAAAATACCCCGTCACCTTAAAAAAATTGGCCGCGGCGATTTCTCTTGCCCAGTGGTTTAGGGTCATTAGACAAGTGTAAAACCAAAAAGGCGTCACCCCACCCTTTGCCAAACAGCCGCCATCTTGATAACAATTGAATTTGTTTTACCTCGAAATCCATTGGTCGCACAGAAAAAGTTATTGAACAAAAAATGTTGGAAATAAAATTTTACACATTTTTTATCCGCGCCGCGATACCGAGAAGTTGGTATTTCAAAAGGTAGAGGGCAACAAAGTTACCAAAAATCTGTTTCCGCCATTCTAGCTCTGTGGGAGTGGTTTTTTCCGAAAATTGCGAATGTGAAAGTTGTGTTACGGTATTAAAACAACTTTACGACACCCACCCAAGGTGAGCATCGCACCACGGAATCAGTCCTGGAAAACTGGCACACTTGCTCTGAGATCTGCTAAAAACAGGCTAAAGGCCACGGCTGGAACGCTCAGGGAGTCGGGCGTGAGTCACACGATACGTTCTGGGCAAGCGTGTTGAGGCATATATATAGGGTACGTCAAAATTATGAGGGCGCCACCAAGCCTGTCTTAACCCGGATAACCGGGCCTGGTTATTCAAGACACTCCGTCGATAGGGGTACTCGTGAATTATAAACTCACACAACGATTTCGTGATGGCAAAAATACTTAGATCATGAAGGGGGCTTTCTCAGCCACGGCAATGTCACCACCAAGCCTACCTGCACGCTCTGATCTCACTGGCTCCACCGTACATTCATCTCCTCAATGATGGCCGCACACTGAAACAGAACATGCACAAAGCGACCAAGAATAAAGCGTCTCTTACTTAGATAAGCGTCTATTGGTCCAGTCTTACATTGGGGCAGCAAAGCGTGCCGCAAACATTGCGTTAACTCTTATAAATAAGCATCAGCTGGTGGGCGCACTACGGTTACTAAACAATACCCATAACTGTACAACATCAAAAGCAGTTTGACATATGAGTCCCACAACGGGAACGTTTGTTCATAAAAAAAAATGCTCACATGATAATTTGGGCAAACACAGCAACGTCCAAGTGAGGGAAGTGATTAGATCAAAAATGAGATAGCGACGCCACTTCGCGACAACGATTTAAGATGCGAAGGGTACGTTTTTAACGGTGCACAAGATTTCACAGTTATTCACATGATTAAGCGCACAGCTCGCGCACGTGAAAGTTAGTATAATTCAATGGTTACAAATATCTTAATTTTTATTGATGACGATCCAAGAGATCAGCGTGCGGTCTAGCTTGCGGGGACCAGGTTGCCCGTGGCAATTCATTCGCCGCTAAAACGGCCGACGGCCCAAAATGGCGACAAAGGCTGGCGCTTCAACAAACGCCGCTACGACGGCCAAACTAGCCCAAGTGATGTCCTACCTTAACGTAATCCTCGCACAACGAGCCAAAGGGAACACTCCCTTACGTGACGACGTAGAACCGGGCATGGAATTCCATCACACCTACGCCTTGGCGTAATAAGATCGCCGTTAACGACACACACACACCTCCCTTGTTCAATCGCCTGAGTAGAACTGCCTAAGCAAGCAGCGTTCCGACCCCCGCCGTGGCGTGAGCCAAAACGGCGTTACCACGTGACTCTCGACAGCCAATGGCGAGGCGCCCAATAAAACAAATAAGTGCCGGTAACGAAGACAGCGCGAGGCCTCGCAGTCACACCAACAGCCTAAATTCTAGAAGGTTCGGAAATCCTGCGAGCGTTAACCCCCGATTGTCAAAGTACCAACAAAGGGGTGCCCAGGATGACGAGAAATACTGCGCTTGAGGCCAAATATGTGCAAAATCATTATTATGGAATTAGGCGATGAAGCCAAATAAGTAACTAAAAGGGTTTAGCATACGGGCACGCTGCCCTAAAGCCTAGGTGGCTAATTAAAATACAAAATGACCTGACAGTTGTAGTGCTTGAAAAAATATGCACGAATCTCTTTTAATAATGGGATTGATTTAAATAGTCTCCGAGTGACAGCCCTTCAAAGTCCGCGCAGCGTGGGAAATGTATGATATATTCCGGCGCAGCGAAGTAACCATTTCTCTTTTACGAGATAAAATCGTCACGTCACTCAAGTAGTTTCAATATGAATAGCTTTTCACAACCCACAGAAATTCTACACATTTTTGGTCATTGCCGCGATACCGAGAAATTGGTATAGGTAAAAGATAAAAATGATGGGAACGGAGTATATGAGCCCAGAATGATAGCATTTGGCTCAGATCCGTAAAGCTCTTAAATTTGCTGGTGTAATATTTATTATATAATATGATAATTGCACTTGTTTGTAGATTTTGCCACAGGAATGACTAAAATTCAACAAATTAACAATTGCTTTACCACGGGCCATTTCTGCAAAAATAATACAGGCACCCGACTGTCTATATGTTATTAAACAACAAACAGCTTGTTTCACTTCAACTAAAACATGCTACGGTGAACGAAATTATATTTTCATCGTTTAGGTCAAATGAAATGAATCGGTAATTTATTTTATTCAATTTTGACAGTTTAAAGTGACATTATTAACTCCATAACCTTCATAAACAGTCTATGATTCACATGTGAAATAAAAGAGTTTTAATTCACTAGAGAATTAAAAAAGTTTAATTCACTAGGGAATTAAAAAAGTTTCAATAAAGAACAACCTATTTTTATTATCTACGACTATTTACATTCAATTCATCTTTCTCTTTGTAGTGTGTAATATATAATTACTAAAATTTAAATCAAATCGACGATGAATGGGCAAATTTATATCTTAGTTTGAATATTTTTTAAATTTTTTATTCAAAATTTTTTCAAAATTGAATAAAAGCATATATACGAATTAAACATTTATTAACTCAAAGATGTGATCTCACTCGCACTACGAGCTCGTGAGGTCAACATCTTTTCGTAAATAAACATATGTTTAATTCACTTGGGGTATAATATTTATTAAAGTTAGTGTTTCCAGACTACTTTTTGTAATTTGTTATTGTTAAAGCTGTTATAATACTGCTAAAAACGTCTACAATTACGATGTAAGAATATTGACCGCAAAGATTTTCTTTTGTGGGTACAAAATAAAGATACCGGAAAAATCTTATCTGTGCCAAATGATTTGATTCTGGGCTGGTATATTGAAAGTAATTTTTTTTTGCATAAACCCTAAGATATATTGTAGTCTACTCAAACACGTCTCTTTTGGAGCTGTTTCTTCGTCTTGGTCCGGAGCCTCGGACACAACTGAGTTATCATCGACCATGATAGAAATGTTGCTAAAACTTTTATTGAAAAAAAAAGCTCACAACTTGTTATAAACGCAATGTGAAAAATTCTTGGAAAAAATCCGTGAATACGATTGCGAGTGGTGTTTCGTGATTGTATTCTGATTAAAAATGGATAATAGTACAAGCGATAATGGTTTTCTTTATGTTAACCAAATGGCAGACATGGCATCTCGTTAGTTATAATAAGTGCGGGATATAAATAATTGACATCTTTCCACTTCTCCGCACTGCGCGGACTTTGAAGGGCTGTCACTCGGAGACTATTTAAATCAATCACATTATTAAAAGAGATTCGTGTATATTTTTTCAAGCACTACAACTTTCACATTCGCAATTTTCGGAAAAAATCACCCCCACAGCGCTAGAATGGCGGAAACAGATTTTTGGTAACTTTGTCGCCCTCTACCGTTTTAAATACCAACTTCTCGGTATCACGGCACAGATCAAAAATGTGTAGAATTTTATTTCCAATATTTTTTGTTCAATAACTTTTTCTGTGCGACCAATGGATCGCGAGAAAAAAACAAATTCAATTGTTATCAAGATGGCGGCTGTTTGGCAAGGGGTGGGGTGACGCCTTTTTGGTTTTACACTTGTCTAATGACTCTAAACCACTGGGCAAGAGGAATCGCCGCGGCCAATTTTTTTAAGGTAAAACGACAGTTTTACTGCAGTAAACATCGGCGGAAGCAGTGCCCAGTATATTCCTCACAGTTTGAAAGTCCAAGAAAACCAGCAATGTTTTTAGGTATAGCACCAATTATGTTTATGCCTACAGGCTGCACAATACATTTACCATTTCTGTAGCCAACGAAAAATCGTTGATGGTCCGTACTGCTCGGGCGTAGACTAGCATACTTGCGAAAAATTTCCAAAAAATTTATGCCATCGATGTTTCCCTCTGTTACTGTAAACATTCGTGAAACCTTGGTTTTCGTGAATGGAATATTAATTTTTATGAAAGTACTGGCATCCTCAATATCAGTTACTCGCATGAATGTAAGCTCCTCCCTGCGACAAGCTCCGGATAAACCAACAATTACGGCTACCTAGAATTTAAATAAAACGTTAGTGATGTGCTGCATATAAGAATTTGGTCAAATACCGCATTTACTTTCATTAACAAATAATGTTTATTGTCCGCTTCCTTCAAAAACCTTTCGATTTCTTCCCTTGTAAAAATTTTCGACTTTTTAGGCCTATATCCCTCGGCTTTTCTCTTTAGGAAGGAGATAACATTCGTATATTTGCTAATGTCCAGATTTCTCTTGAAATATATCATGGATCGCAGCATAGAATAGGTGCTCCATAACGTAGAGGGCTTATAAGTCGAAGAAAGATCAGAGAAATATGCCAGCACAACCTTTTCTGCGACAGCACGCACATTTTTTCGGTCACACCATCCCTTGAATTTTTCGTAGGTTGCATTGTTGCATTGTAGACGGATCTTGATTTTTCCGGTCTGAGCGTCGAAACTGCGGCCTGTGCTGCATCTTCAATATCGGATGGAAGCTCGGAATCGCTCATTTTTGCCTAGTCGGAGATTTTAAATAGGTACACAACGCGTTCATATCAAACGAATCTTGTTTGTAAACAACGAACTGAAAAATTACCTAACAACCAAGTAACTGACGCACGCCTACTAGCATAGCTAATTCGGCATTTCATGAACGAAATTATTTTACTCCTATTTGTTCTTTTTGAAACGTATGTAGAAAAAATCACGACGTGTTTCCACACGAGCGACAGCGTGTGGAAATTTTCACGTCTAGTGCGTAAAACGCGTTCATTTTGCAACTTGTATCTTAAATAGCTATTTTATTATTAAAAACTGAATAAATACAAAACATAAGAGAAAATACTACAGTGGCACTTGGTAGTATATAATATGTATGTAATAGATAATTGAATAAAACTAATGCATAGTAAAACGGTAACAAACACTGAAGAAAAACGAAATTATATTAAAAATAGGTTAGTCGTCACTGAATTCGGCAAAATCTGAAGTATCGCTTTCGTCATTAACATTTATTATTAATGAGGAAACGTCTACGTTGCACGAATAAGAATTTTCAATATCAATAACGTGTTGTACACATTTATTCTAAAAGCAAGTATCAATTTGATTGACTTACTGCTAGTCTAATATGATCTAAAACCGTATTGCTCAAATTTGGTGAAATATTTAAAGCTCGAACTTTATGTTTTCACTGGCTCCAGACAAGTTCACTGGGATTTAGTATGCAGTAATACGGTGGCAATCTTAATACCGTATGTCCATGTTTTTGAGCAAAATTATCTAATATAACATAAGATTTCGAATACTGTTTTTCAGAAATTGTTTTTAAACACAATAATTTTGTAGATTTTGCTGGCACTTCTAAACCATGTCGTTGCATAAATTCTATAATTCCACATGTTTTACTATTTTAATTTGGAATCTTGTCTTCTTGACGGCTGTGGTACGAAGCATTATCTATAACTATTACTGTATTTTTAAACTAGCTTTCAAACAATTCTGCATTCATATTGCAGCGGTAATCTGGAGAATTATTTTTAATATTTTTAGCAGAGAGTAGCAGTGCTCCATCAACCCATCCATTGTTACTTCCAGCATGCAAAATTATAACACGTTTGCCACGAGAAACCACAGTATCCAAACAACATTTTTTTTATGAATCCACCCATCCTCTATGTGTAATATTATGCGTATCGTATCACGTTTCGTCTAAATAAAAAATCTCTGTCCATTTTAATCCAAATTTTCTTATAGAAGCAATACATTTGATTCTGTGAGTAGTAAGTCTACGAGATTCCATTATCTTGAGTCTTTTATTGATTTTTTATAAGTAAAACCCATATGCTTAAGAACAGACCGTAAAGTATCAGTTTTATATAAAAAATCAATACCGCAATCCACTAATTTTGTTTGAATCTTGTTTAGAGGAAGTACCTACTTCATTATTTTCTTACATCCTGTAAATCACATCCCTGATGGCTAACTTTTCCGTATCAGTTAATTTACTAAGAACATTTTTTGGCTGTTGAGCGTTTCGTTTACACAGTTGTATGGAAACTATATTAGCAACAGTAGATATTGGAACTTTTGTTAGTTTTGCAGTTAACGTTGAAGTATTCTTACATTTTTTGTCTAAAAGACAATTGTTAAGGACTTTATAAACTTTTGCCGCCTCTCTTGCATTCTGAATTCATACTATGCGCAGTAGACTGCCGGGCGGGCTTCCGATTCTAAAAACTCACTTACAAATCCGTCTGTCACCGAGACAGCACGCGAAAAGGTCCGCTCTGCGAAAGTAATTATTGTTCACATGTTTAAATGTTAAACTGTTCGTGTAAATTTATAGCAAATAAATTACCTACTTTGCTTTCAACGAGTGTATAATTCAGTGAAGAAATAATTCAATACAGTCCATTAACCTCCAAGGCGAGCTAGCAATCAGAAATTTTCCAACATAACGGAAAACTGAGAGGCTCCCCAACATTGGTCCTTCGAGCCGGATTAGTACGAGCCCGGAAAAGCCACATTGTTCCTTCGTGCCGCATGGATCATCGGCCCGGAGTCGCAGTTGTACAAGGCAAGTAAGTACAACAAGCAGTTTTCGTCCCTAACGAGAGGAAGGAAGACAGCATACGCTGCTATCAACGTTAGAGCGAGAAAGCCAAACGCCAAGTCTCGCGCCAAATTCGTGCAGGTGTGGAGGCAGCGGCCAGCTGCAGACGAGACGGCAGTTCAAACCACAGAAACGAAAAAGGCGGCACACACCAATATCAATGTAAGCCTAATTTCCTATTTTTGCAATTCCTATGCATGAATTTGGTTTTCTATCATCTGTGTTATGCATGTGCATAATTTCAGCTGCGTATTATTGCGTAAACAAATGGTTTATGAGTCATATAAACATTTTAATTGCGTGAAATGCCAAGCTATTTCGTTGTGCGCGAGTACAATTTAGTCACAAGTTAATAATCTCGCGTTGTACCAGGGTCGTTTTCTGCGTCGTTAGCGCCAAGATTCTCGCGTCGTTATCAAGCGCTGTCTGCGTTGTAAACAAAATTCCGTACCAGTGGCGTACGAAAGTTGGTTCGATCTGTTAAATTGTTTTTAATTTCAACAATTATGGATCCACTTGTAAGAGTACGAGGCTCTATCAAAGGCAAGCTTACGCGTTTCGCAAATCACGTGCAATCTTTGCAAACAATTCACGATGAAGATCAATTCTTATCTAGCGCTCAGATTATTCAATTGCAAGAAAGATTGAATGATACAGCCACCTTGTTATCAGAATATTATGCGGTTCATGAGCAAATTTTAGAAACCAGTAAGGATGTAGAATCTGAAATGCAACATCAAGTAGAATTTGAAGATTCTTATTATTTTGCAATCTCGCAAGCTAAATATTTGATTAATGAATACAACAAACAGTCTGATGTTGCACCAGATCTTTCTGGATCTCCTAATGGTAGCGTGAGATCAACGCATTCAAATTGCAGTTCGCATTGCAATAATCGAGCTGTACGCCTTCCTACCATTTCGATTCCCAAATATTCAGGGAACGTGTCAGAGTGGTTGGAATTTCGTGAGATTTTTATTAGCTTAATTCATGAGAAATAAACGCTAACTAATATTCAAAAACTGCATTACTTAAAGGCTAGTTTACAGGGTGATGCAAGTCAAATTATAAAAAGTTTAGAGTTTACTGCGAGTAATTATATTCTACCTTGGGATGCATTGTGTAATCGTTACAATGATCCAAAAATTCTGATTCATAACCACCTCAATGCTATATTCGAACTTGAATCGTGCAGTAAGGAATCTGCAACTAAATTACGTACGATTAGCGATATGTTATTCAAACATTTTACAGCAATCAAATCATTAGCTACCGAAAGCGAGCTTCTAGATGTTGTTATCATTTATGTCGTTTCTAAAAAACTGGACCCCACGACATTCCGTGAATGGGAGGTCCTTAGAAACCGGTCAAGTTCTGATCTGCCTAATCTTGACGAGTTCAAGGAATTTCTGCAAAACACAGCAAATCTTCTAGAAACTCTGGAAGTAAAAAATATTAAGCTTGTACCCGAAAAGTCTTCCAAGGTACATTCGAAATCATTTGTGTCAGGTACCCCTTCGTGTCCACTTTGTAAAGGATCTCATCCCTTGTACAAATGCGATAAGTTTGTCAAGCTGTCTTCACTTGACAGAAATTCAAAGGCAAAGGAGCTTCGTGTATGCTTTAATTGCCTAACTCAGGGACACCTTTCGAGCCGCTGTAGCTCCAAATATACGTGTAGAAAGTGCAAATCAAGGCACAACACCCTTCTTCATGAGGACAAACCTCAAAATGCTTCTTGTAGTCAACCAGGATCTGCGATGTCGGCAGAAACCCCTGTTGAACTAAATCAATCGATTTCGGCATTCTGTTCGAATGCTTTGCAGGTACTCTTACCTACGGCTACCGCTAAACTCATCGCTGATGATGGTACGCCTCATGTTGTGCGAATCCTGCTGGATTCCGGTTCCCAATCGAACTTCATACGTTCAGATTTGTGTAAAAGGTTGAAGCTTCCAACTCGCGAAGTCAACGTTACTGTTTCTGGCTTAAGTAAAGCTACTTCTCAAATCAAGGCTAGGTGTGATATCAAGCTGCAAGCCCCTCACACCTCATACAGTATTGGTCTATCCTGTCTTGTTCTCGATGAGATTACAGGTACAACCCCAAGTTTTCGCGTCCAGCGAAACAGTTTCAAGGTTCCTGATAACATCAAGTTAGCAGATCTGTCCTATGACCAACCGGGCACCATCGACATTCTGATTGGTTCGCCCATTTTCTGGCAGCTCCTTTGTATTGGACAAATTGGTCTAGGCCCAAATCTTCCCATCCTACAAAAAACTCGTTTTGGTTGGATTGTTTCTGGCCCTACAGGCCCCCCTTCTGCGTACCCTGTACAGTGCAATCTTGGCACGATCGAGGATGCTTCTGATCCCATTGCTAGGTTTTGGCAACTCGAACATTACCCAGAGGAAAAGGTCCGCACAAATGAAGAGAACGCCTGTGAGGCACATTTCGTGCAAAATACTCAACGAGAAGCGAATGGTCGATTCGTTGTCTCTATCCCTCTCAAGGAACCTGTAGAGGTATTGGGTGATTCATTGCAAATCGCTCAGAAAAGATTCTTATCAGTAGAGAATATTTCAGATTCTGCAAGTAGTAAGGCTACCACGCGTAGCATCTTGCCTGAAATATCCAATATTTCAGATTCTACAAGTGGTAAGGCTACCAATCGTAGCAGCTTGTCTGAAATATCCCATATTTCAAATTCTACAAGTGGTGAGGCTACCAAGCGTAGCATCTTGTCTGAAAGATCGCAGATATTTGACCCGCTGGGTCTGTTAAGCCTTTGGTGGCATGGTCCCACCTGGCTAAGCGAAGGCGAGGCATCTTGGCCTGCTTCCAAACATGTTCGTGCTGAGCTTCCAGAATTCAAAAAAGAAGTTCAGAGTCTTCCTGTAACCTCTGTTGAACCATTTCCGTTCAATCAGTATTCAAGCTTCGCTCGCTTACAACGAGTTACAGCTTATTGTTTTGTCACAAAGGCAGTGCACCTTGAATTGGTCGCTGATCTTTCTACTAAAACCTTCTTAATGGCTTTTCGCCGGTTTGTGGCTCGTCGAGGCAAACCGCTCCATGTCTATTCAGACAATGGCACTAACTTTGTCGGCGCTAATTCCGAATTAATCGAATTAGGCAATTTTCTTGCGGAACAAGGCCTTTCTATTTCCGAATCAGTCGCGAGCGACGGAGTAGCTTGCCATTTTATACCCGCGCACAGTCCCCACTTTGGCGGATTGTGGGAGGCCGGAATTAAGTCCTCCAAACATCACATACGTCGCGTTATAGGTAACGCTAGTCTAAATTATGATGAATTTAGCACTTTGTTAGCACAGGTGGAAGCGACCTTAAACTCCCGACCCCTGTCTCCTTTGTCCTCTTATCCAAACGACCTTCAGCCTTTGACTCCTGCTCATTTCCTGATTGGTCGTCCGTTGGTGTCACTGCCTGATCCCAACGTTACTGAGATAGCCGAGTCTCGGCTGTCTAAATACCAGAGAATACAACAACTTCACCAGAATGTGTGGAAGAGATGGAGTAAAGAGTACATCTCGGAACTCCAACGGCGCACCAAATGGCGCACGCATCTTTCGGACCTCCAGCCTGGTTCCATGGTCCTCATCAAGGATGACAATCTACCCCCTCTGAAGTGGAGGTTAGGCCGGGTCACCGAGCTGCACCCTGGCCTTGACGGCGTTACGCGTGCGGCGTCAGTGAACACTGTGTCAGGAATCGTGAAACGATCCTTCGCCAAATTGTGCCCGCTACCTAGTGTTGTGAACTAGTGCGTTAGCGTTCAGCGCAGTGTTCGTAAGGCCTTTTGGCTCCCCATTGTTCGGGTTTTCTTGTACTCGATTAAGATCCATGTACTATTATGCTTTGTATATGTGTGTGTTCATGTTGCATGTTTTACTCTAGCTGTTACATGTCAACTCTGTACTGTTTATTTGAAAGGTTACCCTTTCCAAGGCGGGCGGTATGTTAAGGACTTTATAAACTTTTGCCGCCTCTCTTGCATTCTGAATTCATACTGTGCGCAGTAGACTGCCGGGCGGGCTTCCGATTCTAAAAACTCACTTACAAATCCGTCTGTCACCGAGACAGCACGCGAAAAGGTCCGCTCTGCGAAAGTAATTATTGTTCACATGTTTAAATGTTAAACTGTTCGTGTAAATTTATAGCAAATAAATTACCTACTTTGCTTTCAACGAGTGTATAATTCAGTGAAGAAATAATTCAATACAGTCCATTAACGTCCAAGGCGAGCTAGCAATCAGAAATTTTCCAACATAACGGAAAACTGAGAGGCTCCCCAACAACAATCATACACATTTTTCACTATGAACTTTGCATCTTCAGAAAGATGAATTCGTTGTGCTGAAAAATTTAAATATTTTTTCATGTGCAACAGAATTTGTTAATAATTATAATTTAGCAAATGTCACTGTCATTAGTGTCTTGTCAGGCTATAATATATTTTTTCGTACACTAGCATTGAAAGAGCTACTTTGCCGTACAATTTATTAATCAGAAAGTTCCACTTTGCGGTATTCGTACGGTAAAGTAGCACTTTGCCGTACGTTTCCTTAGTTACAACACATATAATATTACATTACATTAATATTACTCTACTTATTTGCTATATACGAGGATAAATTTGGTATTCAGTTTTGTATGCTAGTGTACGAAAAAATATTGTACGAAACTCGTATGAAAGTGGCTTTTCCATACTCGTCTCGAAATTCCGGACTCGGCCTAACGGCCTCTTCCGGAAACATCTCACTCGTACTGAAAAGCTCCACTTTCTATACTTGTTACGTAAATTACTATTGGTTTTCTGATTTAATAATACACATGCCCCCTAGAATTTCATAGCTAACTATCAAAATATTTATTTCATTATTTTCATAGGAGAACTATACTTATAGGTCACAGAAAGTAGATTGAGTGTCAAAGTAGGTCATGAAAGGCGCTGTGATCATATTTGATGAATTGGCAATATGTGGAAAGTTGTCAAAAACATACAAAGTTATAGGTTATATTTTAAATGACAAGTAAACAGCAACGGTGGGTAGAGGGATTTCGTTTGCGCAGTGACTAACGTCATATGACAGATTCTTTGTGTTTTAAAGTGTGGAAATTGCTGTTGCTGGGATAGAAGGTTTAGCAGAGCCTGGTTGTTCAACGTACATCATTATTTCCGCAATCCTATTAACATTCAAGAACTGATAATATACCATACCGCAATGTTGCGTACGCCTCTGATTTATTGTGTCATCTGGCTTAAATAAGGTTAACAATTTAATATCAATATGATAGATGTAAAAATGTTACCAATACGAAACTTTAAAATTACTAGATTCTAACATTAGTTCCGATTTTCACCGCGTCCCAATCTACTTTCTGTCAGAGCCAGTAGATATAGAGAGTACAGCCATTCTTTGATCCGTGAAAATGCCGCTATCGCCGCCATTTTTGTTCTCACCAGCAATGACTGAATGAGGTATGTCTAAAATTTTACTTGAAATTGGCAAGACTGTAAGTCTATGTCGAATTCGAGGTTAGCAGGTTATGTTTTGCACCAGTTTGTGTCAAAACTGACGCAAAAACTAACCTGCTAGCCTCGAATTTGACATAGACTTACAGTCTTGCCAATTTTAAGTAAAGTTTTGGATTGCCAACAAACGTCACGTTGACGGAATTGTGTTACAAACCTCAAAGTGACGCATATGTCAGAGGAATAAACATGGCGGACGTGGCGGTACTCTCTATATCTACTGGCTCTGCTTTCTGTCAGAGCCAGTAGATATCTACTGGCTCTGCTTTCTGTAACCTGTATCTACGTATAATTTATTAATTAGTCCAAGAGCCAGCAACGGATTTCTTACAGTATTTTTAACAAGTCTGTAACTGTTATGGCAGGTCCCTTTGAATATATTGAGAAGGGAACCCGTAGTCTGGCAAGCCTGCGGCGGTGGTTTTCGCTCTCTTGCGTCCTTGAAGGGCGGAAAAAAATAATGTGTCAAAACTGACACAAAACCTAGAAATAATATGTTGGTAACCCTGTAAGTCTACGTCAAATTCGAGGTTAGCAGGTTAGATTTTGTGTCAATCTGTGTCAAAACTGACGGAAAAACTAACCTGGTAACCTCAAATTTGACAGACATACAGTGGCACCAACTTATTATTCACACGTTTGAATTTCCACAGCCCGCTGAGGATCAGATTTTTTGGATCTCTCGATATTTTACAGTAAATGGTTAAGTTTATTATGCAACTGTATGTGAATCTGGGGTAAACTTACCACCCGCGAAAGTGTCTGTCAATCTTTTTACTTACATAAGACATGATTACCTACCTTTAACATAACAAAGATCCAGACTTGTTATTATATTTTTTTTTCATCCTTCAAGGACGCAAGGGGTAGGGTGGCCATATGCCTTCTTTGGAAAAAGAGAACATTTTGGACCAGCTAAGAAAATAACAAAAAGATGGCATCGCAAAATTTTTATTATAAAACAAATGAACAAAAACAGTAATTATTTCTAAAACAATAAATAAAAAACACATTGCAGTTGCGATAATAATTGTTTCTTATCAAAATCAACATCAAATTCACATATAAAATACTGTATAAGTAAAATATATAAAATATACTGCTCCACAAATGAACTGGACCACCCATAAAAATTGTATTTATTACATTACGTCATAAAATATATATATATATAAAAGCTTATGTTTTATAGTATACTCATATTAAGCATATTTAATTAGACTATCCTCAAATATCAACTGAAGAATTAACAAATCATATTCATAAAATGACAAAATAATAAAATTATAAAAAAACATATTTCACAAAAATAAGAGAAAATTGAAAATAACATTTTATATAAGAAGATTTAAAACCGAAAACAGTCAAAATGGAGCAAAACTCTTCTCACACTAAATAAGAGAACAAAAGAGAACATTTTATTAGAAAAAAGATAAAAAAAGATCCGTATTAAAAAAGAGAACATGTTCTCTTTAAAAGAGATGCTCTGGCCACCCTAGCAAGGGGGCCAAAACCACCACCACAGGTTTGCCAGACTTCGGGTTTCCTTCTCAGTATATTCAGAGGGACCTTCCATAAGAGTTACACGCTTGTTAAAAATACTGCAAGCAAACCCATTGCTGGCTCTTGGACTAATTGATCTGCTATGCAACAGAACTTCGCAGTAGCATTTGGCGTGGCGTATAATAAACGTTAATAATAAATAATTGTGAAAAATTTAAAAACTTTTCTTTATTGCTATCCCTTGTAAATTTTTCATATTTTGCAAATTTTATGGCAGATATGAAAATTAGCCAAGTTCTATAAATTTTTCTTTGTTTAGGAAAAGCTGTAGAAATTAGCATAATTCGTCAAAGGTTATATAAAACTAAGAATAAAGTCAAGTTACTATCAACAAAGAAAATTTAATAAAATGAATCACCATCAAGTTTGTCGTTGTTTCTGTAAAGTTACATCATTAGCGGGACTTCTGCAGTGGCGTAACTTCAGATTTTGGGCTCCCCCGCAAAAGTTTGCTGCGGCCCTTTTATATCTCCTTAATAACATAAAGTGACAAAAACATCAATAATAATAACAATACATTTAATAAATAATAATAATAAGATAAGGCAGTACAAAACAATGTCTTAACCAAGACGTTTAAAAAAATTAAAACGAGATTTTAAGCAAAGGGCTTACGCCTGGCCTTAATATTTGCAAAATCTGTAATAACCTCTTGCAATTCCATTTTATTAGCTATCTCCGATTCGATGGACAATAAAAAAGGTTTTCCAATCTTTTCTGATGAGTACTGTTTCTTACATAATTTTTAATTTAGAGAAGCTTCTTTCAGCTGAAATGACCGAAACATGTAATGTTAAAAATAATAACAGCGCTGTCCCAATTTCAGAAAAAATTGATGACAAATTCTAATTATCAACTATTAAAAACTTAGCACGCTTTTAAACTCTTTTAGTTTATCTAAATTATAAGGATTTTTTGCACAGGAACAAATGTCTATAGGAAATGAAGGTGAAATATTATGTTTATGAAATATTTGAAAAGCTACTGTTGTTTTGGAAAACAGATCTTTCTCAGTCATTGCGCACGAACTCTTTGGATTTCAAAAACTAAAAAGGTTTGCCGTTTGAAACATAGATTCAAATATCTGACTTAACTGAGTTATTGTGATATCTAAAGCTCTATAAACAATGTTGACTTTAAAATACTTATTAGAATCGGATAATCTTCGATCTTCCAAAAATTCGTCAAAATGTCTTTTCACTTTCGGTCTGCGTTTGTCTTTAAATGTTGGATTTATGTTCCAGTTGTTGGCTAAATTGGTTGCTTCTAATTCAACACTAAGGTACTCACTTCGATATTTCCATTAAATATTCCAGAGGTTTCTAATACATTTTGTAGCTTTCATCAAATTCTTGTCTCGATTCTGTAGCATTTTTGAAGTGATGTCAAATTCCCCAAAATTTTATTCATTAAAACACTAAGGGCCGGTTGCAGAAAGCAATGTTAAGTCTGGTGTTAGCTAACATCGCGTCAAAGTGAACAAAATCGCATCAAATTTTGTTTACTAATGTATTAGTTACCATAAGCATTTGAGATTTGATTCGTTTTTGTTCACTTTGACGCTATGTTAGCTAACACCAGACTTAACATTACTTTCTGCAACCGGCCCAAAGAATCACAAATTCAAAATTATCGACGCTGATTAGGATTCTTCTCTCCTCGTCGCATATTTCCTTTTTTATGTTAATATTGTTTTATTAAGAGCAGCAGTAATATATTTAAAACGTAATTTAATTGCGGTGAGAGTTTGAATTCTGGAAGACCATCTTACAGGTTTAAGTTTCTTTAATTTTATAGCGGAATCGCTCTTAATGGAATTTTAAAGATTTAACCGATTTATGCTTATTGCTTAATCCAAAAAAACTGGTGTGATACACTCACACAACTTCCTTTTACAGTGATCTTATAATTAGTAAAAAATTTAATTTTTAATTTCTAAGCATTTGTCAAAAATTTTCAAAAATTACAAATTCTATAAAAACGGTACAAAATAGAGCGTTAGTTGAAGAGACAAAATTTCTCTAAAATTTTAAGCTGAATTCAAAAATGTAATAATATACGGGGTGTTCTATTTAAAATAGGAGTTAATAAAAAAATAGAAAAAAAAAACAAGAGAAGCCCACTTTATAAGTATTCAACTGGAAAATCACTTATCTCACATCAATACACATTAAAATTGTAATAAAAATGTAAAGTTTGAAGAAAATCGTTAGAGCCGTTTTTGAAAAAATCGAAAAAAAACTGAAAAATCACAAGAGTAAACACCTACTTCCGGTTATGCGATTTTCTTCAAAAGCTTGCTGTCGCATCTACATAGTACACAAAACTTATATATGAAGTTTCAACGCTATACCTCTTTTCGTTTTTGATATATTCTGTTCACAGACAGACACACAGACACACACACAGACAGACCAATGGAAAAAAATATGTTTTTTGGGATCAGGAGACTTTAAAACGTGAAGATCTGTTGAAAACTCAATTTCGAATTTTTGGGGTGAATTTAATACTTCCTTTATAGTAAAAGGAAGTAAAAATGTGTATATGGTTTGAACAGTAGCAAAAAAAGATTCAATTGCTCTTACATATTTAACTGTATCATTAATCACCAAGTTGAGGTTGTGCGCAGCGTAATGAACGTGAATGTCTAATGTCTACTAAAAACAAAACAAACCTTCACTATTCTCCAAGTTAAAATGCACAAATGTAAACAATAATCAACACATTGTCAATGGTAGCATTTTTTCACTCTTCGTAAAGTAACTTACGGATAAGGTAATTACCATATACAGGCTGATTTTTTTTTATCATGTAACAACTTGTAGGCAACCCATGCATAATGCATGCTCTTGCATAATGGGTTGCCTACAAGTTGTTACATGATAAAAAAAATCAGCCTGTATTTAATAGTTACTATATTGCTAGCGAGTGGGGAAGTCACAGCGGAACTGAGACAGACAACCAATTCTTCGATGTATTTGGTGAGCTGTGCGCAAGCTAGTCGTCCGCGCGGTGGGGAAGTGAACCACACGGTCAAGTTTAAAATTGGCTTCTAAAGGCGGAGTTCGAATTCTCAGGCATGCGCACGAGACGCGTAGTGCTCAGTGTGAGACTATGTCGGCGCCGCGCCGTAAGACTTTCGCTCGTTCCCAGCTGCTACCAATATAGTAACTATTAAAATATGGTAATTACGGTACAGTTGGCAACTATGCTGCTAACTGACTGGGGATAAGGATAGGCATATATATAATACACATATATTGCTAGTAGGGCCTCGGAACGCTAGAAAACATTACGGCGCCGACATAGTCTCACTTAGAGTATAACGCGTCTCGTGCGCATGTGCGGGATTTCAAACTCCGCCTTTAGAAGCGAATTTTAAACTTGACCACTTCCCCATTGGGCGGACGACGCCGCCGCCCTTGCGCACCGCTCACCTTTATACATTGAAGAGTTGGTTGTCTGTCTCACTTCCTTGGTAAGTTTCCCACTCATAGCCGCTAGCAATATAGTAAGTATTAGATATATGGGGATAGGCGTCAAAACAGTCCATAAATCCAACATTTAATGATCATGTTGTTAAATTATAGAATCCTTACAATATGGGCTGTATTAAAGATAAATAAATTCAAATTAGCCTTTCGACTGCAGGAAATTCGCCACTTTCATTACCCTATGCCCCATATTTGAATTTAAAGGTGGGCAATTCAAAAACTACTTTTGCTTTTTGCGTGGACATCCAATTATGATAAAAATAAAAATAGAAAGATGTTTTCCTGCTTGCGTTTATTCAATGAAAGAAAACCAAATCAGGGGGCCCTTCGGGCCCCCTCAGGCTCAGCCCCCCTCCTGACCGCGGGGTCTGCGGATACCAAGTTACGCCACTGGACTTCTGTACGCATGTTCCTCAAATGTATAACAGTCGGTATTTTAATAATGTAAAATGCAAGTAACCTCTTTTTTAATAAAATTATTTTAATGGAAATGTGTTTATCTTCGAAACTTGAATAATTATACTGAGTGTACACAACTTCACACATTATTACAGGTGTGGAGGAAGAAAGCGGGAATTTTTAAACATATTAAGAAATTCTCAGTTTCACGTTTTGCAGCACTGTATGCACTGCGCAATCAGGGGTGCCAGATCTCACGATTTATCGTGAGTTCCCACGATTTCATTGGAAATCTCACGATCTCATGATAAGGACTATTTATCTCACGATTTTTGTATCAATTCTATTTAAAATAATTTTATAAAAAAATGTAACAATAAATGATTAAATAGAAAAAAAATGTTTGTTGGTCATAATATCGACAGATCCAAAAAAAAAACTGTTCCTCAGCGGGCTGTGGAAATTCAACGTATGAATAATATGTTGGTGACACTGTACGTCAATGTCAAATTCGAGGCTATCAGGTTAGGTTTTCCGTCAGTTATGACACAAAATGACGCAAATCCTAACCTGCTAACCACGAATTTGACATTGACGTACAGTGTCACCAACATATTATTCATACGTTGAATTTCCACAGCCCGCTGAGGAACAGTTTTTTTTGAATCTCTCAATATGATTTAGTGCATGCTGTCAGTGATTTTATCATTTCCCGCATTATCATCAAATGCCGCTGCCATCTATGGTTAACATAAAGAAGTTGCAAGTTGCGGTTGAAAGCGGAGTTAAATGTTCTTTCAAGAAATAGGTATTTACATAATTTCAAGATAAGCACAGGTTTAATTAAAAAAATAAACAGTCAAGTACTTTATCCCTCCAAACCAGTCATCCCGGACTCAGATTCTTCAGATTCTGAGTAGTCGATTTTTTTTTTCTGTATACTTAGGTCTATGTATATTTTATGTAGCCATATTTTTATTTTTAGAATTCATGTGTTATTTCTATAATAAAATATTTAGTTTATTTAACAGTTACTTTATATTAATTTAATTTTTTTATTTATGGCAATTATTTTAAATGTTTATAATTCTCTTGCAGTTATTTATGTATGTACAACCTATGTGTACTCAATGTTTAATAAATCTCAAACATATATTCCATATTTTATTAATTTTAAAATAGTTTTTTTTAAATTTGCATCTATAGTCTTAAATCTCATCCATTTCCGAAATCTCACGATTTTTTCCGACGAAGCTAACGAATTCAGCTTGACACGATCTGGCACCCCTGTGCGCGTGTGCGCAATAGCCAAAACTAAAACGTATGTCCTGTGTTTTAATGTTGTTGATATTAGGTATTTTCGAAAATTAAACTGATACATTTACCATTTGCCAATTCTTAGTGAGATGATCTATCGTTACAGGAGTTTGTATAAATAATTTCAAACCGTACTTACAGTATATCTGTAATATAACCTATAATACCGAAAACATTTGTGTTTCAGAAGTAGCCGGCTTGTCTGGTATGTATAATAATTCATAATGTAGTGTGGCTGCGAGCATATGCAACCTAGAGAAACGCCAGTGATAAATTCTGATAAGGATTAACGTAGCTTTTCCATGGTCTGTGCTGTGCAGCGATGCTTTGTCAGATCGGTCTCTGTGCGTAGTGCGTATAAATGCACTCATTTACATCGTTCCCTACTTCTACTTAATTTATTTATTGACGTAGATTCCTCAATTTTGACTAAATATAATTCATGGTTACAGTTCCATTTAATTTTAATTCGTAACACATTGAATGAACTTTATGTTGCGTATGCTGCCAGACACACTGTATAACAATACAGTATTCGTAAATATCTAATAATATTTCAGTAAGTAAATGACCAGCAAGCATTTGTAATATGAATTTCTTTTTTTCAGAACACTTCAAGTATAGCATCTGATGGAATGACAAGCTATCTTTTCTGATGCTGTAGATTTACGTCACAGGCCTCAGGTATAAATTTAAACAATTGTTACTTGAACATGAGAAATGATTGTTATAATAGTCATAAAACACTTCACTCACTCAAAAATAGAGCATGTCCCATAAGTAACCGGACTACAAATCCAAGGCGGCGTTGAAACAATAAGCAACGCTTTAAGTTTTGACGTTTCTCAAAGGTGACTTTACGTTTTGTGTATTTTAAACGAATGTAAGTGTTTCTTCTGAAAGTTTTATTTCAAGATGAAACGCGACGACAAAGAAGCACGTGCAGAACGGATTTTCCATGTTTATATTCAAAAAGCGGGCAGGTCAAAATTATTGACTTACACATTTTTCTGCTGACGAAATTGCAAAAAGCACCATTTACGATGTTATTAAACATTATGAAGATACTGGTAATGTAAAATACAAGAACCTAAGTGGTCGACCACAATCTGTTAAGTGATCGTTTGAAGTTCACCCTGACGTATCTGTTAGTAATTAAAAAAAACTGAAAATACCACGTTCTACATTATCGCGTGTAAAAGTCAAGGAATTAAAGATAAAAGCCAGAACAAAAAAAGTTGTGTCGCGACACGTTAAAAATCACTGTAAGCAAGATATTTTATTTTGGCCATACCTCTCATTATGCACGAGAAGTGACGCAATACCTCAATGAACAAAAAGTGAAATTAGTTCAAAAATTTCAAAACCGTCCAAATTTACCCCAAGTGCGTCCAATAGAACAGTTTTGGGCAATATGTAAACAGTGTTATTCCCGGTGAAAAAAAAGAGCCAAAAACATTAATGGTTTTAAAAGAATTTGGAAACAAATTTCAATAGAAGTTGCCACCGAGCACGGACATGCATTGATGACACATGGAAGAAAAATGTTATTGAAAATATCTAAATATGGCGTTGAAGTTTAATATTTTCGTTCCGTTTTCACCTGTTTATTATAGGCTATTATAGGTAATAAAAGTAATTAATTCTGAGTTGTACTTTATTTTTAAAATAATGTTTTAGTTAGTCCAGTTACTTATGGGACATGCTTTATATCAGAAATGCTGGTAACTTTTACATTAATATTGCCTTTTCTAATGTTGCTTATAAACCTGTTAATCGTAGGTCTTAAAATAACTGGTTGATTAGTTATTGATTAGATACTACTTACAAATTTTTTCTATTTTGGAAATGTTTTTGCATCTCATGGTAATATACTCGTTGCATGTGTATAATAATTAAACAATTATTTAAAACAACGTTTTTCACGTACTGTAGGGAAATGTACTGCATCCTAAATAGAAAATCGTTTAGAAAAGTACTTTTTTACATAACAATACTTTTCTGCACACTAACAATAAATCATTCAGAAAAGTAGTACTTTTCTAAAGAGCAACACTTTTCTGTATAGCAATGTGCAGTTTAATTTGTAAATGCACAATGTTTAACATGCTTTTTGATATGTTTATATCAACATCTTTAATCATTTCCCTACAGTATGTGAAAAAATAGCATGTACAACACATGGGAAGTGTTAATCCGTGTTCGATGCGTCTAACGCGCGAACGAACGCAGCACTGACGCTTGAAGGAATCGTGCGATCACGTATTAACAGTGAAAATTAAATTTTCATATTCATTTCATCTTTTAAGTCATCTTTTCTTCACATTTTTCTCAAATGTGTAAAACATGGTCAAACCCTTTGCTTCACACATTTCCCAGTGTACATTTAGTGAACCTTTCTTCGCAAATGGAATTTATCTATTTTCTTAAGTCTCCCTTCAGTTTCTTGTTCTTAGCAGATGTTAAAACCGTACCTGCAAAAATTAAGGGCGAAGGTATCAAATGAATTATTTCTTTTAATGACAATGCTGAGAAATAATATTGTTATTTTTGAAAGGATTACTTGTAGAATACTTACAAATTTTGTTTTTCAGAGAAACTGATTAATTCTGTAGCTTGTTCTTCCGGAAATATCCACTTTCCACAATCCCTTTGTTCGTTAAAAAACTTTATTACATTTCCAATTATATTTAAAATTGTTGGATGATTTATTTGACCGGAATTTTGGTTTTATAAGCAGCCATTTTGTGGATAAATAAAATACATCAATTTTACATATATGTCAATTCTCTCGAGCTTAGGTTTCCAAACTTATTTGGTCTACGTTTACCGCCCTTTTTTTAAATTTATTTATTTAATTTTCAAACAGGCATTGCCTAGTTACATGAGAATGGGTATTCTACATTAATTAAAATTAAAACTTAAATTAAAACTAATTACCATAATAAATGAAGGACTTGAAATCTTCCCCACGAATTTATTAAAAGACTTCAAGTCCTTCATATATTATTAAATCCAACCCCACTTCAAGCAGCAATGGATCATCTCCTACGTACTAATTACCATTTTAAAAAACTTAAGAATTAAAAAAAATACCTAACGGCTGAATGAAATATGGCTGAAAAATATAATAGAAGTGAGCTATAAATCGGTAGTTTAAGAAAGACTTAATAACCCAAAATGACATTTAAGAAAGTTTGTGAAAGTTTTGAAATCATATACAAAATCCAAATCACTTGTTACAATATCTTCATTAGCAAGACTTACAAAATTGGTTATAGGTGATCTTCGTGTATATGTTGATTGAAGCAAAGCAAATATTGAGGTAGGTCTTAAAGGTCTGGCAGGAATTTTGAAATTTACTAGAGCAAAGAGTTTTGAGTCATTGATTTGATTATTTAACAATTTATATCCAAACATTATCATACTAAAATTTCTGCGGTTTGCTAGACTACACATTTCAAACTCCTCACGGAGATTAACTGTTCTCACGGTACGATAATCGGGATAATTATTGTATTTCGTAAAATATAAATATCTTAAAAATCTATTTTGTATTTTTTCTATCTGTTGTTTGTGTCTGACACATTGTGGATACCACATGATAGGTACTCCAGCTTCGTCCATACAAAAAAAATATATAAAGTTTTTAATGTTTGAATTTGTTTAAAGTTACTCGTATAATAAAGCCCAAACTGCGCAATGCTTCACCTCTAATTTGTTCAATGTGAGAATCAAATTTCAATTTGGAATCATATTTTATCCCTAGATCTTTAATATTCTCGACCCGAATAATGTTGATTCGGTTCATTTCATAATTATAGAGTATTTTGTTTGGTTTCATGGTATTGGTAATTGTGAGCATTTCGCAATATTAAAAACCAGCTTATTCGATAGACTCCATTCATAAACATGTTGTATGTCATTTTGTAATTTCCTGCAATCATTAATTCCTTTAATTTTACGGTAAAACTTCATATCATCTGCAAACAACAAACATTTAGATGACATTCGGCAAATCATTTATAAAAATTAAAAACAGCAAGGGTCCTAAGTTTGAGCCTTGCGGAACTCCCGAATTTGCTTTAAATTTGCCGGATGTGTTGCCATCGTGTTTCACAATGAAGTGTCTATTTTGCAAATATGATTTCTAAGGTGTTAATATAAGTCCATTATGGTATAGTTTTTGTAGTAGAATATCGTGATCCACTCGATCAAAAGCTTTTGAGAAATCCCTATATATTACGTCGGTTTGATATTTATTCTCTAAATTGCCCATAAATCATGAACAAATGAAACCAAATTTGTGCTGACTGATTTTTTCGTAACAAAACCGTGTTGATAGTAATTTATTTAACGGTTTATATGATTCGAAATCTTTTGGTATATGATTTGCTCGAACACTTGCGATAGCTGGCAACAACGCTATGGGCCTATAGTTCTCAACACACGATCTGTCTCCAGATTTGAATATAGGTGTTATTAGTACAGTTTTCCAGCTCTCAGGGAAAACGGATTGTTGCACAATCAAATTGAGTACAGTGAAATCTCCCATAAGCGGACACGCACGGTGCCAACGTTTTTGTCCGGTTATTAGAGGCGTCCGCTTAAGGGAAAAATCCATTTTTATGTTTAAAAAAGTTGTATTATGCAAAGGTATACGCGCTAACGATACAGATAAGAATAATAAAATAATTGAAACAAAGTTACGTAATAGTTGTTACAAAATCTAAAATACTCGTTTGACGTAAGGATTTTTTCTGACTGCTTATTATACTTTCCGCATGTATTTCTAAATATTTTGACAGTTTGAATACTTTAAAGTCATTACTTTCGTTAGCAAAGCATTTAAAATTTTTCACTGTTAATGTTTCCGTGTAGGTCTTGATTTCATTCTCACAAATTTCGAAGTCGTCATCGTTTTCTAATTCTGCCAACTGCACATCAACGGCAGCTGATTCACCTGAAATTTCGGTTACATCATCTTTCAGGGTTATTTCTTTGTCAATGTTTATAAATTCGTCAGGGTCGACGTCTTCGATTTCTGGGATATTTTTATACAGTTCAGCCACTACTGATACGGGTAAATCCTCCTCTGGTTCAAAATGATTACAGTGGCGTAACTTGATACCCACAGACCCGCGGTCGTGTGGGGCCCTTAGCCTAGTTTTCTTATTTTTTAATTCCATAAAAGCAAGCAGGAAAAATTCTTGCTATTTTAATTTTTATCATAATGGGCTGCCCACACAAAAGGCAACGTAGTTTTGAAATTTGAATTGCAGGCCTCTAAAATCAAGAGACATGGATTGTTTTGTAATAATATCGCCCGTAGGGTAATGAAAGTGTCGAATTTCCTGCAGTCATAAGCTGATTTGAGTTAACTTAATACCGCCCGTATTGCAAAAGAATTCTATAGTTTAACAACATGATCATTAAATGTTGGATTTATGGATTGTTTTGACGCCTCACAACATTAGCTGGGCCTGCATTTTGATGTGTCCGTACAAGAGAGATTCACAGTCTAAAAATTGTCGAAAAATGGTGTCCGTGTCCGTTTAAGAGAGTGTCCGTTTATTAGAGAAAATTTTATTAGTAAAGTTAATGCAAGCAAGTTGGTTCCCAACAAAATGTCCGTGTAAGAGAGGTGTCCGCTTATTAGAGGTGTCCGGTAAGGGAGATTTCACTGTATATATATAAAAGAGGTTCTTCAAGCCAGTCAGCATAACCTTTTATTACATATGGTGGAATTTTATCACTACCGGCTGACTTTTTAGGTTTTAAGTTTTTTAATAGTTCGTTTAAAGTCAAGTTGCGTAATCACCTTAATATCTAACAAATCATGACTATTAATGATATCATCACATTGAATGGTATAGGTTGCAGGTAATTTCTTATAGACAGATTGAAAGTAAGTAGCAAAATTATCTGCAATTTTATTTTTTCCTATTTCTTGGCCATTCTTTTTCATTGCAACATATATTATTTGATTGTTGGTTTCTTATGTATGTCCAAAACTGATTAGGATTATGAGTTAAAGATTCTTCAATATTATTAATATATTCATTGTGTGCATCTCTTATAAGTCTTTTTAATTTGCGCCTTTCTGATGAGTATCGATTATAGTGCTCAACAGTACGATTTTTTACGCTGTTTAATTTATTTTTTCCTTAATGAGTTTTTTATTTCGTTAGTAAATCAGACAGGAAAATTATATGCCTTTTTTATTACTTTCAGTACTGCTGTGTCCATAATAAAATAAAATATATTATAAAACTCTTGCCATGCACTATTTACATCATTTTGATTCAAGACAGATGTCCAATCTGCTGTACGAATAAGGTCTGCGAAGAGTTCGAAATTGCTACGTTTGAAATTATAGTACACAACAATTTTTGTATCTTTAACTTTAATTTGTGTTTTAAAAGAGATATTAATAGACAAAGTTGGATGATGTGAATCTTCTCGTACAATTGGGAATTCACATTTGGCTACTTGAGCATTTGGTTTATTGCGTGCATTGGTGAGTACTTGATCTAAAGTTTTATTATTGTAATCTTTAATGTTGTTGCATAAATCCAATGAATGTGAATTTAACTCATCTAAAATGTCTTGTAGGTTTCATTAAATGTACTCATGTTACAATTATTTAATTTAATTTGCCATATATCACCTAAATTAAAGTTGCTAATTATCAACAAATTACTTATTTCTTCGTTGATGTAATCTTCAATGAATTCAAAAAACTCCTTGTACACATCGGGCTTAGAACTAGGTTGTATATACACTACTACAAAAGTAAACTTTGTTTTATTTAGCCTTGCTTGTACTAGTAAGGCATCGTAAGTTTTATTTTGCTTCTTAATTTTCAAAATTTTAAATGATTGTTCAAAGCTATTAATACTCCACCTCCTCGTAATTTACCTGTTAACTCAAAATCGCGATCACATCTAACCAAATTATAAATATTTAGATCCAACATTTCTGCATTTGAAATGTTGTTAGTCAACCAAGTTTCGGTTATGCAAATTACATCATAATGTCCTTCGGTAGTATAAAAAAAAAGTCCTGTAACTTTTTCTTAAT
Organism: Agriotes lineatus; assembly: GCA_940337035.1. NCBI lineage: Eukaryota > Metazoa > Arthropoda > Insecta > Coleoptera > Elateridae > Agriotes > Agriotes lineatus. The sequence goes on along the minus strand of OW679195.1, from coordinate 189,487,032 downwards.
ACTTCTGCATTTTTGATAAACTAAAGTTATTTCAGACATATAAAAATTAAGCTTATACTTAAGGAACTATTTTATGCTAAATAAATTTTCTTATCTAAAGAAAATACAACTAAACAGATATAACAAAAACAATTATCTACAGACGAGGCAAGAAACACAAGCAATTCGTTCGTAATCAACGAGAAAGAAAAACTCACTCGAACTTACAGTTGACAGTTGCCCCAAGACGGCTAACCAGATTTATCATCTCTGCATATGTTTTCGAGTTCCTTCATATACCTAATATAGTATTGTTTGCCATTCTTATTGATATTAAAAACACCATCACGCGACCATGTGTTTTTGTAGCCGAACTTTTCACTTGCAGCACTTATAGAGTGGCTTCAAAGCAAGAAGTACATAGGCGTGGCTACAGTTATGCGCCAATAGACGGTATCAGTGGCGTAGCAATGGGTATTTTTAGGGGGCAAATTAAAATTCCCATTTTAAAGGAAAACTTTTCATGCTGATTTATCTTTTGTTTCAATGCTAAATAAATTAGCATATCATAAGAAGTACAAGCTCTACCAGAAGCTGGCGAGGCCGCCCTCCCCTAAACGCTTTCCGCCGCGGGAGGACTCGCCGTGCGTCACACGCTCCATCCCGCGCGAGGCATTATTACTAAATTTGGCCGTTTTGCTGTTTTGTATTGTTATTTTTGCCAAAGCTGTGCATGGAACTTCGCCATTTGGTCGTGGCCGCATTTTAGACAACAGCTGGGAATCTGGCAGACGGCGCAGGCCAAAGGCGCTTGAATACGCGTGCGACCTGAGAAAGTTCGAATATGGCGCTACGGACAGTAAATGACTAACCCCAATGCGTCATATAGCTACCAGACTATAAGGTGCTCGCCCAAACCCCTTTTTGATATTATTAACGAGTTAATAGTCATGAAAACATTTAACAAAATGACACGACGAACGGCAATGAACTGAATACAACAGCGGAAATCACCTTGTTGAACGTAATGGACTCGTCCAGACGTGTCTAGCGTTCTGCGCATTTATGACGCGGTGTACTTTACAAACTGAAAGATTTCTAACATTCATTCTACTCTTGGTTAGATCTTCTTTGATTAACGTTCCCGACCCCTTCAGTTTTTTCTTAGAAGAAAAGGCCATGGATCGGTGACGATAACTAGTAAACTTTACAATAAGAGCTCTGGGCTTTCCTCTGTTCGCTCCTACCTTTCTGACGCGATGGCATCTATCGATATGATCTTTGGTGATTGCCAAACCTAATTGGTTGTTAAATACATTGAGAACTGCCTTTTCAACATCTTCGTTTGGCTCTTCATTAATACCAAACACACGTAGACTGTTAGGTCGTGTGTATTGTTCAAGGTCATTCACGGTGTTGTGTAATTCTTCATTTTCATCTTGTAGGCGGCTCAAAGATTTTTCCATTTCGTTATACTTGTCCATCAGCTGGTCCATTTTACTTTCTATTTTGCCAATTACCATTTGGCACAACTTGTCTGCTAGAGTTTGTAGTATGCCACTATCAGCTAGACATTCCTTTATTGACTTAGCAATATCTACTATGTCTTTTTGTTGGCTTTATGTAAAACCATCTTGATATTATTTTGTAAAATTTAATTTTGTGTAGGAAACACGAACTATTTCAAATTTATGCCGGAGCAACACACCGCGTGTCTAACTTCTACAAGCGCACATCTCCTACGCGGATAATAAAATTACTCAGCGCCCCTCCCCCCCCGCCTTAAAATTTACCTTCTATAAGTGAACAAACTAAAAGATGTGCTGAAAATTTTGCGTTATTTTATATCTATATTTCTACCTACGTTTTACAACATAGTAAGAAAATATTGTTCCAAATAACACACGTTCAAGCTTAAAATTATAAAATTACTTATTGAAAAGTTGACTTAGACGCGTTTATTTGTAAACAGTGCTTTTTTGCTGTAGTAGCTAACTTATCAAGGTCACTCAAATCAGCAGTGGCCATATTAACATCGACAGGAGCAAAAGAAAGATAAAACTGAGTATCATCGACGTACAGTTAGGCTAGTGGTACAGAATGGCTAGTGTAAGTTGAATAAAGAAGTGGCCCCAAGATTGATCCTTGAGGTACAGGATTTTAATTGAAGAGGGGAAGATTTAGTGTTATTAATGATTACATTTTGAAAACGATTACTTAGAACAATTTTTCCTTGTTAGTACTAATTCCAATGAAATGTCATCATCATTATAGTTGACTTTCCAGTCCTAGTGGACTATAGCCAGCTTCGTCGAAGTTCTGAAATCCTTAGGGATTATAAGAGAGGTTGATTGGTCTTCCCTTTCCATACATAAGTGTCAAAGTTAGATTTGGTTATTTGTTTTCATCTCTTCCACTATTGTTTGTGACTTTCTTATGTTGTGTATTGTTTCTGCCAGTTTATAATGCTTATGGTTTGGAGGTTCTTGGTTACATCGTCCATCCAGCGAAGGTCTGGTCGTGCTCTTCTTCTCTTGTTGTCTGGACTCCATTCAGTCATTACTCTTGGTGCTTTCTCCTCCATTCTGAACACATGTTCTAACCACCTTATTATTTGCGCCTTAATAAATTTTACTGCATCTTCTCCATTTGTCTCCTTGTATATCTCATGATTCATTCTGCTTCTTGTTTGATCATTTTCATCTGTGATTGGGCCCATTATTTGTCTAAGTATTTTCCCCTTGTTTAATAAGTTCTCTGTCATTTTCCATACCTCAGCCTCGTATGTCATCACTGGTCGTACTAGACTCATAAATTCACAGCTTTGTCTTCATGCTTGAGATGTTGTTTAATAAGACTTGTTTGTTGGAGTAGTAGCATCTGTGTGCTGTTTGTATTCTGTTTGTTATTTCTGTGTTTGTGTTGTTATTGATATCTATCAGTGATCCTAAATAAGTAAACTTCTCCACTTCTTCAAATTCATTTCATGCTATTTATATTTTTGTTCGCTGTAAATCTTTGTTTGTCCTTCTCATGTATTTAGTTTGATCACTGTTTACTACTAATCCCATCTTTTCCGCTGCTATCTCCATTTCTTGAAACGTTTCTATTAAGTCCTTTTTGCTCCTGCTAATGATCACCATATTGTCTGCTATGCACACATCTGGGTCAAATGAATGTTTATTAATCCCTGTGCCTTGGTTTTCCCTATTATCGTTTCTGGCGTTAGGTTAAATAGGACTGGCGATAGGAGGACTGTGCTAATATCTACCCTGTTCGTAAAGCCTACATTGGTCTTTACATAATAATTTTTATTAGCTTTATTATTTTGTATGGTACATCTAGATATGTTAACTCTACATACATTCTGCTTCTCTTGATGAATAGCAGGTGTAGTTCAACCTTATACTCTTTACTTTTTTCTAGTAGCTGTCTTATTATATGTATACCATCGATTGTAGATCTGTTTGGTCAAAACCCATTTTGATAGTCGCCTATTATTCTTTCGGAGCAGCTTTCCATTATTTTCACTATGAGGCTGGATAGCACTTTGTGCACTACGTTTAACAAAGTTATGCCCCTATAGATCTTACACTCTGCTTTATTACCTCTTTTGTGTATTGGCATCACTATTCCAGTTTTCCACTATGCCGGTGTTCCAAATGTTTGTTATCAGTTGAAATAATTTTTTTTCCAAATTTTTCCCTCCATATTTGATCAATTCAATTGTTAAATTGTCCTGTCCTGATGCTTTCTGGTTCTTCATGTTGTGTATTATTTTATCCATTTCTTCGTATCTTGGACATTCTAGTTCTTCCTCTTCCAATTCCGCATCTTCCAGGCATGACCGTTTCCTTCATTTCTCGGTTTTCAATTGCATTCTTAAAGTGCTCTTGCCATCTTTGTAGTATGTCTTCTTTTTTGTACAGGTATACTCCTTCGTCGCTGTTACATCCTTGTATAGTTAGTTCTGATTTTTTCAACGAGTTTGTTTTTATTTTTTGATATAATTTCCGCGTCTTAATATGACTGCTGAACTGCTCGATCTCTTCTAGTCGTTTGTCCATTTACGTTTTTTTTTCTACATAATTTTACCACGTTATTTCTGGTTTCTCTGTAGTTTTCTTTTTTTTTCTGGTGTTGGTTTATTTATATATTCCATCCTTGCTTCGTTTTTCTTTTTAATTTGATCTTTGCATTCTTTATCGAACCACTCTCTTTTCTCTTTCTTTGTTTTGTAGCCGATATCTTTTTCTGCCACACTCCTGATACTTGCTCTTATTGCTTCTCATTCTTCTTATAAATTCTCTCTCTCATGTTTCTCCTGCAATATCTTTTCCATTGAGATCCTATATTGCTTTGAGTTGTTTGTTGTAGTAATTCTTTGGACATCCCATTTTGTATTTATTTTGGTAACTTTGTTATTTACGGATGCTATCTTTTTGTTTAACGATAGCTTGAACCAGGTAGTGGTCTGAATGAAATGTAGTTAGTAAGATTTTATGATTTAACAGTTCGAATGCTTTACTTAAATCTATTAGAACAAGTGCCGGTACATTTTCCTTATCGTTGGCATTAAAAATGACATCTGTGATGTTTGGCAAGGCAGTACCACAACTATGATTTTTCTGAAGCCAGATTGATAATTAGGTAAAACGTTAAACTTTGTTAAATAAGAACATAGTTGTGTTTCAATTACTCTTTCAAGTACTTTAGAGAAAGTAGATAAATGCTTGTCGGGCAAAGGTCTTTATGGTCTTTAGGTGCATTTACTTTAAGAATAGGAGTAGCCAACGCAATATTCCAAGATTTGGGAAATACTGAGTTACTGATGCAATAATTTATTATATGAGTGATGTAAGGTAATAGATGTGGAATACAATCATTAACCATGTTAATATTAATTTGATCTGCACCTTCTGCACTTGTTTCGATAGGGCCAAGAATCTTGGCTACCACCTCCTCCGATATCAGTGATAATTTAAATGTTTCAGTAATATTTTGCTGTACATTTTCTCGATAAAATTGTAAGAGACCGTGGCCTGAAACACTACTACTGCTCACCGCGTTTATAAAGAATTTATTAATTTTGTTAGCATTCTGGAGATGAAGAGGAATTTTAATATTTTTCTTTTCACTGAAAATATTTGACTGTATCACATTTGCCCAGATACTTTTAATACTATTGTTTGCTGCAGAATACTACAGATAGACTCGCTTTTCTCTTATGGAGTTTCATCATTTTTATACTCTTTAAAAGCTTCTCAGTTTAATCATGAACTTGATATTATCTGTTATCCAAGGGTGTATGGGTTTAGTGATTGTAATCGTTACTAAAGGTGCATGTAAGTCGAATAGTCTTAATAAATTGTTATTCAAAAAATAAATCTTATCATTGATAGTATGAATATCATATATAAAATACCAGGGTACAGCGTGTAAGTCATTTAATAAAAATTTAAAATTTCGATATGTATGTATGGCGTTGGGTTCACTTCCAATTGCAATGCAGATAAAAATTTGAAAATGATCTGAAAAAGTTAAATCACATTAGGTACCGGAAGTTTTGACATTGACATCATCACTCATTAAAACTAAATCAATTAATAAAGAACAAGTGGCTGTCACGTGTGTTGGTTTATTAATGATTTGTCTTAGACCAAATGCTTCCAACGAGTTTTTCAGTAAGATACAACGATTGTCATTTTAAAGCGTATTGATATTGAAATTGCCAACACAAATGATGCAATAATTTATTATATCAGGGTAAGATAATGCATTAATTTCTGAAACAACATCTTCAAAATTATCTGTAAACTGATTACAGTTTGAAATAGGTCGATTATAAACTACACCGAATGTAATTGTTTTATTATTTATGATTACATTTATCCACAGTTGCTCAAAAGTTGCTATATGACTGTAATTTAATTTGTTATATGTAAATGTAGTTTTTATGAATAAACATACTCCACCACCGGGTTTGGTCTGGCAACGATCAGCCGTAACAGTGGTGAAACTGTCTATAGCGACGTTATCAGCGACAACAGGCGTGAGCCACATTTCAGAAATTGCGAATAAATCAAAATTTGCTTGATATAAATAATTTTAATTCTACTTCTTAATTTTCTTCTTTCTTTTCTCCCATTGTTACCTCACGGTGTTGGGGTGCTGAGCCATTTTCTGTATGCTGTTCTGCCCCTAGCTGGGGTTCTTACTTGTCTGATGTTTCCCTTTCCTCCATTCTATTCGGGGTCTTCTTCTTGGTCTTTGTCCCTCTCCTGTCATTTCGAATATCTTTTTTGGGTATCTGTCTTCCCCCATATGTAGTGGAGTAGATCTGGCGAAAAAAAAACCGAAAAACAAACTCTCTCGGTTCGAAAATTTTTGTTTGTGATTTTATAGAGTCGGGGTCCCTCTTTCAGATGATCACTATGAGAAGACTACCTGAGGTGCGAAGGGGGGGAAATTACCGTTCAAAGATATGGGGAAGCGGGTTTTTCGCGAATAACTCGCTGAGTTTTATCCCGATCGGAACAGTTTATATGAGATGAAATAAAGGGCTCGCAAATACAAACAAAATGAACTTTGGTTGGTCGAAATCTGTCCAGCGGTTTTGAAGGTCGAAAAACTGCGACCGGAATTTCGCCGCGGCGGGAACCCTCCGCGGGCCGTGTTCGCGTTTTTCGCGGGGAAGATATTGACCTAGCGACTTTATATTTTTTCCCCTGTTAGGTAATCACAATCAAAATTAGTTTGTCCAAATTTCAAGTCGCTAGGTCAATTAGGAAGGTAGGGGGAGGGAAAACAATAAAAAAACTTTTGATCGGGGCGAACTTTTTTATTTATTGGCCGATCCGGGTCATCCAAATTGGAAAATATTTGTTAATTTTTTCGCTACAAGATGAGTCGGGAGTGACCAAGATTTTCGCGAAAATGGGGAAATGGCGGGCAATTTTCAGATTTCGAAAACCTTATTTCTTCATTTTCGCGATGGAGTGGAGTAGAAGACAATTGCCAGATTGCAATTATTTTCCCTTGAAAATGATCCCCCTAAGAATCCGGTAGGACAATTATTAAGGGAGGAAGAGAGGTGAACGCGTAGAAGGGCAAGGGATAGGGCTAGCGACTTTGGACAGGGCTCATTCTCAAGGGTAATAAATTCCCTTTCATGGTTTTTTTTATCTTGAAGAGCTATCTTGATCAGGGGCTGCACGCGCGCGTGATATGTTTATCACGGCGAGCGCGAGATGCCGGCGGCAGAGCCTAGCGCTCCCTCTCCTCTTTCTACTCTCTTACAAATACATATTCAGTAGTTATATCCCTAGTGCATTCTATATATTCAGAAGCGTTCGAGAGAAATACTCGAATAATACAGAATGCACGCGGGGAATATTGCAAGACTATTCCCCGAAGAAATGTCATCCTTTGTATACCACACTATTCATTTTTAAAGAGTTTTCAATTTTCTTTCTGAAATTTCTTGTGTATCTAACTGGTTTGCTCTTCTTCCCGCAAATACTCGATATTGCACTTGTGCAAATACCCAGGTATTGCACTAGTGCAAAATATTCGCTGTATTCGACTCTGATTGGTTCAAATTTTGAAAATTGATTGATGGGATTGGTTTATATTATCTGAGGGGAATGGTCACGCTCATCTCGTCTGTGTGTACCGGTGAGCGGGAACTCCTGATAAACATATCACGCACGCGTGCAGCTCCTGATTAAGATAGCGCTTCGCGATAAAAAAAACCGTGAAAGGGAATTGATTACCCTTGAGAATGAGCCCTACCCGAAGTCGCTAGCCCTATCCCTTGCCCTTCTACAGGGCAAAACGCGTTCACCTCTCTCCCTCCCTTAATAATTGTCCTACCGGATTCTTAGGGGACTCATTTTCAAGGGAAAAAAAGTTCAATCTGGTCCCAGGAAAAAAATTGTCTCCTACTCCACTCCTTCATAGCGAAAATGAAGAAATAAGGTTTTCGAAATCGGAAAATTGCCAGCCATTTCCCCATTTTCGCGAAAATCTTGGTCGCCCCCGACTCATCTTGTAGCAAAAAAATTAACGAAGATTTTTCAGTCTGGATGACCCAGACCGGCCAATAAATAAAAAAGTTCGCCCCGATCAAAGTTTTTTTATTGTTGTCCCTCCCCCTCCCCTCCTAATTGACCTAGCAACTTGAAATTTGGACAAACTATTTTGATTGTGATTACCTAAAAGAAAAAAAATATAAAGCCGCTAGGTCAATATCTTCCAAGCGAAAAACGCGAACACGGCCCTCAGAGGGTTCCCGCCGCGGCGAAATTCCAGGCGCAGTTTTTCGACCTTAAAAACGCAATGTCTCGCGAACCGCTGGACCGATTTCGACCAACCAAAGTTCATTTTGTTTGTATTTGCGAGTCCTTTATTTCATCTCCTATAAACTGTTCCGATCGGGATGAAACTCAGCGAGTTATTCTCGAAAAACCCGTTTCCCCATATCTTTGAACGGTAATTTTTCCCCCCTTCGCACCTCCGGTAGTCTTCCCATAGTGATCATCTGAAAGAGGGAGCCCGATTCTATGAAATCACAAACAAAAATTTTCGAAAAAAGAGAGTTCGTTTCCAGACCCAGATCTACTCCACTAATGGACCATATGTCCGTACCATTGTAGTTGCTTTCTTTCAAGATCGTGTATTATACTTCTGTTTCTGACCCTGTCTCTTCTGGTCTTTTCTACTACTCTTCTAAGGTATTTCATTTTAGTGGCCGTCAATTTGGATCTGTGTTTGTCCATTATTGCCCAGGATTCACCAGCATACAGTAGTGTGGGAGTGTAGATAGTCTTATATAGGTGCATTTTTGTATTCGTGCTCAATTCTTTTGTGCTGTTAGTGTATTGTTTACTTGATAATATATTTTGTTGACTTTATTGATTCTATTTGTTATCTCTTGGTCTGTTCATCCATCTTTGCCGATTACTACTCCTAGGTATTCATAAGTGTCTGCCTGCTCTAGCCTTTTTCCGTCTATATGTATATCTAATTGCTCATCGCTTTCCATTTTTGAAATGTGCATTATTTTGCTTTTCGATATATTTATGGTCATTCCATGAGGGTTTAGGTGATTGTTCCAAGTGTCTATATTTGCTTGAAGTTGTGGGCTTTTTGCTAATATCAATATATCGTCTGCGTACAATAAGTCTTGAGTAAATACTGGGTTTAGATTCTAGTAACCCATAGTTGTTTTCCTTAGCTCATTTTTGCGTTTCTTGTATATATAATCCATATATATGATTAAGGCTAGTTAAAATGAAATGTAATGATTAATTGCACAAATTAAATGGTTTAATTGCCCCTCTTTCTATTTTATTTAACTGCAATACCAAATACGCTAGCTCTCGGCAAACACAAAAACTGCTTATCTCAGGGTTAGGTTCAGAATTTCACTATATTCTCAAATTTTAGGTTATTTGTTTCAACGTAGCTCATTTGCTCGTTTTTAGTAGATAATTCAACACCTCGTAAATTGACAGATGAACACAAAATGGTTTGTGCGTACAGCGTGTATTTGAACGTTTAAAATCGTGAAATATTGTGAGAAACCGTCAGGTAAATAATTCGAATATTCCCGCTGGGCAGCTATAAACTCTTCTTCATTGTTATGATGAAGTAGGCCCTCGCCTTTGTTATTCTCAGGATGATGTAGAACCCACGCCGACCGCTCACTTGTTTATGATGCCTGGAACTTCACCAATTTTGCAAAACCGGATGACGCCGTTCGATTTTTGAAAATTACGGCATAGCAGGACCTTTGGAAAAACGCTGTGCCTCTTCAGTAAGATTCAATCTTGTGAAGTTCGCTTCGATGCTGCTCGCAGACGTTTCCGGTTTTCTGCCTCTGGCTCTGCAGGAGTCGCTTCCCTGGGTGCAGATGGTGAAAGCGACGTTCTTGCAGACCCCGCTGACGTCCTTGATCGCTGACCTCTGGGTTACGCTGCTAATTTTGGTCGTAGTCGAAGATTATAAATTTCAGCTGATCGGCTCCTGATGTCCACTCGAAGTTGGATTGGAAAAATGTAAATTTTTCGTTGCGGAACCTCGCACAAACGATAGTACAACTGCTCGAACACTTAGGAAATAAATTGGACCACTTTTTATAATTGATAAAACACGTTTAGTATCATAAAACATTAGTTAAATTTGGAGCACAAATTTGACAAGCTACATTAATTTCTATTTTCAATTGTTCTCCCTGTTAATAACAGAAACGCATCAGGTTGCTAAGATACGGTGTTCTTCTACTATTAATTAAAAATTAGTTTTGATACTATTAACCACAAATAGAATAAAGTTTGATTACATAAATGAAAAATCTAACATTTTTATAACCTAAAATATTGTTTTTTGCTTATAACTAGTATTGTTCTTTAGTGTTGCACTCACAAAGTTTTTAATTTCACTGCTCTTGTTTTTTTGTACTTTGTTTTTAATTATTAGCACTGATATTTGAGTCCACCATTTTCAAGTCGCTTGCTTCTCTTCAGTTGCCTACTTCTGGGTTGCTCTTTACAATTTTCTAGATGATCCTTTTCTTTATCTACCCTTCAGGTTGCTCACAATTTTCACTGTCCTTTGATTTTATTGATAACTACGCTCATTTATGTGCATATAACAAACTTTTGTGTAAATTATTTTTATTTGGTCTGGCTTTACATATGCACAAGCCTATCATATTAATTATATTACTATATTTAAAAGCCAAATTCAAACCCTCTGAAATATGCTTTGCCTTTGCGTGCCTTTATCCTACTAATGACTGCTTCTCGCATCTCATTACCAATGCATTTAATACTTTTATTATTGTTTAAAATTGCAATTATATAAAATATCCCAACTCTATCCTTTATTTACTTGGTTAAATATTTTGCACTGCAAACAGAGCTAAACCATGAGCTTTATACCAATTCAATACAGGGTGACCTGCATAGGAAGTATGACGTCATCGATGTTTTTTTAAAATGGAAACTGCTTTTTTTATTAGGTAATATGAAAGAATGTATTTTTTTACTTACGCTAAGTTTATTTTTGAGTATAAAGCTATTCCTTGACTTTTTAACGAATTTATCCACTACTTTACGAAAGCACTGTATATATTTGTGTGGGCTTTGTATTACTTTTTTTATTTTTGGGGTCACCTGTAGTTCTGTTAGTGCATTCCATATATATTCTGTAGGGACTAGGTCAAAAGCGGATTTTAGGTCTAGGAAGGCTATGTATAAGTCTTTGCTTATTGATTTCTCCAATATTCTTATAGTGTATTATGTTGTCCTGTGTCTGTCTTCCCGGACGGAACGTTGTGTGTTCGTTGCATATCTTATCTTCAACTTCTTGCCGAAATCTTTCCACGTAATTCTACAATATGCTTAATAAGTGGTCGGGCGTTTATATGACCAAACTTAAAAATACAATTATCCATAAACTAAATGTAAATAATACTAAAAGAAAAATTATGCAATTGTTATAAAACTAGTTATGTTCAAAAACCAATAAATCGGCTTCCTTTGCAAGATGTATGACATTGGAGATATTGGTTTTACGAACAAAAATTTTGCGGTCACGCACCGATACGTATTTAAGACCACACTTTTACGCGCACATACGTGTTTTATAAAATAATTTTTTATTAGCCGGCGAAAGGTGATCATTTAATATAGACTTTTTGTTGAATATTAGGGAAACCGAGTTCGGACACAAAGAAAAGCTTTTTCTTAGAAAGCGCACCCATGATGTTAGTTTTTATTAATCAATTAGTAAACTGTACAATAATCTTCTTAGCATCCGTAGAGTCTTTATTTAAAAAGGGAACTCTGTGAATCGCATCAATAAAATGTTGAGGAATATTGCAGCTTAAGCAGTTGCAGATTTTTTACGTATACGTTTTAATTGGGGCACTCGGGAATTCCCTGTTTTTCGATGTCATTTTTACGTGTGAATTGTTCTAAGTCTCTAATTTTGCCATTTAGTTCATCAAGCAACTTCTTGTTGGATGCAGTTTTAGAAACGATAGTATCGCAGTTTTTGAACTTGTTTTCAAATGTTGCCAATCATTTTTCGTAATCATCGGTTTTGTTGTTCCAAATATCATAGATTTAATCGTATCACTCTAGGTAATCTTAATTTCTTTAACATCAATGCTTAGTGGATCTAGTTTTTTCATTATATCACGTAGGGTATAGGCGAATTGATTAGGGGCAGAACTAAGATTTATATTAATACTAGATAAGCTGTTGCTTACAGTTTCTGGTGAACGATAATCAGTGATCTGTTTACATTTATCGCACGTGTACAGCGTCGCAGTTTTTGATTCGGAACCAAGGCATTTAACATGAACACTATTGTTACATTAAATACACTTTATTCCATTATTGGAACGGCTACTTGATATTAAATTGTTACACACAAGCCAGCAACGACTATCAGGCATGATGAAAGTGTAAATTAAACCTCAGTTATTACAATAATAGCCAATTTTTATCAGAAATTGAGGAACACTAGTCCAAGTCTGTAGATACCAGCACATCCCGAGTGCCGTCTAACTTGAACTTGAATTTCAAAATAACTTTTTTTATTTCTAAGGAGGGAATATTTTGTCGCATGTTTCTGTATGTTGAGAAGCATCAAGTAAATAAGCCATTTAATTATTACATTTCACTCCAAATAAAATAAATAATTTTTTTAAACATTAAAAGAGAAGAAAGCATAAACAGTTTAGTTGATTTTGATAAACAATTTACAAAAGTACAAGAAATTTTTGGGTTACTAACTTTAAATTCTAAACTTATCTAGGTATACATATCATATAATAAAATTGAAACGAGGTCAAAACTGTACCTGGAATATTTTTTCAAAAGAGTACAATAGAAATTATACACGCGGACAAAGTTGCAGGCACAGCACTGTGCCGTTGGCACAGCTATCTGCTATCCTACATTAAAATCCTATCCTATTCCATGCGGACAAGGACAAAGTCTCAGGCACAACTAGTTAAATGTAAAATTATAAAACAATTCGGTATTTATAAGAGTAGAATAAAGCTATAAGCTTACATTAATCCTTAATTAACTATCACTATCAGTAGATTAGTAGGTAATGTAATAATAGTAAAAGGTAAATAAATGCGAAAATATTAAAACGTAACACGTAACTAACTCACTAACTGATATGATATGTCACAGAACACAGCCAGTGATTTCTAGACAAGAATCTACAGGATAAAACCTGCAGATTCATGAATCGTGTGGTGTACGTCTGCAAAATAATCTAATTTTGACAACAGTAGTATTGTGCGGTTTTAGGCCGCAGGACCGCACTTTGTGTATTTTTTATAATGGACGGCGCGACCCTGGCTATAATGGTTTACCCTCAAATTAAGGCCAACTTTTTGTTTTCAGTCACCAATTAATGATTATTATGCATTGACCAAAATAATTAATGTTTGTTTTTATTGACTGTAAGAATTTTTCATAACACCTACATGTTTATGTACTACTGTTTTTTCACATACTGAGACTATGGAGGACATCCAATTGAAAATTTCATCAGTCTTATGATTGCTTGTTAAAAATTATAAACTCTGTAGTGCAACAATTTATATTATAATATATACAGTGTGATCTATAACGTATGGAGGAGATTTTTAGGGTAGATAGATGGGATTAAAGTAAACATTTTTTATTAACAAACATTTGATGAAAAACCATAATAAAAAAATTAAGTGGTTTAAAGGTCTTAAAAAAAGTCTCCCACTGATTGAGTACTGCTGAAATTAAATTGTTTTCCAGAGATTTTTTCCAAAGTAACAAGATTTCTTTGTTTCTTTGGATACGATATAACTTCAAACATAGAGAAAAAAGACAAGAGTGCTCATTCCAATGCTAAATTCTAAAACTAATTTCTATTTCAATTTTATTATTAATTTTTTATAATTACTTATTGTCTTATAATTAAAAAAGAAAAAAAATTTGAATTTTTTATCGTTTACTAAAAAAATATTATTTTACAACTTATTTGAAAACTTGGTATATATAATTTTAATTTTAAATTATGTATTTGCTTATTTTATTTTAAATGTTTTTCAAAATAACATCAGGTTAACAAAGACAAAAAATTATGAAAAGGAAATAGAACAATAACTACATAAGTATAAAAATTCACAAAAATTGTTCAAAATGCTGCCCCTGGTTTTCAAACACAGTAGGGCATGACGAATCCAATTTCTTGACAATTGCAGAAATTGTTCTCGCAAGTCCTCTGTAGCAACGTGTCAGGTCATTTTGGTATTTTAAGTAGCCACCTAGGCTTTAGGGCAGCGTGCCCGTATGCTAAACCTTTTTAGTTACTTATTTGGCTCCATCGCCTAATTCTACAATAATGATTTTGCACATATTTGACCCCAAACGCAGTATTTCTCGTCAGTTGGCGCACCCCTTTGCTGCTACTTTGGCAGCCGGGTGTTATCACTCGCAAGAATTCCGAAACTTCTAGAAGTCATTCCGTTGAGGCGCTTCGCCATTGGCTGCCTTTGATACCGAAATTAATTTGTTTTGTGGAGCGCATCGCCATTGGCTGTCGAGAGTCACGTGGCAACGCCGTTTGGCTCACGCCACTTCAAGCGTCCTAACGCTTTTTTGCTTTGAGGATTTCCGCTCTGGCCGTTGATCGAAGGAGGTCGCGTGTGGTTGTGTGAGTGGCACGTCTTTACGTCGAGGCGTAGGTGTGTGAAGGGCTTCTTGGGGCCAGTTCTGCGTTGGTGAGAAAGGGGGCTTTCCCCTTACAACTCGCTGTTTCGAGGATCTTTCTAGGCAGGACGAAGTAGGCCTTTTTTTGTCGCTGTAGCGTGCTCTTAGGAGAGCGTCCTAACGTCGCCATCTCGGCGGATTCCAGCCCGTTTACCCCTAATGCCGTGTTTTGGCGATTGAGCTGCCACAGACTGCCGTCTTCTACCAAATGACTGCACGCCACTCTCATGGACCGTCTGCGGACTAAGGTATTTGTAATTGTAACCATTTAAACATAGTAACTGTCACTTGTGCGAGCGCTGGTGCTTTGTGCTCAACTTTATGTGGGCGGATGCATGCCCTTGCTTGCTTGTCGCGGCTTTTATTTTGATGCCGGTTTGAGGCCACCATGCTGCAAGACGCTACTTTGGCAGCCTGCCAGTAACTTCATGTGCGCAAGTTTCGCGTTTCATCGCCTAAATAACTAAAGAACTCTGCGATCACGATTTGGTGTTACGTTGGTGCTAATTTTTAACTCAGTAACGTTAATTGTGCGAGCTTCGCTATATTGTACCGATTAATACCTAAATAGAATTAACGCCTCGCCGTGCTGGGCCTGGCGCGCCCTAAGCTGTTCGAGTTTTTCTTTGTTTATGTTTGCGAGGGCTTTGTGCTTTGCTTCTTAGGTGTTAACCGCAGGTCGGCGACTGTTATCGCGCACTAACGCGCCATTTTGCCGGAGCGCGTATTTCTTAACTGTACTCTAATATGTTCATTAGCATAGCGCGTCGATCAGCTGATGCTTAACGTAAGTAGTACCATAAGCTTGGCGGCACGATTTGTTGCCCAGATGTAATTGGCGATCAATAGACGCATATTTAGTTAAGGGACGTATTATTCCTATTCGACCTGTGCATGCTTTGTTTCAGATAGCGCCTTTTACAATGTAAAGATTGATGTACGGCGAGACGTGAAAGATCAGAGCGTGCAGGTAGGTCCAGTGATTGCGCAGTCTCGGCCAAAGAGTCCCAATATTACCATTCTAGTACGAAATTGTTATTTGAGCTTGCAGCTCATGAGAATTCTTATCGACGGAGTATCTCGAATACTTCGCTCCCGTTTAACCGCCCAGGCCCGGTTATTCGAGTTAAGACAGGCTTGGTGGCGCCCTCACAATTTTGACGTACCCTATATATATGCCTCAACACGCTTGCCCAGAACGTATCGTGTGACTCACGCCCGACTCCCTGAGCGTTCCAGCCGTGACCCTTTAGCCTGTTTCTAGCAAATCTCAGGGCAAGTGTGCCAGTTTTCCAGGACTGATTCCGTGGTGCGATGCTCACCTTGGGTGGGTGTCGTAAAGTTGTTTTAATACCGTAACAAACGTTGATTCGATGGTGCAACTCTTCAATGGTATCAACTTCAGTTGCATAAACCCGATCTGTCAGGTATCCCCATAAGAAGAAGTCTATCCTTTCCAATACTTCTTCAACATCAACCTCGTGTCGATTTGGCTTTTCACCATCATGACCCTTCTGTGGTTGTAAATTCCCAGTCTCTCTTCCCCGTTGAACAATTCGCAGAAATGTATTTTCAAAGGGGGCGGTTTGTTTGGAATTTTTTCTAAATACATACACCTACCTTGCTCGTGCAGCACTTTCATTGGCAGCTCCATAAACTGTTATCATGTCCATGTATTCATCGTTACTGTAATTCAGAAATTTATCCGAACTAATAACTTAATAACAACCACTAATAACAAATCTTTAAGTTTGATGTATTCAAATGTACTGAAATGTCAATTTGACACTTTCCTAAATTTCAACAGCAACTTGCTTAATATTTTTTTATTATTCAGCAGCTCTCGATAGTTGCTACAAAAATTATTGGGCATTAAAAGGAAAAATGAAGCCGTAATTTCTATTTTACTTTTATTTTAAATAATTTTTTTTAACTAATTGTGGTTCAATTGACTCAAATATAACCAAATATAACCAATTTAAATTTAAAACATAAATTACCCACATAATTTCTGAACAACTACTTCTTATTTAATCAAGCTTTCACTCGTAACTTTTTAACAATTGATATTTTCTAAAAATGTTATCTTCTATCATCTACCATAGAAATCTTCTCCGTACGTTATAAGTCACTCTGTATAATACAACAATATCAGTAGGCTTCAAACTATCAAAGCCAAGTTACTGAACAATTGTGAATTTACGAAATGTACGAATTTGAAAGTTTTGAAAAGTAGTTGTGAAAATCATGTACATAATTATTATAGTTGCTCACTTAATCTCTTGCTTGACAGATGATAGGGCACAATTAGATTTCTGTGATATACGTCACTAGAATGATCGTAGTAATAAAGTATTGATCGAAAAGTCACCCATAACAGCCAAGACCGTTAAAATTTAACAGCTATGAGCGTTACTTAATTAACACATTCACGGACAGTACATTTTTCAAAGTGGGCTGTCCAGGCACGCCTCTATAAACGGGGGTAAAGTAATTTGGGAAATATTTTTAGGGTACTATTAAAAGGGACCTTAAAAATTATTGGTAGAAAAACAATTGGCTACAACTATGAAGTAGCGCCCCATGAAATTCCACTTAGAAACACAAAAAAACATAGTGTAAAAGACTAATGTAAGTTATAAAGTTGAAGGTGGGACGCGTGAAAACAAGCTAAAAAGCGGAGGTTTACCTCATGGTTCCAGAACAATTTGAGAACATCAGTAGGTGTTGAATTGACCTCAACATCAAATTTTATTCCTGCAGAATCTTTTATCAAACAAAGTCGAGATCATCACCATCATTTCCAAGATCAATAGTTTGGTCATCGTTGTTTCCATGTTCAGTAACGTTACCATTTTCACTTTTTGATGAAGAACTGCTACCGGTTTCAGCTTTCTGGCATGTAGGTTGTGTCTCCATTGAATTCCCCCATCATCATTGTACGGATCTTCTTCGCTGTCACTCAATAGTTCATTACTCTACACTTCTTCATACAATTTCAAAAGTCAAGCTTTCTCGTTTGCATACATCGCTCTAGTGATGGCACACTCCATTCAACAACCCCTGCACTACTAATGTAAAATTACTGCAATGGCAGTAGATGCACCACGCACCCCCTCAATCACATGATACGTATGTGGCCAATCAGCTTGAATTTCCACTTATCAGGATAATGTCGAAAATTCCTGTCTGTAATTATGGGACACAAACATTCAAACTAACGCATTTTACATGCAAACTCTGCTGCTATAGCAGTAGTGTGATTCTATATCGTTACAACTTTGAACTGCTATAGTAATAGTGTCCCACACCACAGACTTTAAAATTATTGCTATAGCAGTAGTGTTCGCAAATGTGTTAACAACCATTGCTACACTACCACATCATATGCGGCACTCAGGTTACTATTATTACTTCCTTTTACAATAAAGGAAGTATTGGATTCACCCCAAAAATTCGATATTGAGTTTTCAACAGATCTTCACGTTTTAGAGTCCCCTGAACCCAAAAAACATGTTTTTGTTCATTGGTCTGCCTGTGTGTGTGTGAACAGAATATCTCAAAAACAAAAAGAGGTACGACGTTAAAACATCATATATGGTATTTACTCTTACGATTTTTCAGTATTTTTCGATTTTTTCAAAAACGGCTAACGATTTTTTTTCAAAATTAAATTTTTATTACGTTTTTAATGTGTATTGATGTGAAATAGGTGATTTTCTAGTTTAATGCCTTTAAAATGGATTTTCTTTTTTTTTTTTCTTTTTTAACTTCTTTTTTAAATAGAACACCCAGTATATTATTACATTTTTGAATTCAGCTTAAAATTTTAGAGAAAATTTGTCTCGTCAATTGGCGCTCTATTTTGTACAGTTTTTGTAGAATTTGTAATTTTTGAAAATTTTTGACGATTGCTTAAAAATTGAGCAGTTTTAGTAGATATTATGAAAACTGTTGAACAATATAGGGCTGATGATACATATAACTGACTAGGATCATTTATTACCCTGAGCCACAAAATTTACTATTATATGCTCAATATCGGCCTAGTACCGTTAAATACTATTAACTGAATTTGAGTATGAATGAGAAGCACAATGTAATACTGAATTTAAAAAGTTAAAGAGAGGGTTAAGTGTTGGAGCATCTTGCTACATTTTTATTCTGCAGCTGAACCCTATTTAATTCTTTACTTGGTTTCTGGGTTAATGCATGTATTTCATTAATAAGAGCATATTATTATTACTATTATTATTGTATAATTTACAACCTATTTTTGTTGTAGATGTGAAGCTATATAACTTTCCTTGGATCATACTTATATCATTAAAAGAAACGTTCAAACAAACAATCATCATTAACTAAGAAACTATAGAATATAAGTCTTGTAGTTCTGTAGGAACTGCACCATCCAAATCACCGAACATGAATAGCAATGAAAATGTTGATAAGCCATCTATTAAGCAAGAAGTCATTGAATTAAAAGATGAAAATTATGAAAACAAAACATTTGACAAAAGTAACATAAATACTGCTTTTAGTGGGGAGAAATCTTACAGTAGCTCTGTTTGTGAATATGAAACAGCACAGGAAAGCAGGTTAGCTATACATATGACAACTTGTACAACAGAAAAGCTTTACAGTTGTTCTGTTTGTGAATACAGAATGGCAAATAAAAGTCATTTAGTCAGGCATGTGAAGACCCATACAGGGGAAAAGCCTTACGGTTACTCTGTTTGTGAATACAGAACAGTGCAGAAAAGTGATTTAGTTACACATATGAAAACTCATACAGGAGAAAAGCCATACTGTTGTGCAGTTTGTGAATACAGAACAGCACAGAAAAGTAATTTAGTCAGACATATGAAGACTCATACAGAGGAAAAGTATTACAGTTGCTCTGTTTGTAAATACAGAACAGTGCAGAAAAGTGATCTAGTTAAACATGCGAAGACTCATACAGGGGAAAAGCCTTACCGTTGCTCTATTTGTGAATATAGAACAGCCGTGAGTAATAGTTTAGTTAAACATATGGCAACTCATACAGGAGAAAAGATACACAGTTGCTCTGTTTGTGAATACAGAACGGCAAATAAAAGTCATTTAGTCAGACATGTGAAGATCCATACAGGGGAAAAGCCTCACTGTTGCTCTGTTTGTAAATACAGAACGGTGCAGAAAAGTGATCTAGTTAAACATGCGAAGACTCATACAGGGGAAAAGCCTTACCGTTGCTCTATTTGTGAATATAGAACAGCAGTGAAAAATAGTTTAGTTAAACATATGGCAACTCATACAGAAGAAAAGATATACAGTTGCTCTGTTTGTGAATACAGAACGGCAAATAAAAGTCATTTAGTCGGACATGTGAAGACTCATACAGGGGAGAAGCCTTACGGTTGCTCTGTTTGTGAATACAGAACGACAGATAAAAGTAATTTAGTCAGACATGTGAAGACCCATACAGGGGAAAAGCCTTATGGTTGCTCTGTTTGTGAATACAGAACAGTGCAGAAAAATGATTTAGTTACACATATGAAAACTCATACAGGAGAAAAGCCATACAGTTGTGCAGTTTGTGAATACACAACAGCACACAAAAGTAATTTAGTCAGACATATGAAGACTCATACAGGGGAAAACACTTACAGTTGCTCTGTTTGTAATTACAGAACAGTGCTTAAAAGTGATCTAATTAAACATGTGAAGACTCATACAGGGGAAAAGCCTTACAGTTGCTCTGTTTGTGAATACAGAACAGTGCAGAAAAGTGATTTAGTTAGACATATGAAAACTCATACAGGAGAAAAGCCATACAGTTGTGCAGTTTGTGAATACAGAACAGCACGGAAAAGTAATTTAGTCAGACATATGAAAATGCATACAGGGGAAAAGTCTTACAGTTACTCTGTTTGTAAATACAGAACAGTGCAGAAAAGTGATCTAGTTAAACATGTGAAGACTCATACAGGGAAACGCCTTACCGTTGCTCTGTTTGTGAATACAGAACGGCAAATAAAAGTCATTTAATCTGACATGTGAAGACCCATACAGTTGTTTTGTTTGGGAATACAGAACAATGCAGAAATATGATTTAGTTGAACACGTGAAGACTCATACAGGGGAAAAGTCTTACCGTTGCTCTGTTTGTAAATATAGAACAGCAGTGAAAAATAGTTTAGTTAAACATATGGCAACTCATACAGGAGAAATGCCATATGTTTGCTCTGCTTGTGAATACAGAACGGCAAATAAAAGTCATTTAGTCAGTTTAATGAAAATTCATAGGAGAAAGGCCTTCTTACATTTACTCTGTGAATATAGAACAGCACAGAAAAGTTTTTTAATTAAACATGTAAAGATTCATACAGGAGAAATGCCGTTGCTCAGTCTGCAAATACAGAATGGCACATAAAAATGATTTAATCAGACATATGAGAACTCATACAGGAGAAAAGCCTTACTGTTGCTCCGTTTGTGAAAATAGTTCAGCACGGAAGAGTTATTTAGTTACACATGTGAAGACTCGTGCGGGAGAAAAGTCTTACAATTGCTTCGTGTGTGAATACATAACGGCAGGTAAAAGTGATTTAGTCAGACATATAAAAATTCATATAGGAGAAAATCTTTAGTTGCTCTGATGTGAATACAGAACAGCAGATAAAAGTGATTTGGTTATACATATGACATCATACAGGAGAAAAACCGTACAGTTGCTCTGCTGGTGAATACAGGACAGCAGTGAAAAAAAGGTTAGTTAAACATATGACAACTCATACAGGCATACAGGAGAAATGCCATACAGTTGCTCTGTTTGTGAATATAGCACAGCGCAGAAAAGTAATCTAGTTACACATGTGAAGACTCGTGCAGGAGAAAAGTCGCACACGTACACTGTGAATTGAGGCAACAAAAATATAATTTAATTACACTATTACTTTGTTACCGGGTGAACTCGCTCAACTTCAAAGTTAGGGGTGGAGCCTTAAAAAATTATGGCTCATTACGAGTCACCCCGTCCACCAATAGGAGCCTCGGCCGCCTGGACGATATAGTATAAATATAGGCGACTTCTACATCAAAAATCACTTCTTGGCGGTCGCTCAGACGCAGAAGGCAGTTTCCACTTGGGAGTAGGCAGATAGAGGCCCAAGTAAAAGCAACTAATACTCAGGAGTAGGCAGATTGAGACCTGAGTATTAGCCATCTTCGAGAAAGCTTCCGCTGCCGTCCTAGCTGGATTGTCGAGCTGCAAGCTCCCGCATCGCCTTTATCAAGTGTTGGACTTTAGACATTCTTTTTGTGCCCGGACAATTTTTAGTTGTAAGTTAGCGTAGTGTGTGTATATATTGGTGTATATATTTGTGTGTTATATTTGTGTCTTTGCCTATTCATGTATTCTTTGTATGTATTTGTCTGTGCCATATTTAGTGTGTATATATATTTGTGATTCTTTGTGTAAATTTGTTGTGTCAGCACTGTGACCGTTTTATTTAACATCACTTGTGTTGCCACTGCCGGCGGAAAGTTAGGTGTACGCTTACTGACGTCACACCTACTTTCTCCTTTTTATAACTGTACTCTGTACCTACCTTTGTGACGAGCGCTAAGTGTTTGTTGCGTATTACGTCAGCATGACGTAATACATTTCACTTTCACTTAAACGCCCGCTGTGATTTCTCCCCGAGAAATATTGTATTTGCTTTCACTTTCTGTTTACCATATGCGTTGCTAACATATGTGAGTATTGCAATACACAACTCCAAGTGTACTTGTGTTTACTTGTATCCACCGTATATTTATGTGTGTTGCTTGCGTATAATAAACACCTTCATATTTATTGTAACTTAAGACTCTAATTGACTCTTGCGCCTTAGTGTAAAGTTTACGTGCAAACACGAACAATTAGTGCGCAACAACCCAGTGGTGACAACTTCCGAGGGCCCCCTGTTCGTAGCAGATTTGTACTAGTTTTGCATAAGAACCAATGTTAAATTGATCATTTAGTAGCTGAAGTCGCATTATCTCATAAGAATACATGTAAATCGTGGCACAGGAGTAGAATTGCTGCCGCCGATAGCGTGCCTGGCACATCCTGTGTGCGTTGCGGTTAGCTGGCGCCCCCGTATCTCGATTACATCCGGAGATGCGGACCAGCAGGTAAATAAAACACTAACATTTGCTTAAATTATTTATTTTGTAGATCTCGTACAAAAATTCGACTTACTCTATCATTAACAGTGTTTCTAATAGATTTTAGATGTGAGGGTGCTTTTTCAAAATATTCATCGACCTGCCCTATCTTCGTTACACGTACACATTCTTGTAGTATTTTGTAGCTATCGTAATCAGGAGCCACTATTTTTCTAGGATAATACTCCAGATTGTTAGCATTCATTTCCTCGCCTTCGTTAATAGCATTAATTATTTTTGGGGTCGAATCGTAGATTTTATTATCAACTTGGATCCACACATGAAAAACAGGTAGAATATTATCATACACCATTAGGCCATGTATTAAACTCGGATTCATGTTTTTAAATTTTCTTAATTGTTCGAATAACATTAGACTTGCGGGTAAACATACCCCGTACTTTTTCTTGCTTATAAATTCTTGAGCAATCACTTCGCAGATAAGACTTGAAATTTGATGTTGGTTCATATTTTAGCTCTTTTTTCTCACCGTCCTGACTGATAGACTGATAGTGATGAGTCGTCTGCGGGAGCTGTATTTATATCGCACCTGGTGGTTTGCATGTTGTTAAGTGATACTGACCTACGGCTGCCAGACATGGACCTTCACCAAAGCAAATATTGACAAGCTCGTTAAGACACAAAGAGCAATGGAAAGATCTATGTTGCATATCAGTTTGAAAGACAGGAAAACTAACATCTGGATCCGACAAAAAACAAAAGTAAAAGATGTAGCTGAACATGTAGCAAAACTGAAGTGGAGCTTTGCAGGCCACAATGCAAGGCAGAATGATGAAAGATGGAATGCTGTGATACAAAGATGGAGACCATACATGGGTAAAAGAAACAGAGGAAGACCTCAAATGAGATGGGCCGATGACCTGAAAAGAGTAGCTGGCTTTGTATGGATGAGAACAGCTCAGAACCGAAAACATTGGCATGAATTGGAAGAGGCCTATGTCCAAGGATGGACGATGAAAGGCAAATGAAGAAGATGAAGAAGAAGTGATTTCGACCTCGTTCAGTCATTTTTGCTGTCAGTCCAACTATAGGTTGTCATTAACGAAATTAGTTAAAAATATTCTGCCCGACTTTTTACTGGATTCGGCCCTGTACTAGTTATATTCGAATTCATCTTAGCCAGCGTTCAGATGCCCGTGACCTGTAAAATTTCTTATAAACATTTTATTGGGACTGCGTAGCTTTTTGCAGTTATCTTCGTTTAGGTTATATTTCTCCGAATTGTAATTATAAATTCATTCTTTGTTCCATGTTAGTGATAAGACCGTGAATTCCTTCTTTGATTTCGTATTGCTGACACTGCATTTGAGCGCCTCAAATTATGTGCATTGCTTTTGTTGCCCTTGTAAATAGTTCTCGGAACTGCGTCGTTTATGGCAAACAGTGCCGTTTAGTTTCAAATCTCTCCGAATTACAGCGATAACGATAAGGCATTCTTTGTTCACTGTTCCAGATAGATCGCTTTGTATCTCAACTTTCAACTTGCCTTCTGCCTGATGTAATTAAGCTTTCAAAAATAAGGTTTGATGAATCCTTTGTTGTCACGAATGTGTGAACACTGATTTCGAAGCTCAATGTTTCTTTTAATAACTTAGCGCCTGAAGTTCTTCAGAATTGTCCTTGTAACCTGAAACATAAGCCTCATGGAACTTTTCGATATGCAGTATCAACAAGCGGGGCTTCCCCCCGAATTTTGCTAAGTCAGCTATGACCTCATGCTGCGTGTAGTTGCTTTCTTTGATAACCAAGCTTTGTGTAAAGGAAATAAAAATTGATAACTCCTTAGGGAATGATTCATTTAAAATTAGTGGTTTCGGAGTTCGAAATTTTCTTCCATTGTGTTCCTCGCGCGAAGCCGATTTGAAATTAATTAATTTGTAGCAAGCTTTCGACCAAGAAAGTTGTAAAAGAACGCGAGCCCTGGCGCCTCGGCCAGGGCTGCGCTATTTTTTTGTGAGTGCCCTATAGAAAGTTTCGTTGCCTTTTATTAAATCTGCGTGTTGATTTTTCTGAACTTAAGTGAGTGAAGCTAGAACCTTGTGAAGCAGCTAATTGTGTCCTTGCGGATTTTTGAAAGTGCGCGGTGGGTGGTGGAAGCGTATTTAACTCGGCGTTGTTTAATGAATGGCCGATTTTCGTTTCATATAGCTGGTCTCTGGGGAGACTTTTGGCACTCTTTGCCGATTCGATTAGAAACGATATCTGAAGAGCCTCAACTAACTTTTCCCTGTTAAGTCGGGAAAAAACTATTGCGTAATACAGATCTGTGTCAACGTCGGGTTTAATTGAAGGAAGGGCCACCGCGCGACATCGTGTTGTTTGTTGTCACTTCTTCGATTGATGGTTGCTGCCGACTGTCTTCAATTCCCTCGAGTCCTGCTGCCTCTTCTGGAGAATTTGCTACACCTTTTGCACGTCTCGCCAAGCTTCCCCGATTCGAGTTTATAGCATAAACTAACGACGTGCTTACAGCTACCAGGTAGGAGCTATGTATTACACCAATTGTGTTCTTGTGCCTAATTAAGGTGCGACTATATTTGTTGTGTGTTTTCCGGGAGTTCGTAAATATTGCGCACGTTCACTTAAGCTTAAGCCTATGATTTGATTTGTTTGTTGTTAACCAGGGGCTTCACCCCTATTATCTATTTCGTTTTGTCCAGTGTGTAACAACATATTTAGAGAATAAGGTAATTTTGCTTGGGAGCCCCTTCCATATTCATGTAGGGTGTGCCTTTTCTTTTTTTCTAAGCTTGAATTCACCTCCGGGTGATTATTTTTCAATGTGAAGATTTGTGTAAACTTTAATTTTTTAAATAATAAACCCGTTAAAATTAATTTGATTATTTGTTGAGTTCTGAACCCCTTCTGGGTCATTAATTAATCCAGTGTGGCAAAGGCCGAGTGTAATTTGCAATGTAAAGCTGAAAGTATGCTCTTTTGATTAAGCGAGCCCCGAGATTTGGGCCATTCAGTGTTCTTTTGTTATTCTTTAGTGACGGTGGCCTTGAAGGTAAGTGAGTTAACGACAAGGTCACCCGGCTACTCGGAGGAGGCTTGGTAAACAACAGGCGGAGGTGTTCAGCAACGTACCCGGAGGACTTTTCCATAGGCTACGTGTATTGTTTTTGGTTCTAGACACGTTAGCCACCCCTAATCAGAACCAAGTGGCGCTCAGGCATTTCTTTTTCTATTAAGCAAGCTTTAGGGTAAGTACCCCGTCGGTTTTTCGTTTGAGTCTTCGAACTACCCCATCCCGACTGAGCTAAGTGCGGGTAACTGGGGCAACAACACCTGTCCCGACACATTTAGATCTGTGTTTTCTAGGGAAAGCCGGCGAACCCTGTAGTTTGTACCCGATTTTTGACAGTGCTCATGAGCAATGTCGATCTGAGCATTTAATACCTTAACAATGTACCTCTAATTGAACTATTATTTCCAGGGGCCTTCAATAATCCAGAAAAACCCACAGATTTGTGCTAGTTCTCCATAAGACCAATGTTTTGAATACTTAGATAAGACCACCCGATTTTAATATTTAAATTCGTAAACGCCCCCCAAAACATCGTAACATCGGAGCTTCACAACTTCGAACCGTCCTGCTGTGCGCGTTCGAATGCTCAGCACCCCTAACTACGTGATGACCCTGGTTCCCACGACCAGCAAAATATTCCCACGACCAACAAAATATTCCTACGGTCAGCAAATTGTTCCCACGCCCCTGACTTTGTGGTTTCCGGGGGCCCCCTTGGAGAGAAGCAGAGCCCCGAGGACCCCTTGGCGAGGGGCAAAACCCCAAGGGCTCCCTTGGAGAAGGGCGGAGCCCCGAAGGCCCCCTTAGAGAGGGGCGGAGTCCCAGGACTCTTTTGCGAGGGGCGAAGCCCCAAGGGCCCCCTTGGAGCGGGGCGGAGCCCCGAGGACCCAGTTGGAGAGGGGCGAAACCCCAAGAGCTCCCTAGGAGAGGAGCTGAGCCTCGAGGGCCCCCTTAGAGAGGGACGAAGTCCCGAGGGCCCCACCGTCACCTGTCACATGACACAGGGGGAGGGGCTAAAAGGAGAAGGAGTGGGGGGTGTCTGAAGTGACGCCTTACCTACTGTTTGTGATTGTTATTACTGAATTGGTGAAGTTAGTGTCTAAATAATGCCGCGAGTTCGAAGACGTGCAAATTTTCGCCATCGTACGCCCTTTGAAAGAGGACGAATTATCAGAATGCATAATGCTGGTTTAAGCTTTCGGGAAATTGACAGGCGCATGGGCTGACCTCACGCCATTATTAGACGGACTTGGTTGGATTGGCAGGAAGAACACCTAGAAACTCGTAGAGGCAGTGGACGTCCTAGAGTGACAGAAGCACGCGAAGATCGGCTGTTAAGAACCAACGCGAGCTGTTGCAATCAATTGGTAAGAGCAATTGGTCGTAGAGTGTCTATAAGCACAATTTATCGTCGAATACGCACATTTGGGCTACGCTCATATCGTCCTTATTTTCGTCTTCTTATGACTCAACAACATAAAGATACCAGAGTGCAGTGGGGCCAAAACTGACAACATTGGGACCATGAATGGGAAGTTATCGTCTTCAGCGACGAATCCCGATTTTGCTTATGGCATTCTGACGGACGTTTACGGATCAGACGACCTAGAGGTCAGAGGCAAAATTTACAGTTTGTTCAGCGTCGCCGCATGGATTTAACTCCTGGTGTAATGGTGTGACTAAGAATTCGAATGGAGTAGCCATCATAGTAAAGCACGAAATAACTGGCTCAGTGAGAGGATACGTGCCCATATCAGACAGAATAAAATTGCTGAAAATCAAGGCTAAACCATGTAATGTAAATCTCTTTAAAATTTATGCACCTACAGCGGAATCCACAGAACAAGAAATTTAGAGTTTTTATAAACAATTAGAAGACGATTTCAAACTCAAAAACAAGAAGAACTTAATATCATCATGGGTGAATTTAACGCCAAGATTGGAAAAGGCGCAATAGAAGGAGTTGTAGGAAACTATGGTCTGGGCATCAGAAACGAAAGAGGCGATAGGTTGGTCCAGTTCTGTCAAGAAACAAATTTTGTGATCATAAATACGGTATTTAAACTACCGCCGAGAAGACTTTATACGTGGAAAGCTCCAGGTGACAGAATAGATGGGGTAATGAGAAATCAAATTGATTTTATCACAATAAACAATGCAGTCACAGCAGCCAAAACATACCCTGGGGCGGACATTTTCTCTGATCACAGCCTCCTAGTTGCAGACATACAACTACGACTAAAGAAAATCAGTAAAGGATACAAACCCAAAAGAGATATGCGTAGACTAAAGGAAGAAAATATAAGAACAAAAATCAAAGAAGACCTCAATAGAAAACTCAACGATATAGTGGAAAGTAATAGAACAAGCGTAGAAGACCAATGGAATGAGATCAAGATTTACATTAATACAGTCTTGGAAGAGAAACTGAAACCCAAACGAGAAAAAAAAACAGGACTGGATGACCAATTAAATAATTGATATGTATATATATCCTGAAAAAGATAGAACAAGCAAAAGAATCCTGGTTAAAAGAGAAATGTATTGAAATTGAAATCGTGAGAAACAAACACGATGACTTTAATATGCACAAAAAAATCAGAGAGATGGCAGGTGGGAACAACCAAAGGAGAAATGGAGTAATTTTGGATGCTGAAGGTCAGATTATAATTGACACAGACAAAAAGTTACAAGATGGAAGCAGTATATGGAGAAATTGTTTGATGACACGACATGACGTCCATGGTCCAGACATAACCCATGGCGAAGTTAAATCAGCAATAAAACGGCTTAAGGAGATGTACTCAAACTACTGGAGAACTCACAAGTTGAAATGCTGGCTGACCTGTTTAACAAAATCTACGAAACAGGATATCTGCCAAAGGACTGGTTGATATCAATATTCATACCAATCCAAAAAAAGCCGAACGCTTGGAAATGCGAGGACTACAAGTCAGTGAGCCTAATGAGTCACGTGCTTGAGGTGTTCCTCAATATCATTCATTCCCCCATTTACACAAAACCAGAGAAGAA
This sequence comes from Agriotes lineatus, assembly GCA_940337035.1. Lineage (NCBI taxonomy): Eukaryota > Metazoa > Arthropoda > Insecta > Coleoptera > Elateridae > Agriotes > Agriotes lineatus. The sequence goes on along the minus strand of OW679195.1, from coordinate 189,457,992 downwards.
CCTCAGCGAGGAACAGTTTGGCTTCAGAAATGGATTCGGCACTAGAGAGGCTCTTTTTAGCCTGCAAGTTCTGGCACAACGAGCTCGAGATGTTAATTGCGACATATTCGCCTGCTTCATCGACTTCGAAAAGGCGTTCGACACAGTCCCACATAACAAACTTATCGAAGTCTTAAATTCTCAGGTATAGACAGCAAAGATATTCGGATTATCTCGAATCTCTACCTAGAATAAAAAGCAGTAGTTCGCCTCGAAAATAATAATAATAATATTATAATAATAATTTATTTCAGAAGAGTATACATATGTAGAATACACAATAATCTAAGATGACTAGAACTTTCAGAAATAAATGACGAAAGGACTTAGCCCACAGAAGTAAAACTTGTGCGTGGGCGATTGAAATATATGAAAACATAGTGAAGTACATTTCTCAACACTTTGCAATTATCTAAGACAGTAATAAATTGTTTTGATCAAGCATTTTTTATGTCTATTAAATTATGAATACTGTATCTAGGGGTATTCTGGAGCCAAGATTTTATTTTGTTCTTAAAGTTGTAAATTGTCAGAGTGCTTCACTGTCAACCGAGGGGTTTGCCATGTGTATTATAGCCAACACTTTTTAACGCTTATTCTGAGATCATTTTTAAAAAAGCTTTGGGTACGACTGAGGACGGTGTTATGGTAAATGGAGAAATGATTAGCAATCTTTGGTATGCTGATGATACCGTACTATTGGCAGACGATGCTGAGAGCCTCCAGAGATCGATAAATAACGTAGTGGCAGCATGTGATGAGTATGGAATTAAGTTAAACTCTAAAAAAACAAAAATTATGATAATTAGCAAAAATCCCAATACAACTGGCAATTTTACAGTGAACACTACGATACTAGATAAAGTAGAGAAGCTTAGCTACCTAGGATGTATCATAAGTAATAACTGGGATCGCACTTGCGAAATAAGAGCTCGTATTGAAAAGGCAAGAGGTGCTTTTAACCGATTAAAGAAAGTCCTATGTAATCTTAACACTAAACATCAACATTCGGATCAGAGTTTTGAAGACCTAATCATCTCCGTACTCCTCTACTGATCAGAGAGCTGGAGCCTTACAGATGCTTTCAAACGCCTGGAAGCATTTGAAATGTGGTGTTATCGGAGGATGTTAAGAATTTCATACGTATTGCTACGGTTTTAAGCCCTACCAATCAACTCTGTTAGCATTGCCAAATTAATGGACATTTCATGAAAGCCCAGAGTGAGATATTTTATATAACTGCAAAACTAAAACTTGAATTTGCCCGAATGAATACATTTGTAATGAGATGCCATAATTGCAGAATAATTAATTAATGAACGCAGTAAGCAAAGCTCAATTCGCGCAGGGATCTAAGTTGAATTTAAGTTCAGTTAATTGATTAGGTTTGTGCTAAAGTAAATGCCAAGCCGAATGAAATTCAATAATTACAAGATGGATCGCAAACGCAAGGGAATGAAGCGTAGAAAGCAGGTACAGTTTAATAGTGAAGAAGGCAATTGAAAGATAGATAAGCTTATGAACATGCAACGAGCAGATACGAATGAAGGCATTAAAGCATTTGAAGGAAACCGTAAGAATCAAAAGGCAAGGGTTATAGAAAGTGCAGAACAGGAGACAGCATATGAACTTAATGTGTGGAAAATAAAACAGTGAATTCAAAGGAAGCCAGTGCAGGAAATGCGCGAATTAAATACTCTAATCAGTGCAGTGACATGTGAATATTTAAACGCAAATTAAAAAGTCGTGCAGTGACAAACACACAAAATTAGTATAAATGTAAACAATTCTTTTAGATGTAATATTAGTGTACAAAATCCTAGTTTTAAGTAGAATTTATTGTTAAAAGTCAGTATTTTGAACCATGTTAACATCCGTAATTAATTTGAAATTAACTAGCTTTTGTTTATAACAAAAAGAGGAAGACAAATGAATAAATTAATGGCTTGACGTGTAAAATTGTGCTCTGTATTAAAACTAAAATTTCTGATATTAAAAATAAAAATACATGTCTGAAACTTTACCAGTGTGTTGAGCAAATTTTTGTGTCCATGTGGTATTATTTTTAACAATTCGCCACCAAAAATTGTCGAGGTGTTCGATGCTGTTTGACATAACCTCGATCCGAAGCAGCCTTAGTTCCGACAGCTACGAGGAGGTCTACCAGTCCAGCCAGCTCATTGGGGAAGACACCAGTGCCATTCAGCAGCCCGTGGGGTACGTGCCCGTGCCCCAACAGCAGGATCCGGCCCATAGCAGCCCCACAACGAGGTCAGCGTAGTCTACGAGCATCCCGATAAAAGTTCGGCTAGTGCAGGTACTCTTAATCCTAAAAATTATTAAGTGAGCACCGGGAAATTCATGCATGCGTAAGAAGAGCAATACTCAATGCAATCCAGGCCAGTTCCAACGCCGTACGAGGGACTCGAGTCTGCCAGGAAGCTCAAAATCCATTATTTGAGGTTATCCGTTAGTGTGATCCAGACCTACGCCAAAATAAACAATTGGGAGATAGAAGCGATAGTTACCAATAGAACTGTGATCGATTTCACTTGTTTTGTTTATTCAATTTGACGCGATCTTGCAAACGGCGTCCATCTTGACTTATATTTGACCCCATTTCAGTTTTCGATTGTGCTGCGTTTGAGCTTATGCGGAAACAGATCCGTATTTAATAATTTTAATAAATTATGCATTCAGGGTGGACCCAACCGAGATGAGTCTGTGCTTTATTGATTTGAGCTAGCGTATTATTGGATTAATTGCAGAGTAATAAAATATTATAAAGGGCATACAACTATTTATTTT
>OW679195.1:189168620-189455045 GCA_940337035.1 Agriotes lineatus | reverse complement strand
TCGCATTACTAAGCGTCTTCTTTTGCTATTTCAGTGTTATTAAAAACACAAACAAAACAATGGGAATTCGAATAAAAAACATAAAACGCAATTCTAAATAATAAATTCACATGATTATGCTTAGTATCATATGAACACAAAACATAAATAATAATAATAATACTTAAAGGTACTTTTCGTACCTGTCACCACACCTTAAAAGTTTAATTTATTGGTATTTATTGTAGCTATAAGTTTTTTAGCTCAAATGAGATAGTTTGTAAGAGGTCTCTCTGTTGATGTTAAGCCTGTGTAAGACACTCTGTCTTGACATATAATTGACCTTAGAAACTTCGTAATTTGTTATAATTTAGAAAATGGTTACGTTAGTATGGAATGTAATGTGTCGACCAGATTGACAGCAATTCCCATGATCATAATTAGCATTATTTAGGATAAAAACCTTAATATTACAAATTAATTTGTCCGTAAAATTGCCGAATCAGTGTTTTGTTTTTTTTATTAGTATGAAAGAAATAATTTTTCCCACTGCCATTTTGGCGCCCCTGGTCGCTTGCGCCTGTAGGCGGGGGCCTACTCTGCCTATACCTAGTTACGGCCCTGATCAGGACAACGCTTGTCCCCACACCACCCGTGCAACAACCGGCCTTATCAACTAATTTGGATGGGATAACGTCACACACCCTCCCTACAGCCCGGACTTAGCGCCAAGTGATTATCTATCATCTCTTTCCTGCTTTGAAGTCACATCTGGGTGGAACGAATTTGAGGACCGACACGGAGTTGAAAGAAGAAGTCGTACGCTACCTGCACGCCGGGGCGGGAGAGTTCTATGACACGAGTATAGGAAAAATGCTACACCGCATGCAAAAATGCATCGATCGCAACGGGGATTATGTAGAAAAATAGTAGGAAGTCCAGGCTTTCCAACAATGTATTAATCAATGCAAGTGAACGTGTTTTTCATTGAGAAAAAAAATTGGAGACCTTATCTTATGGACAAACCTCGTATATGGTGGAAGTACAAAATCTGGTAGTGAATTTTTGCCTTAATTTTTTAAGGAAATAAAAAAAATCTGTAATTGTCACAGTTCGATTGCGTTTGGTTTTCTTGGTTGTCCTTAGCATTTATTTTAAGAGCGGGCGTTCACAAAATGAGAGGTTTATAATTATTTTTGACCAGTTTTTTTTTTCAACAAATAGCACTCATTTTACTATACGTATTACTTTCAGAATCTTTGAGAATAATAATAGCTTCTCTATCACAGATAGATGTTGGCTGGCATTTACCCGTTCAAAGTTTTTCCAATTCATTTCATCAAATTTGTACCATTCCTTTCTAGAAGACTGGTTTTTAGAAGAAAATAACATTAATAGTATAGTAAATCGTAGAAAAACTTGATGGTGGGTGTCTGTAAAGTTTTCCCACTAATTTTGTGTGTAACTCACTCTCTTTTATATTAGTGGAAAAAGTGAGGGACCATCTGTAACAATCTTTTTACCATGACAAAAACAACTCTATTGAATTTTCGGCAGAAACACTCGAAAAGACAGTAAAGCGTGAAACAGAATAGACGCTCTCTACCGCTCTTGACTGTCTCCAAATGTCAAATCCAAAGTTCGCTCATATGGTGAAGTGGTAGCACTGCACAGAACGAACGCGCGTCAGCGCTCTACACTGCTGAAGTTGATCAACTTTCTACTTGTGACGCTCCCAACGCCGTGAACTGTCAACGCTACCCAAGCATAACCAAAAATACCAGATTATCCAAAATGAGCATAAGCTGTGGTATTATTATATTCCGTATTTTGCATGTTGATCGTTAGGGTCATTAAATACAATAAATACAGATTATAAAATAGTATAAAAATATCAAAATCGTCCATTGTGAAGCTAACTACAAACACTGCAACGTTAGTTTTTGTAGGTTATGTTGTGTTTTTAAGGTTATGTTTACAACGCTAAGCAGTGCTCATTCACATCCCGGTGCGTGAAGCATTGACCGCAACTATGCGTCCCTAACGAGACTAACGCGAACCTTATCGCCATTGTGCGCACTCTCGTGGAATTCAAATGAAGTTAAAAATCGCGGTAAATATCTTGAATTAGGATATGTTTATAGGTAATAATATTTAAATTATTTTGAATCTAAATATAGAAATAGAAATTATTGGTATGTGCTTTGATATTTTATAGCTAGAATATGTTAATATGTTCGAATTTACAACAGACTAGTATCTGAGATGTGAAACTCATTTTTTTTATGTAAAAATCTCGCCTGCTTCTAAATTTTCTTATTTTTGGATTTATTTGTTTTTCTATGTTAAATTTTCCCTTGCAATATTATAAAATAAAAAGGTAGGTCTCAACATCATACAAGTACTTTTAGGGACCTAATAAATATTTAAATTATTTAAAATTTGTTTTATAGGTATATAATTTAAGAATAATATCTTCAAGACATACATTCAGGAGTTTAGACAGTAAATATTACATAAATTTTCAAAAATTTATTATAGATAAAAATTTCAATACAGAAATTGTGTAATAGTTATAAAATATAAATACCGCCGTATCTAAAATATCCCTATATTTTTCGTATATGAATGATCACTCTCTCCTTTTTTTCCACTCGGATAAAACTGTTTGAATTTCTGAAGATGATGGCTTTTGAATAGCTGTTAGATGAGAAACTCTTTTTTTCTTTGTACTTACGAATGTGGGCTGTTTTTCGATTTTTTTATTTGCCGATTCATTTGATTTATATATTAGTGTTACATTTTCTCCTTTTGCAACAACATTTATCGTCCTGTCTATTAATTTTCCAGTCTCAATTTTACATTCAAGAGATAATTTTTTTGTTTTAAGCATTTCCGATAGAATGTCCAGTTTTGCTATCAAGTCTCCATTATCTTCCTGAAATTGCTCTTGGATACAACTTTGCGTTATCAGCTCGGATATTACCTCACCCTTTGTAGTTAATTGAGATTCATGATCCTGTTTTAAGGTTGTTGAGGGCTCTAAAGATGAATACTTAACCATAGCATGTATAGGTTTACATATGTTAAATCTGATAAAAAAATCAGGGCAAGTACAAGAAAATTCATGTATACAAATTTGACAGTAATTACAAAAAAAAATTGATCATGAATCTCAATTAACTACAAAAGGTGAGGTAATCAGGCCTATTCCCTAACTTTCCTTGAATCGAATAGAAGTGGTCAAATCGGATCGGAATGTTTACGAATCGAAATTACCGACTTCTACTGCGCCTACAGTTTACGATTAGTGGTATTCCCTAACCGTAATAGAAGGCGGTTACTGGCGCTCAGACGATTTCTATCGGTGGCTGTTTACATAGATCTGGCAACGCTGCATTAGCAAGCAATAATAAGCTTTAACGCAGAGTCCGACAGGCGCCACAGAACGAAAAGGTACAGTTTGAAAAACAGCTGATCAAGCAACGGTCTAATCTAACGGCTATTTCAATTTATTTGCAGTGTTACGAGAATGAATAGTTCCAGTTGGCGGTAGAAATTACAGTGATTATTCCTTCATATCCGTAGTAATGCGTAATCACTATGGTTTCTGTCAGTTTAATAATGATAAAAATTCAAACGTCAAAATTTAACCGCTGTTAAAATGTGTCAAAATTTAATCGGTTGTGAATAATTTTAGCCTGATTATTAAAAGTGCTTCACCAACTAAATTTTATCTATTTATTCAGGAAATAATCACGCCGAACATCCCGCGTGCATGTAAACTAGCCTGAATAAATTTTACCGATTTTCTGTCAGAATGTTTTTCTACTTTATAATGACCTTAATATAATCTGGAACAGCAGTAGTTCTTTGTGGTTCTACCAAAAACAAGCTAATCTGTTTTATAAGATTGATAACTAAATGTGTTGGTAACCGATATAATTTTATAAATAATCCTTCTGGAATTTTAAAGGGATTGCTCCTATATCGTATGGAACGTCTTCCAACTGAAACAGCTGCCTGCAAAATCAAATTAATTAAAACAAAGTTCGTACAGGTTCACAAAGTAAAAACATTTTATAGGTTAACTACATGTGATATTCACTTATAATTGAATTCACCGTTTAATTTCTCCTCCAAGAAAAATGCCTGCATTTACCTCGTTCTCTGTCATTATTTATTTCATAAACATAAGTAAATAAATGTTCAAACGCAAAACAAAAACAACTGTCTAAACTCATAAAAACCGCGAAAGTCGTACTGACAGCAGCACTGCGCAGGTGCCACAGCAATTTCGATGCGTTTTCAGTAACTTCGATGAGCTCGTACATATCGTGTTCGATTTCTACCGACGCGGCTTGGGTTATTTCTACAATCGAAGCCCAACGGAGTTACGGAATACGAATTGCAAACCATTCCTATTCGATCGCCCTACCTCTATTCGATTTGAGTCACTTCTATTCGATTTGAAGTTAGGGAATAGGCCTGAATATCCGAGCTGATTGCGCAAAGTTGTATCCAAGAGCAATTTCAGCAAGATAATGGAGACTTAATAGCAAAACTGGACATTCTATCGGAAATGCTTAAAACAAAAAAATTATTTCCTGAATGTAAAATTGAGACTGGAAAATTAATAGACAGGACGATAAATGTTGTTGCACAAGGAGAAAATGTAACACTAAAATATAAATCAAGTGAACCAGCAAATAAAAAAATCGAAAAACAGCCCACATTCGTAAGTACAAAGAAAAAACGAGTTTCTCATCTAACAGCTATTCAAAAGCCATCATCTTCAGAAATTCAAACAGTTTTATCCGAGTGGAAAAAAAGGAGAGAGTGATCATTAATATACGAAAAATATAGGGATATTTTAGATACGGCGGTATTTATATTTTATAACTATTACACAATTTCTGTATTGAAATTTTTATCTATAATAAATTTTTGAAAATTTATGTAATATTTACTGTCTAAACTCCTGAATGTATGTCTTGAAGATATTATTCTTAAATTATATACCTATAAAACAAATTTTAAATAATTTAAATATTTATTAGGTCCCTAAAAGTACTTGTATGATGTTGAGACCTACCTTTTTATTTTATAATATTGCAAGGGAAAATTTAACATAGAAAAACAAATAAATCCAAAAATAAGAAAATTTAGAAGCAGGCGAGATTTTTACATTAAAAAAATGGGTTTCACATCTCAGATACTAGTCTGTTGTAAATTCGAACATATTAACATATTCTAGCTATTATATATCAAAGCACATACCAATAATTTCTATTTCTATATTTAGATTCAAAATAATTTAAATATTATTACCTATAAACATATCCTAATTCAAGATATTTACCGCGATTTTTAACTTCATTTGAATTCCACGAGAGTGCGCACAATGGCGATAAGGTTCGCGTTAGTCTCGTTAGGGGCGCATAGTCGCGGTCAATGCTCCACGCACCAGGATGTGTGCTCATTCTGTTCCTGTTGTAAAGTGTAGGCATGTTTTCGCTCATAGGAACGGTTGGGAACGTTGTATTCTGTTTAGTGCTTAAAGCTTGAACTAAAATTCCATACGTAACATAGTAAACATAGTAATTTATTAGCATAACATGTGTGAGCACAAGTCACACTTTTGGTAAACAACGGGTGTAGCAGTGTAAATTAAACTATTTAGTGAAGTGCAAAGGCATACTAAATAGAAATAGCCCACAGGAAAAACAAACTAAGATTGGAAGGACTTACAGATGCAAAACTATTAAAAAAAGGAAAATAGTCTTATTTCTAAGCAAACCTAACCTCAAACTGTGTTGACAATGGACCTCGTGGTGGACTATTTTCTCTCTGAGGAAACCTTTGGAGAACCTGAGCGTGGCTCCTGCTTTCTGGGAGGGTTTACAACCCTCGGCCTCCAATAGAGGCATCAACAAACTCAGAGGTGAGGCTTGCCGAGGAACCAAATTCTTCGATTGCGATAGCTGCAAAAAACTTCTACGTTCGGAATGCGCTGAACTCACTGCATCAGAAGTCAAAGTCATGGAATTGAGAGGCAAAGGGAATCTACTACTGTTCTGTAAAGAATGCAAGTCTAGTTTTAAGATTTTACCAGCGGTTCAGTAGCTTGTCGATTCTTGTCACGAGTTTGTCAGAGAAGGTTGAAAATCTAGAAAAGCAGAAAATAGAGCTCGAGAACTCTATTGTCGATGAGCAGCGTTCAAATTCTGTAACTGCTCGGGCTGAATCAGATAAAAAAGTGATAGTAGGCATTCTCTGTGAGCTGATATTGATCAATTGGATATTCTTAGTTGTTTTAGACTAGGGAAATACGATAGCAAAAAACATCCTGTAAAAGTTGGCTTGAAAAACCAAGAGACTTTCTCTATTCTGAAAAACAAATCAAAATGTACAACACCTGTCAAGATTGCCAGCGACCTAACCTCGATGCAGCGTGATCAGTTAGCAGCACTTAGAGCTGAGCTGGAACGTGTTAGAAAAGACTCTGTCAAAAAAACTATTAAATATATACGCGGTACACCCACCATTGTTGATATACGCGCTAATGAAAATTCTCAATCAAAAAATGGCGTTCCCAAAGGGAAATCAAACAAGGTAAAAATGTAGAGATAAAAATCTTTTATCAAAATGTTAAGAGGGCTTTGCTCAAAAATCAAGGAAGTGGAGAAATATCGTTATGTATTAAATAAATATGATGAAGTTGTATTTACGGAAACTTGGCTGTGCCCCGCAATTCTTAGTGTGGAGTTTAAACTAGATAATTTTGTGATATATAGAAATGATAGGAATCCTAATAACAGTCACTATACTAGAGGAGGAGGTGTTTTAATTGCAATGAAAAATAATTACAAAAGCTTTGCTGTAAACTATTCTGAGAATGTTGAGCTTCTATTTATTTATTTATTTTATTTATTATCAGCACCTTCCAACAGGTTAAACCTAATTATAGGAAGAGTATACTTATATACATATAATATAATTAAATTAATTTAAATTAGAAAAAATAACTAAATACTATAAAAATTAAACAAAACGAAATACGTGTCATCTCAAAAATCAATTGTTTTCAATGTTTTTTTCAATCTCTGCATATTCACTTCAAATATATCTAATACCGCTGCAATGTTATTATAATATTTACATATGCGTATGAGTGGCGAATTCATTTGATAGTTAGTTCTAGGACAGCTGTAAGAAAAAGAAACAGCGTGTCTAGTGCCTAAATGTGGAACATGAAGGTTTACTGAGCTCAATAAATGTGGAGCATCCAAAATACCATGAATGATTTTATATAAGAAAATTATATCTGAATTTTTTCTTCTTTTTTCAAGTGTTTGAATTTGAAACAGATCTATTATATCTTTATAATTGCCTTCCCATTTAGAATTTGTCTTTTTGTAGTAGCAGTACCGCAAAAATTTATACTGAATTCTTTCAAGAGCAACAATTTGGTAGGTGTATAGGGGGTTCCAGATTATTGCTAAATATTCTAGTTTAGACCTTATTAGACAGTTAAACATGATATGAGAGTATCTACGTTTGTGAATTGTTTACATGTGCGTAATAAAAAACCCAGTGTCTTATAGGATTGATTGATTAATAATTCTATGTGTTTATTGAAATTTAATTTATTGTCAAATGTAATACCTAAATCTTTTATATCAGTTTGACGAACTAATGTTACAGAATTGATATCATAGTACCAGTTAATGCTATTGATTTTCCTCGAATATGTTACAACAAAACACTTGTTAATATTAAATTGTAGGTTGTTCTTTTGGGTCCACTGATACACTGTATCCAAATCTGATTGTAACTCTTGACAATGTTCAACTGTACTAACCTCTTTAAAAATTTTAAAATCATCGGCATATAATAAACAGTGAGAATATTTAACACTTTTGGTCATATCGTTTATGAATAGTATAAATAATAAAGGACCCAAGTTTGACCCTTGTGGTACCCCCGATGTAGCTAGAAAAAAATTTGATTTGTACCCCATACACTCAACAAACTGTTTCCTTTCACACAGATACGATTTAATAAGATTTAAAAGTTTAATGGTAAAGCCCATTTGCGATAAAATGATAAGCAGACAGCAATAATCCACTTTATCAAATGCTTTGCATAAATCCGTGTACACTACATCTAACTGATTTCGTCTTTGCAGCGTTTCCGATGCAGTTTGGGTGAAATAGCAAAGATTGGTTGCTGTGGATCTGCATTTCAAAAAACCATGTTGGTTTATGTCGATTAATTCTTTTACTTGATTATAAATATTATTATACAATACTGATTCATACACTTTCGCAAAAACAGACATTATACAAATAGGACGGTAATTTTCTACATGTGTTTGTTCTCCAGACTTGAGAATGGGGCATATTTTTGACGTTGACCATTCATTGGGATAAATACCAGATTCCAGTGATAAGTTAATTATTTCATATATCGGATCAACTAAGTATTCAGCACAACCTTTTAAAATGTATACAGGAATACCATCCGGACCCACGGATTTATTGTTTTTTAAATTCCTAATAGCTTTAAGGATTTCATCTTTATTAATACGTAAGACGGTGATTGTATTTGAAGACGGTTGTATTAAATCATTTTCACATATTTTTTGGGATGGGGTATATACCGTATGAAAATAATCTGCGAATCCTTGTACTATCTCATTGGCACTTTCCAGTTTACGTCCCTCAAAATATAATACAGCTGGTAGATTCGGCTTTTTCTTTCTACTTCTGACAAAACTCCAGAAATTTTCAGGTTTTTCTCTTAATTCAGTTTCAACCGAGTTTAAATACCTTGAGTGTGAATTTTGAATTTCTTGTTTTAATTTTGCTCTGATTCTTTTGTAATGCAAGTTATAACAATTTAATTTAGTTTGGTTAAATTTCTTTCTGTAATGTTCTTTTTCTCTTATCATATTTATTATTTTGCGATCAAACCAAATGGGATATTTTCTAAGACGTTTCTTTACAACTGGGACCGTTTGTGTAAGAATATTATAAAGTTTGGTGTAAAACTGATTAACTTTTAAATTTACATCAGCAGAGTGCATGCATTCCTGCCAATTGGTGTTTTTAATTAAATCATATAGCAGCCTGAAGTTCGCTTTCTTAAAATTAAAAATTGGAATGTTTGATGATTTTAAAGTCTTTATATTTTGTGACTCGCTACTTAATGTTATATTAAGTGCGGGATGATAGTCGTCTTCAGATACCAACACATGTGATTCTTTTGAAATTTCCGCAGGCATGTTACTTAATACTACATCTAAAATACGCCCCATTTTGTTTGTGATTACGTTATTCTGGGTAATATTCATAAAATCAACAAAATTTATGTACGTTCTAAACAAATTTGAGTAATTGTACAGAGGTTCCACATTTAAGTAGTATTGGGCTAATTCAATTAAATTTAGGTCGCCTAATATTAAAATTTGAGATTCCCATAGAAAATCCAAGTTGCCAATAACATCAAATAAATTCATGTACTCACGCTGTCCTTGATCCGGAATTATATACACAACCAATACATACAGAGATTGATTATCCACTTTGTTAATTTTAATACACAGTAAGTCCCAAGTTAAACTGTCATATTGAATTTTTATTTTTTCCGATGAAATATGTGAGGAAACCGCTATTAGTACACCACCACCTCTTGTTTGTTTTGTAAGTTCGTAGTCCCTATCTTTTCTGTAAACCCTGTATCTATCCGTAAAAAGTTCACTAGAAAAAATTCCATTATGTAACCAAGTTTCTACTAGCACAATTAACTCGAAATCACATTCATGTACGTTCATAAAGAAATTATTTACTTTTGTTCGTAATCCACGCACATTTTGATAATAGACACTAAAGTTATTGTTATTTTTTGGTGAATTATCCGCTATGCTGATAGACACCTATTTATCACCTGTTTTATTAACTTGCAGTTTTTCGATATCTTTCTCATTTTGTATCTTAATTGCATCTGAATTATCTTCATACCTGATGTAAATGTTACCTTTATATGACCAGATATACTTAAAATTCAATTCATTTTTCAATGATTTTATCTTCCAGAAAAGTTTTTTATGATAAGGTGATCATTGAACCACCAGAATTTTCTACAATGTCGTTGTTAGTTAATTTTGTGTATTTTTTTTTGTCCATTATCATGTCCCTAGTAGTTCTTCTCGCGAATTGAACTATAACCGGCTCCGGATTATTTGCGTTCTTCGAAGGGAGTCTGTGAATGCTTTCAATGTGATCCTTACTAAATCCTGGTATTTTTAGTTTATTAGCAATAACCTCCATTGCACTCGATAGGTCTTCATTTTTTTGCTTTTTTAATCCATGGATCTCTATATTTTTATTTCTTGAGTACTGGTCTAAATTATTTAATTTGTTTTCCAATGCATTAATATGATTTTGTTTGTGTTCCACAAGCTCTTCAAGTTGATTAATCCGGTTTTCATTCAGATCCACTTTCTTCTTAACTTGTACCAAGTCCTCTTGAATGTTTGTAATTTTTTCATTCATTTCAGTAATAGTGTTCGATAGCTGCGTTATTTGTTGTGATAAGTGGGGTAATAATTGCAACTGCACACTTATATCATTCAGCTTTTTAGCAATATCTGCAGGAGATATATCCAAATCCAAATGCGGCAGCATATCTCTGTTCGTAGGAGTCCTTATTTGGGTAGTTTGAATTATCGCAGGTACAACATCTGCGTCTTGCAGTTTTAAACAATCTTCACAGTTCCATCCATGCAAATGGTCTGCTTTTCTGATGCACTCGAATTCTTGTAGGCTCATATTTATGCACTTAAGATGGTAAACTTCGTTACAACTTTTACAATTAATAACTTCATCGTATCTGCCACACTTCTGATTGCACACTTTACATAACGACGGCATTTTGTTTGCGGTAAATTCGAATTAATTATAAGAGCGATGTGATACACGACTTGTAGCCGTTGACACGTATTAGCTATTTATTCGTGTTATGGATTCTACGTTAAATTTTATTATTGGATCTGTTTACTTTCCTCCACTATCGGCAGGTACTGTATTTCAAGCATACGGCAATCCTAACTTAAATTGGCTACTGTTAGGGGATTACAATCTACCCAATGTATTTTGGTGTAAAATAGACTATGCACGTGTTCCTATCTTTAACGATTCAGCGACAATGCGGGAGAGATCATGTGCAAAAACATTATTAGATACTCTTAGCTTTTTGAACTTGTTTCAACTTAATTCTATAGTAAATCAGAACAATGTATTATTAGATTTGATATTCTCCAATTCTCACACTCACAAAGTATCTTCCGCCATAGAATCTATGGTAGCAATTGATGCTCATCATCCTCCACTGTGTGTGGTATATAACATCTTTGCTGATAATGTAAACGACCAGCCGGAAAATTGGTACTAAGATTATAAATCCGCAGATTATGAAGAAATCTCGAACTTCTTGTCCAAACTATATTCGGAACTATTCATTGTTTCTGCTTGTATACTCTGTTCTATCTCTATTCCTTTCCGGTTTTCCCCATTTATATTACATCCCAGATATTTAAAGTTTTCTACTTCTTCAAATTTTAGGTTCCCTATTTGCACATTTGTGTTCTTCATCCTGTTTGTCACTCTACTAACTCTCATATATTTTGATTTCTCTTGGTTAATTTCTAGCCCCCTTTTCTTTGCTTCCATTTCCATCTTCTGTAGCTTCTGTGTTAGTATTCTTTTGGATTTGGACACTAGTGCGACATCGTCTGCGTATGCGACTACTTGTATTGCTTTTTCTCTTAATGTTTCCTTTATCATACTTGCTCTAATCACCGCTTCCATTGTAATATTAAACATCGTCGAGCATTTAATAAATATAAAATGTTTATGAATAATAGGAAAATTAGTAGAAAGCTCAAAGTTAAAATATATAAAACAGCGCAATAAGACCGGTAGTGGCATACGCTGCGGAGACCATATGTATAACAAAGAAAGAGGAGGAAAGACTAAGGATCTTCGAAAGAAAATTAATAAGAAAAATTTATGGATTAGTAAAAGTAAATGATGAAGAAAATAGAAGACTGTACAATAGAGAAATAGAGGGATTCTTAAAAGGAGAAACAATAATAAAAGTCATGAAAGCAATGAAGTTAAGATGGATAGGACACATAAAAAAAAGACGGGACGACACAGTAATTAAACGTATCACAGAATGGAACCCACGTGAGAATAGGGAAAGAGGAAGACCCAGAGTGAGGTGGGGGGACCAAGTGAGGAAAGATATAAGAAGAATGGGAATAGAAGACTGAGGGAAACAAGTAAAGGACAGGAAAAAATGGAAGGAAATAGTGAAAGCAGCCAAAACACAATATAAACTTTGAAAGGGATAAGTGATTAGTGCTAAATGGAGTGACTCATCATGAGTAATTGAGTCTGTAGAACTCATTTAGTGAGTGGTTACAATTCTGCAAGGAATGTATAACCGTATACATACATACATACATACATTCATTGATTCTACCGTGCCGGGATTTGATCACAATCTTATATCACTACGTTTACATATGCATTGATCAATTTGTACAAAAAAAGAGAAAGTGGCAATCAACATTTCCATCTTGGCATAGCAAAGAACTCAATGGTCTAATTGTTCAAAAGGAGGAGGCACATTCGGCTTTCAAAAAATTTGGGTCGCCGTTGTACTGTACATTATTTTCTAACTTGAGGTGTATCTGTAAGGTTACCGCGAAAAGAGATTTTGTAGCGCACAATGATAATATGCAGAACTTCTTAACATTAAATTCAAAAAACTTCTGGAGGTATGTAAATTAAAAAAAAACTAGCAATACTCTACCAAATGTGATGAACTTGAATCATGTGTTGTATAGCGACACTGCTTGTATTTCGAATTACATTGCTAATTACAATAAAGAAGCTGACCTGCGATTAATTAGATAAGATAATCAGTGGTAGTAAAAATCGCAGATTAACCTCCTTAAAGTACGGAAGCTGTAAAAATTTTAACTTACCACACAGGCCGAACTAGCTCAATTTCGGCGGCCTTGGCTCGTAGATTCTTATCAACTGTACCACCCTGGAAATGATTCAAAGACAAAAAAACAAATGGGTGCCAGAAACCAAATGGTTCAAATAATATAACTAACTACAAGTGACTAGCATTTATTTATTAACACTAAATAATCTTGCAGTCTATAATGGTAATTTAATATTAAATAATTAGAATAATTTGGTCATAAAGAATGTAATAATGATAGAAATGTGCAAATTAATTGAAGGTTGCGACAAGCACCAAGATCAAGAACCCCTTTCAGGTTATTAAATTAATTGTAACCACAAATAAATCGAGTGATATGCATATCGCTGTCATTTAAAAAAACCTTTCTGTTCAGGCTATTGAAAGCAAAAATCGTGAATGCTCCTTTTACAAAGGTTTGATTACACATATTGATTGTAATTAAGTATACGCATTTAAACTTCAAATATTAAAACTGATTGAACGTATGCGTCTAAACTTTATATGTTAGTAATAACGGAAAGTATTAATTTAATATATTAATTCCGGAATAGCCAGTCCGAATCAGCTTGAAAGCAGGGAGACCATCCACTTTTAATGCGGTAACCACCACAAAAGTAAACTAACCTCGAACCTCCAACGCCCATTAATTGCTGACAGGCAAATGCTGGCCGGGGGTTGCTATGCCCTGTGGTTACAAGCACCTTGGATGCGCCCGTAATTGAAGCAGAGCCACTCAGCCAGGAAAATCAAGTCAGGTAAAACTGTCAATTAAGAGCTAAAGAAACAATTAATACAAGAATATCAAGCTGAAAAACGCCATCATACCTGATTATAGTCAGCCCTTGGAAATAAAATTCTGGTGAAAATTGGTTGAGCACACGTACTCTTGACTTAATAAAAAATCAAACCTCGACCGCGCGAAACGCGTCGGCCGAGGCCAGAAGAACAAGTGCCGGCCCGAAACGTTCGCTTCAACAAGAAAACCCGCATTCTAACGCCCAGCGATAACAGGTAAAGCGGGTCAAAAGTGCACCGTGCTAACGATAGCAACTCAATCCAGGTACAAAATGCACTGGTTTGGAAAATTTAAGAATTCAAAATGCAATGGATTATAATTCAAATAAAAATATACAGGTTAGGCCTGAAATAATTTGGTAAATGGCGGAACAATTGAGCGGAGCCAAAAAATTGTTTCATAGTGCCCATCTTTCTGAAAGGGAATTTGGTTTTATGAGCAAGAAAAGCATTGACACAAACTTGATATATTATACGCAATAAATACTTGACTCATTGAATAGAAAGAACCAAGTGGATAGCATCTAGACGGACTTTAGTAAAGCATTTGGGATGGCGGGTGCTATGTTAAGATGTTTTTCGAACAATCTCACATACAGAACTCAGTATGTGAAAATCTGTAATGTCTGTTCAGATAGTTTCACTGTTCTCTCGGGAGTACCACAAGGCTCACATTTGGGATCGCTCCTGTTTATTATCTTCATTAATGACCTGCATTTGGTGTTAGAAGATGTGGAATTCTTATTGTTTGCTGATGACTGTAAAATTTTTAAAAGTATAGTTGATAACTCAGACTTTGAAATTTTACAGAAAGCGCTAGACCGGTTTGCAAACTGGTGCACGGTAAACTAGTTGAACCTTAATCTTAATAAATGCAAATGTATCTTGTTTTCCCGCTCAAAAGCTTCTTTTTCTTTTGATTGCACCATAAACGATGCTTCTTTAACCCGAGTTACATCTATATGTGATCTTGGCGTCATTTTTTATTAAAAAATGAGATTCTCTCAACACAGAATTTACAGTCAATAAGGCAAACCAACTACTGGGTTTTGTTCAAGGAATTTGTTTTGAATTTAATTCAGTTGCTGTCCTAAAGTCAGTGCATGTTATGATTGTGCGTCCTATACTGATGTTTGGTTCAGTGGTCTGGTCTCCTAGTTTTAGAGTTTACGTTGATTCGTTAGAGACACTACAGCATAAATTTTATAGAATAGCAGCCTTTCGATTGGCACTACCGGACCCATTCATTAACCATAATTATAGAGAAGTGTCTATAGCCTTACAGATCCCCTCATTAGAATCTCTTCGTAAATGTTACGATTTGCTGTTCCTTTACAAATTAGTAAATAGTAAAGTTGACTGCCCCCTTCTATTGAATCAACTTAATCTCAGGGTTCCTAAACGTTCATCGAGAATCACTAATACCTTCGTTCTATCAACCTACTCATCATCGTACATATTAAATAACCCTTTAAGTCGCATCTGTAAGTAGTGCAATGATCTCTCTTGCGATGTTCTGGATCCAAGATTTAGTCATTTTTATAATTTAGCCAGGAACTTTACTTTTGTATTTGAGTGAGAAAGCAACGTCCACTCTTTCAATCGGTATTAATTTTGTATTCTGTATTTTCTTTTTTCTGTAAAGGACTATGTCCGTTTATTATTGAAATAAATAAATAAATAAATAAGTCTTCCATTTGAATCTAGAGCTCGAATGTCCATTTGTTTATTCAAGATATAATTTTACAATTTATTTCAGGTTCAATTTGGTAATAAGAGATTCAAAGGAATAGGCTCAATAAGTGTGTTTACAAGTTTGTGATAAATAATGTTAGTCCAGTGCATTTAGGGTGTGACCTCGGAAAAAATCCTAGAGAGCTGAAATTTGGTTTACACCTACCTTTCGTCGACCCAAGTAGGGGTTGAGAAGTCCCCAACGATCCGTTGTACGCATAACTTTTTACAGTGCTCAGAAGGTCGATTTTTCGTTTTTTCTACTATAACTTCGTTCCTATCGGCTTTATGACTACGAAGGTGCAACAACAAAAGAAAGGCAACAAAATTCTCTACAAAAAAGGTTATCTACAGTTTTTACATACAAGCAACAGTTTTTACGGAAATTCGGTAGGAAGGTCATGAGTTTAGGAAATATTATTGTTCATCTTCAATATTGTTGCTGGGTCTCAAAGGGATACTTAGAATCGATCTCTGGATCGAGAATGTTCTGGTCGCTTTCGATTTCGGTTACCTGAGAATCCTCCACTGATGCAGCGTTCAAACAAGATTGTCCGTGACAATGATCGCAAATTGGTGTGCAAACGAGTCCCAATTTTCGACAGCCACATAATGGTCCGCAGGCTTTCGTGCAATTACAAAAAATCATTTTTAAAAGATCGTCCGGAGCTGGAGCTGCTGATGATTTTTTATGTGCAATAAGTTGATCGAAACTTTGGGAAGAGAACGGTTTCTCAACAGGAGTTTGTTTCAGTGCTGTTTCAATAATGAGAACGTCAGTCTGTTCGACGAGGAAATTTCTGGCTTTAAATTTCTCTGACAGCATCGAAATCAATTTGCATTTGTTGTTGCTGTTAGAAAGAAACTTTTCCTGGCTGACTGATACATTCATTGTCTCGTCAAAAAATACGTCAGCAGATGACGTTTTTGAAGATCGGCGAATTTGTTCCATAGCTTTCACATTGTTTTTGCTGTTCTTATACCCATCAAAACCAATCACCGTGTTCTCACCAAACTTTGTAAGGACATAGTTAATATATGTTGTACAAATATGATCGAAAGTGTAATTTTGATGCCACACAGCGCGATGCAATACAAATCCTCCAGCGATGACATAAGTGGCATTTGCGAGATCAGATGAAAGTGCTGATGGTTTAAAGCTGTCAAAGAACGATGACTTTTTGGTCTTGCGCATTCCCACTTCGTCGAACATAGGATGCGGAGCCAATTCGTATTGGAGATAATCACAAAGCTTGTCGTTGAATCTTTTCATAATACTGATCCTTTGAAATAACAATAATGGATCAATAGCGACAGTAGTACTGGTAACTTTAATGTTACGGTTGACTGTCAGTAGTGGAAGTACTCTATCAGAGTTGATGTCCATAAAATTTTTGCCAATTTTTCTTGCTATTGTAGTAGCACCTATATCGTGCGCATTATGACAGTTTATCCTGTCATCGCCACTTATCCCCGTTGCGATCGACATAATTTTTTGGACGTTTGGAAACGGATTGTGCGTTTGGAACCCTTCCGACAGTTTCTTCACGTCTGCGATGTCTCTAGTCACACGAGAATCTCTCGCTTCGACATGCTTCCTCCCCGAATTCAAGGAAAGTTTACAATAATTCTCAAGTCCTCCAGAAACATTGCTTGGAATCAATAGTCCAACTGTGTATTTATTCAAGACGCTTTGCTTCGTGCTTCTTCCACGCGTAAATCCTCTTCTGATTGTGACGACTTCATTAGAGACTGCTCGATTATCATATCGCTACATGTCCTACAATAGTACATTGTGTATCTAGGACGAAAAGCGTAACATTCCCAGACGACTGTGAATATTGTTGGGCGAGGAGAATGCCGAGCCCAACAACACAGGAAAAAAATTAGTATGAACTTGGTCTGTATCTTCATTGGAATTTTCTCTGATTCCTAGAATACGTAGGTTATTATGTCTTAAATATTGAATCTATTTTAAAATTGTGTGTTCGGATAGTTGTGTTTTGAGAAGCACCAGTTTCTTCTACAGTAGAAATACGCAGGTCGTGTTCAGAACTGTTGCTTAAACCGCTCCATCAAATTGGCCATAAAATTTTCAAACACCAGAACCTTCTTAATATGTTGAACCACATCATCTTGGTTTGACAGCTCTTTGTTGGAAACTGACTTACCTTTACCACCGCCTGGCAGTTTACAATAGCCACCCGTTTTTATAGAATTTACAGCAATTCTGTAGTAGAACATCACAGTGATAGTAGGTAGAGCCCAACTTCAACTATATTAAAACTGCCGCACATAAGCGTCCGCACACTGCCCTAGCATGTCTATTCAGCCTGACGACACATGGAAGAGGATTTATTTGTAATCCCTGAAGACATTTCGCACTGCACTAAACTGCCTCTCTTGTTCAAAGATTTCAACATTTGCTAGATGCGGTACGACATACTTCACAACTGGATATCGACTCTCTGTGTTGGTTTCAGCAGTTTTATAGACAAGCAACTTGTTGGCAAGAGATAGTTTAGGGTTGCAGTCTATCAACCAGTAATATTTTCTCAATTTAACATTGAGTTGCTTCCTTATAGACAGTGGTTTCTAGGTTAACACAAACAACTCTTTTTTTGCCGTTTCTTTTGAATTTCGGTATTTGACGGCGCTAAAAACACATATTTTTTATCAATACACAATATTAAACTAGTATCACAACTTACAACACAAAATATTAATTAAATGTTACAAAACGTCAGAATGACGTTTTACACCTTTACTCATTCGCCACCTGTTGGATCCGCCTCCTGGATTAGTGCGAGACTGACGTCTCTACGCGGCCCGCCGCATTTTTAGTTCAAGGCGTTTTTTATAGTTTGTAGAGGCGCTACAGTAAGTTGCGCTTGTGCCTTTGGTTGCATACGTCCACGGCCTCCTGGATTAATATTAATCTAGAAAGTCGTACCTCTGTTACAGATAATTTATCAAAAACCCAACAGATAGCGCCAAAGTACGTTGGCCTCAGAATCACAAAAATTATGCAAATGTGGCGGGCCACGTAGAGACGTCAGTCACGTACTAATCCAGGAGGCCGTGAAAATTAGCCATCAGAATCTTCAAAAACATTTGAAGTCGAATCACCTTAATATCTTACACCGTGGATGCGTCTCACAAGTCAGCACCCGGTATAACGTAAACCAATAACGCTAATACAATAGGCGTTTAACATATAACAAAAACTTCCGCAAGTTTACAATAAATAAATTTGCAACGACATATTGCAGTACAATTTGAGTACTTCCTCACGCACTATTTTGTCCATTACAGATTCGCCTGCAGGTGAGATGAACAAAGTAAAAATCCCCACTCTATTCGGCTCATATTACGAAAGGGTCCAATTAGCTGTGCTAGCCATAGTCTGTGGAAACAACGTTGAAGACGGATTTGGCATAGCATTCAGGTACTTAACCCTGCAGTCCTAAACACACAACTAACACTCACCTTAACACTACAGAATCATCCAGGACTACAAACTGAACCCCGTCAAAGTCTACTGCCAGGCTGGTAAGCAGCTAGCGAAGACCGAGCGGTACACAGGCATCGCACAACTGGTGAGCTGCATCCGCTCAAGCGGTGTGAGTGACTCGGCCGTGACAGACATGTGCGACGAAATGCTCATTCTGGCTGTGCAGACTTTGACCAAGGCGAACGCAACAGGGCCGCAGCTCGATGGGCTCATCAAGCTTATCACAGACCGAGCGGCTAAGGTGAGTCTGACTAGCACTGGATTTATCTGTTTGACTAGATTTTATTTTAAGATCTCTGCATACATCGAGACCAAGCAACTGAAGAGTGCGTACTTGCTGGCTGTGAAGCACAAGAGGATGGGGGATATCCGCAGGATTCTTCGAGAGGCCGAGTTCATGAACGCGCCCAACATCAAGGCGCTCTGCCAGAAGATCCTGCACGCGCACTCGCACTCCCCCTCCCATTCCAAAGATTGATGTTCTAACAACTCTTTATTTTATATTATGTAACATACGTTACCCACTTCATCTTACTTTACATATAAATATTGAATACACAAACATAATGGCTGTGTCATGTAACTATTAGTATCGATATATATTTTATAAAAATAAAGGTTGCAATAATATTACAGCTGCCCCGTAACTCCTTAAACTAACCTAAGCTATCATTAGAAATCATTACAATACTTTTTGAGACCACGAAAATACGTATCAACTTAATCGAATTCAAACTAATAAAAAAATAAAAAGGCATTCAATCACATTGCAAACTAAATTAGTTGTATTCCCAGCTTTAACTTACGTTAATATCAAAATCGAACAGTTAGGTATTAGAATGACTTTTGTTTGAATGTACTCACGGCAGGTATAAAATTGTAAAAGTAGAAACATGAGTAAAATGCATGAATGGTATGCATTACCATAAAACGTAGTCGTTAAATCAACCGCAGTTACTTTTCTCACTATTCATGACGAACAGCTAAATCAATATGTATCAATAGCTGTAACACATATTATCTGTTTACAAAACTCATTTTCAACCAGTTTTTATTGTATTAGTCTTTTAATGCTGTTTTTTTCATAATTTGTCAGAAATGTCAAGTAACATAACCTCTATTTAAAACAGAGTTAATTACAGGCTGAATTCTGAATGAGTTTTGTATTCAGGTAATACTTACAAGGATTTTTCAGTGTCTTTGCAGTCTACTCACATACCTGTGGTGCCAACAAATTCCTTGAAAAGTGCTACAAACACTAACGCCTAAATAATGTCTCTAAAAATGAGCAAGTTTACGAATAAAAGTATAAATAATATACAAAAAAATATGACACACTTCAGCTTTCTAGTCTTCTAACAGTTCCTCTCCATTCGTATTGTGGTTTTCATCGTTCACTACGCCGTTCTGAAGCTCTGCGTTTAACTTCTCCGCAAAGGTAGTGTCGATGTCTGTGATTTTCTTTACAAAGTTCTCTCTCTGTTCGGGGCTCCATTGCACAAACCACTCTTTAAACAGCTTCACCTAGAGCAATTTCATAAATTTTTAGGTTAACCTCCAGTTTTGGCAACTCACCCTGCATTCGAACAGGGACATTGGCTTGTCCTGGCAGTTCACCGCCGAGATGTGATTGACGATGCCGTTGACGTACACCTTGTTTGAGTACTTCTCGGCCAAAATGGGCAGAAAGTCCGATCTCTGCAGCTCGCTCCATTCGTTGAACCACTGGATGAGGTAGCGAATCTGGGCCTCATTGCTTATGCTCGACATGTTTCTAGTAGCTAACAGTCTTGTCTATCAGTCCACACTGTGAATGAAATCTGGAACAATACACCGCTTTGTTCTTTTATTAGCAGACGAAAATGTACAGTAAAAGAGAAAGGTTACTGTGTACCATGAGACTGCAAAGTTATTGTTTACTAATCCGGCTCTCGCCGGTCTAAATTTAAGCCGCAGCCGCACGTACGCTTACCTGTCGCTCGGGCTTCGCCTACGACTGAAAATGCATCACTGCACCGGGACTTTTCACCATTTGCACTGCGATTTTTCGATACTTGTTGAATTACATGAACCGTAATGACCTCGCACTTTTTAAACGGCAAGCCTTGACCTCTTAGATTCGTGGCCAGGACCGGCTTAAGGTGTACAAAACAAATGACGGTATCGTTTCAATACCAGCTGACCGACAAGGTCGTAGCTCTCCGGCCTGATGTCAGTACAAGAAGGTCGAATTGGCCAAAGAGAGCCTGTTATCTCGAGACTGGAGGTGAAGTAAATTTAAATGTATTAAAATCGTTTATCAATGCGGCCTTCTAGTGCTGACGTCAAGCCAGTGAGCTGAGGTATTGTTTTTTAGACGGTATTGATCGTGTACATCCAGGGTCTGTAAATATAGGACGCATGGGAAAACTTGCTATATGTACGGACGTTAGTGTATATGTTACAGGCAACTTGTATAATTCAGTGATTTTATATGATGGCTAGGCAGCTGATATAATTTCATAAATTACCTAAAATACCAGTCCGTTTGTTTAATGTTTGTCAATAATAAAGATAATGCCGGCGAAATTGTCGTCATTATATAGAATGCCTAGGCATTTTATATAATGACCGGACGGTTGCAGACAATATTACGTTTAAAGTTGGAGGTTATGTTAAATAAACCTGCATCGCTGATTCTCATCTCTAGGCTGTATGTCGTTCTAGCTTGTTCAGGTTTGTTGTTGGCTTGTCTCCGGTGATGAGTTCACAGGTCGTTACCTGATGTCGGTGATGAGTTGGCTTGTCATAAATACCTATAAAGTTTGTTAGGGTGATAAGTTGGCGTACATGCGCATTTTACTTTAAAAAATATATTGCATAAAATGCTTACAGCTCATTAGGGAATATATACAGATTGGGACAGGCTTACAGGGAACGTTGTTAAAGTATTTTCTGCGGTTTTAAACCGCGATTATTTCTACTGTATTAAAATATTTTAGAAAATTTACTGTCGGCACGCTCCAGACAGCACGTGTGGTTTTAGATTACGTTTTACAATCAGTCGCCAGTAAAATTCTCGGTAATATGTAATATATGTGCGTTCAGGCTTCGAAAGCCAGGTGCACGACTAGACGGAATTTTTATGCGGTGAGAGCTATGACGTTTCGGGAGTATAGAAAGAGACAGCCATACGTGGAGTCACGAACAGATGCGGGAAGGTGAATAGATGGAAGCCGAATGTGTCTGGATTTGGACGAGACTTGTTTCCTAGAGCTTGTAACTTGTACAGTTAAGACGGGTTTAAGAGAGCGTCGCCTCTGGCACCTCGTAGCTCTGCAGGCGGGCTAAGTTGTATGAACGTAAACTTTGATTGTGCGGAAAAAAGCGGGTCGACGAGATAGCAGCTGTCGCAAGCTTTTGTGCGAGTGATAACTTCGTTGTAGTAATGTGTATCACATTAGCCGATTGCCATTCCTTCGTATCATAGTCCGTATGTAAAATACACCTCTCTTCAGCTTCCTTTTACTATCACAACGTACATAAGTTTTTCTTTGCTCGAGCGGATTTTTAAGTGCAGATAAGCCCGGGGGCGCCGCTTTATGTAGTGTTTTAAAAAATCGTTTGAGGAGAGCTTCACCGCTTCTGTTTGCATTTTTTCAGCTCCAGGCCACCCAAGCAGCTGTAATTTGAGGTCTGCCACCTCAGTTGAGAGACAGCAAACCCTTTGAGATCAGCTTTCTCAAATTACCTGTGCTATATATTTTACGGTGCTTCACAGAATTGTGTGTTTTCCCCAGTGACGTTCATAAATTAGGAGGCGCTCGCTCAAGCAGTTATTGAGTCGATTTCACGTCATCGTTTTTGGCGTTGAATTTTGTGGTGCTGTTAACGCTATCATATGGCTTCGTTGGCTCAACTTTTTCCGAGAAAAACAAGTAAAAACATTATTCACGTTACTTTCTTCTTAAATATTGCCTTCAATGGCCAAACTGGCGTTCTTGAGATATCGTCAATTTCAAGTATGTTTTGATTAATTTTATTTTTAGAGAACGAAGCTTCACCTGCTGCAACGCTTACCGGCAACGTCAATAAACTTCGTATCGCTACAGATGTTTTGAAAAAGGAACTTCATAAATTATTATTATACAAACAATTTAGAACTCCTTTAGAGTCTTCAAAATTATTTTGAAAATATGTTAACATAGATGACAGAATCAATTCTTACTTTAACTTTACCACATCAATCTTGGAGTTATTTTTGGCGCCCTTAGCAGACCAGCGCTCTACGCAGTCACCTGTGTTGCTTGTACCTTCCGTCCGCCTTGCTTATGGTGAACAATAACTGTAATAAATGTATTTTCCCTACTAATTTAATAATACCTTCAAACTTATAAATTTCAGAGAAATGTTAAGTTAATATACCAAAGTAAAGTCATGCAAAAACAATACTCATTACCGTCTGAAAGGTATTTATTTTTATCTTCTTTTACAATAAAGGATGTATTGAATTCGCCCCCAAAACTTCGAAATTGAGTTTTTAACAGATCTTCACGTTTTAGAGTCTCATGAATCCAAGAACATGTTTTTGTTCATTTGTCTCTGTGTATGTGCGTCCGTGCGTGTGTGTTCGTGTGTGTGTAATACCACAAAAGGTGATTTTTGTTAGATGTTTTGGTTCACATGCAAATTATTGCGTTTAAATTTCTCGAAACCAAAACTGCGTTAAAAATTCGGCGAGACCGCAGGTCGAGTCGAATTTGAGCAGTTTTTGTTGACGGAAATTTGTAATAACTATTATGTAAACGAAACAATTTCTTAAAAACATTTCCCTTGAGTGGTACTTTGAAAGATTATTCAACAATATGGATATATGACTGATTTTACCGTGTTCGACGGCACACATTTCTAACGTTTTCCACTATTAATTCAATATTCAAGCTTCCAACACAATTATTATTCATTTTTTAGAACCAAGCCGATTTGCAAACTTCACTTTGACGTTTTGGGCGAAATGTTAGTCAAATGCTACTCACCAAATTGGAATCATTAAAACCAAGACCGCCTTGTTAAAACTGATCGGGATCGCTTGAAAACGCTACGATATTGGGTGCTTTCAAATACAGTCAATTTTGATTGGCCGTTTCTGACAAATTGACCAATTTCATTGGTTCATTAATTATAGCGTTGAATAGTCGAAGTAATACTTTTAAAGAACACAAATTCTACATTTCTTACAGGATTACTTGAAGAATGTCAGTTAAAATTAAATAGGTTTATCCTCCTAA
This sequence comes from Agriotes lineatus, assembly GCA_940337035.1. Lineage (NCBI taxonomy): Eukaryota > Metazoa > Arthropoda > Insecta > Coleoptera > Elateridae > Agriotes > Agriotes lineatus. The sequence goes on along the minus strand of OW679195.1, from coordinate 189,430,688 downwards.
ACAAAGTTTTTGGTAATTTCTTATTTTAAAGTCCTTGTAAATTAATACAAGCTATATTTTAAAGTCCTTGTAATTTAATACAAGCTAATGTGGACTAATTGCAATATATTTTACCGGTTTCAGGATATTAAGCCTATGTTTACATATACAAAAGTAGGCTGGTAACTAGGTCATAACTTATCTGTAGGGTAAAGGAATATTACCCTACATGGCAACCATAACCACACAGCAACCGATAAACTATTGAACAAATCACGGATGTTATGAATCATAACAGCCTCAGATGTTTTAAAAGCCTCGCTCTACGAGCTCGGATTTCAAAATATCTGCGGCAGTTATGATACTCATAACATTCCTAGATTTGTTAATAGCTATAATTAAACTACATGAGGCATTGCTTTATTTAATAAAAATGTAATTCCTTAAGCCGACCCTGCCCCTGTCTACTGCTGGTAAAGTAGTACTCCACATTTTTCAGGTGTGTAAGTGTGATAACATCAAACTATTTAAAGAAACGTCCAGGACAATATTAATTTTTTAATCTAAACAAGGTAAATTAGCTCTCTACAAACATAAAGACATCAAATCAACCCCAAACATAAGTAGAGGTAACTTCACTTGCCTAAACAGGATGACACCCAACCAGTCCAGCTGATTATGACATAATCACCATAATTTCATGCCGAACTCAATTAAATGTATAAGAAGTTAACTTACTGCATGATATATGGGCTGAGCAAAAACAAATCTGCCAAATTAAGCAACCCTCTGTAATGGAATTGTAAATGTGAGGTTATGTTTTCTAGAAAATGTCCCTCTCACCATGGCTGCGTTCGCCCTTCACGGATTTGACCGGCGCTATCATGAGCCACCAGTGGTACGGCGCGTGCAAAGACATGGAGCTGAAAATGATAGATTGCCTCGAAGCGTACGGCCTGGACCGCGGTGCGGAAAAATGCGATGCAATCATTAAAGACTTTCAGGAATGTGCGGGCCGCAAAAAGCAGATTAAGCGGGTGTATGATATGAGATGGGAGCGGAACCGACAGTACTGGACCGGCGAGCGCTCTAAGGAGGCATACTTTGCACCAGGCCCCAAGCCTGACAGTTACTAAATGGTCTTAATTGAATTTGTAGATATCTTGTTTTAGTTTATTAAATAAAAATTATTATCATGCTTATGTATATATTATTGTAGCTCTGTAAATCTTTACTACTTGATGTTCTGTGCGTAAGTTTCAGCAGCATAACTGAATTAAATAATTTTGTAGAAATAGACGTAGCAAAGTTATACAATAGGAAATTTTTGTAATTACTACTGCAGTGAGAAAGTTTTGTATAATGACTGATTTTGACAACTTTCTTGCAGTAATTGCAACAAATAACCTATTTCACAATGATTCATAAATCTACTGCATGACTAAAGTTTGCTGACCTCATCAACTGGGCCACTATTCCTGTTGTTAAATTTCTCTAAGAATATCTATGGAATTTATGTATTAGTTGATGAATGCATTCCCAATGTGATGCAAATGAGGAGTTTGGTTCTTAATACATGACGATGGAACACCTTTATTAAGTTTTATTTTCTAAGTTAGAAATAAGGCTGATGAGTTTCAAAAACGGTGCTGATGCAAAAGAAGTACATTTCAAATATCTCATTAAATGCTCTTGCGACTTTTTTTAGCATTTCTACCAGCAAATCTATTTTCACGTTAATGTCGCACCTCCTAACTAATTATAATAGCCCATAGCTAATGAGTAAAGAATGACAAGGGCGTTTTCAATGCCTTAACAGAGTAAATTTCGAATGCATTACAATTTTATACAACTTTATTCTACTTTTTAGTGATATTTGTTTCAAGCAGACTACTGTTAACAGACTTCTTTCACTTTTATTGCCACTGGCTATTCTTTCATCTGTGTATTTCATTTCCACTATCGCTTCTCTAAATTATTAGTGCACCTAGGTAGATAAAGCTATCAACTTTTTCAAAAGACATTCTTCAGTTTTGTTCATTTCCATTATCAAGCTTCTGGTTGTTCTTGGTAAGTGTTCCGTTTTTCCCAATTCAATATATTTTGATTTGTTTTCATTGATTTGCAGTTCCATTATCAACTGATCTTTAAATAATATCCTTGGTTCGTTTTGGGTTTTAGCTAGTACTACCAGATCAGCGGCTTAAGCTATGCACTGATGTTCTGAGTCACATATTTCTTTTATGTCTACCTTACAGTGTGTTATGATTTTTTGTAGTGCCACATAAAGTAATCATAGCGACAGTGTTACTTTGCCTTATCTCTCTTTCTACTTTAAAAGGACTTTTACAAAACTTTTTATATTACATAGTGTCATCTTTACCAGTGCTATTAATTTGTTAGGATTTAAAATTCTTTTGTGTAATTTTTATGCCACTTAATTTGAATTAGTAATGAGTAGAATTACCGTCAATTTTTGCAAGCCTTTCTTAAATCCTACCTCGTGATATAGTTTACCAATTTGCAATATGATGCTACCTACTTCAGGACACAATAGTCTTGAGATTCTAGATTATCTTAACAATGAATTTCCGAACAAGTCGTCTGGAAGATGAGGTCCATCAGGTTGGCCTGTGAGGTATCCATGACTTAATAAGTTAAACGTTTTCTTGTGAGGGCTTGTAAACGAGTTGGTTTATCAAATGGAACAAATTACCCAAGAAAACATAAGAATGCATCTTGTGAATTTTTTGGTGATTATTATTACGTATACTGATTATGGCTTGTTCCATAAAGTATTTTGTCGCACTTACTCCTTTAGGGTAAGAGTCCTGCATCAGGTCGGGTACCCGCGGATTACCTGCATTGCGGGTCGGGTTGCCGGTAGGATTTATATCAATATTGCGGGTAGCGGGTCAGGTGCGGATTTGAAACAGAAGGCCGCGAGTTGGCTACAACTTCATTTCTTCAACATAAATATTGTTTGTGTATAAAAAAATTTTATCGCGGAAGTGTGAAAACAACTTTCTCTATTGTGTATAGGCATTCTATGTAAAGTAAGTTGCGGGTACGTGCTGGTCTAATATTCGAATTTGGGGTCAAGTACGGCTTAAAAGTGCAAAACTTGCAAGTCGCGGGTTTGAAACGGCGGGTCGCGGATTGGGTGCGGGTATAAAAATCTGAAAATTGCGGTTTGCGGGTCGGGTGTGGATTTAAAATTTCAGAAATTGCGGTTCGTGGGTTGGTTGCGGGTCCTATATATTGCACCCGCGCAGGTCTCTACTTTAGGGCGCTCCTCGCTTTGCTCGTCGTATCCTAAACCCATGCGTGTTACAAAATGCATCTTATAAAACCCGTATCATAATATACAGGGTGTCCAACTTAAATGTACGCAGCTTTAAGCAGGTAAGTATGCAACACACATCACATTTCAATGGCGATTACGGTCTAGATGTAATGTGTGTTGCATACTCACCTACTTAAAGCTGCGTACATTTAAGTTGGGCACCCTGTATTATTAAAAATGCGTCTATATTTGATTCTTGTGGCTTTTGTTTTTTACAGTAACTAAAATAATGCAAATGTTTGCTTCTTTTTATTCTTTTGCCTGCATTTTTATTATTCCAGAGAAAAAAAGGAGCACGAGGCAAAATAGAGATGCTGAAAGTCAAGAAAAAACAACAAGGAAAATAACCAAGTAATAAAAAAACACAAGTCACACAAATATTTAACAACCGCAGACCCAGACCTCCTAATCGGGACCAGCTCTACCATGATACTTCGCGGAAACTGGTACACGGAGGACCCCAACCCCAAAGCAATCACTCATACTACTTCACGCACACTAACACAGAACAAGTACAAACAGAAACAAAATACACACCATCCCCAAAACTTAAGTAATGGAAAAACAAAACATGGATTATGATTCAAACGTGCCACAAAACCTGGAGCACCCTAGCTCCAAAAAAGTAATTCGGAGAAAGAGGAACAGCTTCTCGGGTCATCGAGCAGCGAATCCAAGGGGGAGACTAGCATTTCCCCCATGGATAAAGCGGCTAGGGAGGCCCGTCGCAAAGAGAAGCAAAAGGAAAATAAGAGGAAGACCAGAACGCTTAAGAGGCGAGAAGAGAGGGCAAAACGGAGGGAACTGCGGGAAGGCCAGGGTCCATCGGCCCTGGCAAGCCAGGCAGAACATTCCTCCCAGGAAGCGGCTGACAAGGGTCCTAGGGAAGCAAGTCCAGGCGACTCTCCAAAGAGTGGCCAGGGCCAGCAACCTAGGGGTCCATGTAAGCTGCAGAGATAGCCCTCGCGAAAAACAAGAGGTCCGGAGGCGAGGAGAGCAAAAGGGGCTGCTGCACGCAAACCCATAGAGCTCATCACGCACTCCATGGGACGAGTCAGGGTAACGGAAGGCCAACCAGGTCCTTCAGGTACCCGACCGACCATTAAGAGACCGAGGAGTGATGACACTCCTCCAGAGGCAGTGAAAAAAAGGCTAAAAAGCTTACCGAAGCAAGCAGGGAAAGCCAAGGTTTCTCATCCTTTGAGAAAAACTACGGCTAAGTACCAGCGAGCAACGGAGCCGAAGCCGCCTAATAGGGAGAACCAGGTTGTAATCAGGTCTGACCAACCAGATGGCCAGGTTCTCCCAAAGGAAGCTGAGGCGATTAGAGCAAATATAGTTGCCGAGATGTTTAGTTCCATGGCAGGCCCCGAAGGGGGTCCCCAGGGGCCAGAACTCCGGTTTAGGAACTCAGGACTAGTGGAACCAGGCTACCTCCCCGCACCATTAACTCCCCATAATGGATTTACTGCGGGTAAGTCAGATCAATCTTCAGCACAGTAGGGGCGCTACGGCAGAGCTGATGAGCGCCCTAACTGGCAGGAGAGAAATAGTCCTCATTCAAGAACCGTATGTTTACAGGAATAAGGTCAGGGGACTGAGGATGGCCAACTACGATGTAGTGGTTGGCGAGGAAGTGGATGATCGACCCAGGACCTGTATCATGGTGTCCAGGGATCTAAGCATGGTACCACTACCGCAGCTGGGAACCAAGGACCTCACTGCAGCGGTTCTGGAGTATCAGGTAGGTGGTAGAAACCATAAGGTAGTAATAGTAGGAAGCGCGTATTTCCCCTCGGATGACGCGCTCATACCTACGGAGGAATTCAAACGCTTAATGTCGTTTGCAAGTGATAAAGGTCTTCCGGTAATAGTCGGATGTGACGCCAATGCACATCATTCGGTGTGGGGGAGCTCAGACATTAACCCTCAGGGCGAAACTCTACTAGAATATTTGGCGTCCACGGATCTTGAGATAATGAACAAAGGTACAGAACCCACTTTTGTCAATAGCATCCGAAAGGAGGTAATTAACATTACAGTGGCCTGGCCTCTAGGTGTTTTTCAATCAATATTGAAAACTGGAAAGTGACGTCGGATATCGTGACATCTGATCATCGTATGATCAGAATGGAAATTAATTCCGACAAGCCTCTGGAAATTCCCTACCGGAAGCCCAGGGCAACAGACAGGGAAAGTTATCGTTCCAGTCTCGTTCGCCAAGGAGGCCAACCAAAGGGAGGTATACGCACGAAGGAACAATTAAGTAAAGATGTAGAGCAACTGGCAAGTAAAATTGTCTCAGCTTATGAGGGGGCTTGTCCTCTCAGGGAGGCTCGAGTTCGTAGGGTACCATGGTGGACCGGCACTCTAGCCGATCTGCGCAAGGAATCCAGGCGAATTTTTAATCGAGCTATCAGAGAAGGGACACAGGCATCATGGGACACTTTCAAAATGGCTAGGAATAGATATAAAAATGAGTTAAGGCGCAGCAAAAGATCTAGCTGGCAGAAATACTGTGCAGAGTTAAACTCAGTATCAGACTCTGCTAGACTGATGAAAATCTTAAGCCGTGAAACTAGTCAAACAGTAGAAGCATTAAAAAAGGTCGATGGGATGTGGACAACATCCAGAGAGGAGTCTTTACAACACCTCCTGGAAGTCCACTTTCCAGGAGACGGCGCCATCCAATTAGCACCCATAGCGGAACAGGAACCAGTTCCTATAGAGAACTGGCAGTTCGCTGAGGGAATTATAACGGAAGGTGCAGTCACTTGAGCAGTACATGAGTTTGATCCCTTTAAGTGGCCGGGGCCAGATGGGATCTTCCCAGCATTGCTTCAGAAAGGCCTGGATATCCTTCTTCCATATATAGTAAGGGTATATAGGGCCAGCGTAGCAATGGGATGGGTCCCAAAACAGTGGAAGGCAGCCAGAGTGGTCTTTATTCCCAAGACGGGAAGGGAAGACTACACAACTGCCAAATCATTTAGGCCCATTAGTCTTACATCCTTTCTTTTAAAGACCTTGGAAAGGATCATTGATAGGCATCTTATGGAAAGGGTAATAACAACACACCCATTCCACAGGAATCAGCACGCATACAGACGTGGAAGATCGACTGAAACTGCACTCCACGCTGTCGTGCACAAGGTTGAAAGGGCACTACACTATAAGGAAGTGGCCCTTGCAGTACTTTCTGACATTAAAGGTGCATTTGACAAGGCAAGAACGGCTACAATATGTCAAGCCTTACAGGTCAGGGAAACCCCTCCCGTTCTGGTCAGTTGGGTGAGAACAGCACTGGAGCAAAGAACCGTGACGGCAAACCTAGGGGACTGTTCAGTGAAGGCCAGGGTGGCGGGAGGTTGCCCGCAAGGCAGTTGCCTCTCACCTCACTTATGGTGTCTTATAATGGACGGTCTACTGGGATGCCTAACAGATGAGGGCTTCTATGCACAAGCATACGCAGACGATGGACTGGTACTTGTTAGTGGCAGGTTCCTAAACGTCGTTTGCGATAGAATGCAGGTAGCCTGCAGGATTATTGAAAGATGGTGTGAAGAGAAAGGTCTGTCGGTAAACCCACTAAAGACTGAGATCATTCTCTTCACAAAAAAACGAAAACTTCAGGGTCTGAGGATACCCATTATGTACGGAAGACCACTTGCATTAGTGCAAGAGGTCAAGTACCTGGGGGTAATCCTCGACAGCAAATTAAGTTGGAGGTCGCATGTCGACAGGACGGTGAAGAAGTCGACAGCGACCTTATGGCAGTTGCGCAGAGCAATAGGCAGAAACTGGGGGATAAACCCCAAGATTCTGCACTGGCTCTACATGTTGGTAGTAAGGCCAAGAGTTCAGTACGGCTCAGTGGTCTGGTGGCCTAGTGTAGAGCGCCCCAGTATTTCCGTAAGATTGGCAATGGTCCAACAACTAGCCTGTCTCGGAATTACAGGGGCAATGAGGACAACCCCAACAGCCGCACTTGAGGTAATATTGGGACTCCCGGGCCTTGACACTTGGATAAAGAGAGAGGCCATGGCTACCCACCTCAGAATGCGGGATACGGGGCTATGGAATGACCAGGGAGTTCGCACGGGCCATGCTAGGATCGCCGACATGGCTGCTAGAGAAATACCTCTGTCAGCCTACAGGATAACCGAAGCAGAGGACCGGCTAAGGTTAGAAAAAGGATTCTCTCTCACTATCCCAACAAGGGAACAGTGGGAGCAAAAAAGGGTTAAGCTCCAGTCGAATGCCTTGATATGCTACACGGACGGTTCTCGAGTGGCAGAAAGGCAATCCTCTGGAGCAGGAATTTATATGGAAGGTCGAGGGGTACAAGAAAGCTATGCTTTAGGAAGATTCACCACGGTATTCCAAGCAGAAGTTTATGCCATCCTATCGGTGGCAACAAGGAACGAGGTCAGGATATCCCCAGAGCAAAAAATTGCTCTGATAGCCAAGCCGCACTAAAAGCGGTTGAGGGGATGGCATGGGGTTGGCAAAAAGGGCCTATGGTGGCCTACTTGCTAGACTTCGGTCTCCCCACAACTACTACTACTACTACTCTTCTCCTTTCCTTTTGCCCTTTCAGGCATCGGATTGTGAGTCACGGACCTCTGTAACCCATTTCTTCCATGCTTTCCTATCCCTTGCTAACATTTCCATCTCTTCCTTTGTTTTTTCTTTTTTTTTCTTCCCTGTTCTTCTATCCTGTCTAACCATTTTCTTCTAGATCTTCCAATTTTTCTGTTTCTTGGTTTCCCTCCTTCCATTATTCTTTTCGTCAGCCGATCGTTATTCATTCTTAAGACGTGTCCTTACCACATTAGGTTTTTTCTTTAATTCTTTCTAATATTGGTGTTTGTTTTATTTCTTTCCTTAGGGTTTCGTTCTTGACGTGGTCCCATTTTGTTTTCCCTGCTATCTTCCTAATGTGTTTCATCTCTATCGCGTTTATCTTACTTTCATGTTTTTCGTCCATGTCCAGTTTTCCGCTGTATATGTGATTGTTGGGATTGTTATTGTGTTGTGTATATTCTTTTTGGTTTCTCTATCTATTTCTTTGTGTTACAGTATGTGGTTTAGTGCGTAATATAGTTTTGTTAATTTATTAGATCGATTTGTTATTTCTGCGTCTATTTTTCCATCATTTGTTAGTATTGTGCCTAGGTAGTTGGAATGTTGTTACTTTTTCTAGCATTGTGTTCTTGTTTCAACAAATCACTGTAAATTTAAGAGCTAACATTTACCTTGATAGGAAATCAGATATATGGGTTACTTTGGTTCCCCTTACCTGAAGGTCGCATCCTCAGGCCACTGCCACAAATAAAAGGAAACAAATGGAAACTGTACAGAGCGGCATTCAAGCAGATGTGATGATCTAAATCCCCGGAAGAGGAGAATGAACCACCCTGCGACAGGTAGATGCGGAACGATACTTGGTAACTTCACTACGATAATGATTTAGCGCACCAACGGGGTTTTTACTTAATAATCCACCATTGACGTAACCCTTGGCTAAACATTTTATGACAATACTGCTTGACGACAGCTAACATACAGCTTCACATGCTGTTAGACTTGACAACATTGCATCTCTGGTAGTTGGTGGTCCTAAATTACAATACTCCAATTTGAAATAATTTTGTTTTAAAGAGCACAGTTTTACTATTTATCATATTTTACTCTGTAATTAACTAGATAGCTTTTGTAATTGTGACATTTATTTACATACTCGAGTAATACAAACATGTAACAGTATAGGTATTTATAAAAATAAAACAACTTAACCTATGTAACATATGTATAAAAGGACATTTCTGTAATTATTTTAAATTTTGTAACTTTCTATACACCACTGCTGAGTGAGAGTACAACATATATGCAAAAACTATGGTGCTACTGCTGTAAATAATCTCATTTGAACATAATAAACTTATCTGCTCGGTAACATCTAAATTTGTGTGACGTAAATTGCTCCATAAACTTCTAAAAACTGCTGATGTCATCATTTAAAAACACTTTCACTTTTTGTGCATGTCTTTCCAATACTTGTCTTTTTCTACATTCAGGATTTGTCCTTTCGACAACAAATATGTTGGTAAATTTGGAAATACGCTTGGGACAGCATTGGCAGCTAATCAAGGGTAATGCAGCAACAGTTCCGCAGATCTGCACTCTCATTTCTAACGTTTTCAAATGTCTTTTCCATTAAAATGGGGTCCAACGTTCTCGTGCTGTTGCACGAAGCCATGCTTTCTTTCGGATCTCGTCCATTGGAAAAGAAAATGTAATAGTTTGCATACGATTTTCTTTTAAGGTACTGTTGTGGTTGGTACACAGGGTCTTCGTGCCATTCTAAATAAAAATTAAAAGTTACAATAAATGCCCTAAAAATGAGGTTAGATTGTTACTTACCTCAGTGAAATACTTAATAAAAACCCATAAATTCTAGCAGCAATTTTACTTTCACTTATCACGAACAGTAATATACATAAATGTATTTCTTCAAACTTAGAGCAGTCCAACATATTAATATTTACTCACACGTCACATTTGAACAGACGTTTTTATAACTAAACAGTACAAAAATTGGTCTACGATCAGCGTTGCCAAATCTCCAACAGCATGGCTTGTAAATGTAGGAGGCAGTGGTTTTGTATAATTTTAGGAAAATAGTTCAAGATCAAGATGTAATTTAGTTCTCTCTGTTCATTTGCATCAATGAGTGTATCTCAAGTTACGGCAAACTTCAATTTGAATGAGTTTTTTTGGAACACACTATATGATTCATATGCTTCTAGTTTTAACAGTTTACTATTAGGTTTAATAACTTTTAAAACATAGGTTTACTTCAAAATTTTAAATATTTTGAATAAAATTCATGCTCATAAAAATTAACTATTAGGTCATCGAATAAATTTTAGGTGTAGTCTGAAATATATCAATAAACAACCACAGACAGACAGTAATACTTTTTATTAATTTTGTACAAAATATGTTGGAATATAATTACAAAGTGCATTTTGTGTTTAAGGTGCAACATTTTCCATGCAAAATGTAATACTGACAATATTAGAAAAATGTCAAACCGACAATTTCTTGCCATTTGAAATTCATTAATACACAATTTCTGGCTACCGCTTCCACTCACTTAAATAATTTACGAAGGCATATAAAACTGTAGGGATGGGGGTACAGCAGTATCCTCTTAAAAAATTATTCAGCTTAAACCTACGATTACACTACAGTATAGACAACGGAATAGCTTGAGTTGAGAATCCTTAAACACGTCCTTTTGGTGTGTGCTAATGAGATGGTGTTTACATTTTATCATTCCATTATTATTGAAAAAAAAGCATTAAGATAAGCGGAATTGTATCTATATATTAAAGAGTTTCAATATGACGTTTACAAAGGGAGCACCTAAAATGTACATCATTAACACACACCATAAGCAATTAATCTTATAAATCTAACTAGAGCTACAATCTCAACAAAAGCCATTTTTCTGCTTTACATACATTGTTTAATTCTTAAAAGACGATAATTTTCAAAATGTACTTTAAGGCTGCAGTCGACGTTTAAACAATCCCGACGCACTGAGTCGACAACTTGAAGTGACCTATATACAAAGATCAGAATCAGATTTAAATATGTACATGGTCCAGGTAATCCATGCCATTTGGAACAGTCCGGTACGCTAATTATGCTACAGTTTTAGACAATTTTGACAACCACCAACATCTATTGAAACATTACATTATTACAGCTTTCTTGTTACGCTACATGTTCTACATTTTGACTAATCGGTCGCGACATCTCGTCGTAATGTTTTCAATCACATTTATATCACATAATATCAATTAAGAACTGTCATAAGAATCTTCAAAATGTTATGAACACATGAAATTGACTATTTTACAGATGCGAATATTAATAAATGAGAGAGTAAGTGTGAAATGAGCCCCTAAGATTTATACATCTCGAATGAGAGAAATTGCTGCTGGTTAATTTCAAAAATCGCTCGACAAAAGTAATAAGACACAAAATGCAGTCTTATTATGATCGATTTTTGAAACTGAACGAATCCAATCAACGTATAAAAATTTGATCATAATTATGCAAACACGTACGTCCTTAGTAATAAATATTCAACTCTTTAACACTATAATATCAAGTATAAATATAAGCGTTTAGTTAAATGTAAAACGTACCCATCCCTACGCAATTTTAGTTTTACTATGAAAGCTTATAATTAATTTGTGCATGGTACAATAAGAGTAGGACAAAATGTTTACGCGAAGTAAAACGGTCTTTACTAGTTCACGGTAAAAGCAGCCCACGCGTGGTCACGGCCACGGATGGGCGGCGCTTCAATTCTCAGCAAATTCGATTTCGTTATCACAATACAACTTTGTGGAATAATTGAGTACTCGTCTGTGAGAACCGTCTGTAGATTAGTTTCTGCAATGTTACTCTTGTAATAAGGCAATGAAAATTTTGTTACAATAGTCAAAATCACATAAAATCTGAATACAAAATAGTTTCAAATGCGAGTCGCAATTTGTGGTAAAGTCATGAAAATAAACGGCCATCGATCATTTTATCGAGAGAAAAGCTATGACTGCACTAGCACGTGCCAGCGGCAGATCTGCTCCTGCTGGAACTCCTTCATGTCCATCCAGTGGGCCAGCTCCTCTGCCCCGCTCGAGTTCAAACCCAGGCTGAACCAGCCAACCATCTCCTTCTTTTTTGTCACGCCACGCCTGTTGTAGACCGAGGCCATCAGCGTCACGTCTGCCAATTGGAACAAGGCGACCTGAAAATTTCTCATTACGATAAGTAGGTACTAAAGCAAAATACTTCCAGTATAAGAACCTCAAATTTATTTTTTTTTACTTCTAGTACTAAGTGCAAGTACTTAAAGTATTAAGTAATTTAAGTGTTCAGTACTTAAATATAAAAAATACTGAATATTTGAAGTACTTGGAGTAGGTATCTTTTGTATAAGAAAGTACTTGAAATGCTATTTTTGGGTAAAAACATAAATTTCAGTACTTTATGACATTAAAAGTACCTTCTCAGAGTATTTAAGTTTTAAAATATCTTAGTTATTAAGTAGTTTTTAGTCAAAGTACCTATATAAATTTTAAAAGTACTTTGAATAAAATACTTAAAGCTGAGTTTTGTAAGCAACTTACTTGAAATATGAAAGTTTCCTTGAAGAGGGGATTGGGCTGGCCCCTTCTGACAGTGGTTTTGCTGTAGCCGAGCTGCTGCCCAGTACTGCTGACAAGATGCAGCTTCACGTACGTGTCTGGGGCTCGATTTAATGCCAAATTCCTGAAAATCATTTGTTGTAGATGCAGTTTTAGCCATTACAATAATAATAATAATAATAATTATCTTTTTCTGTATTATTGTTACACAAAATCAAATGTAAAAAATTTTTAGCAACAAAATCTGTGAGCGGGTGAGTGTATAATTACAAGAATAATAATTTAACAGAAACTTATCATTCCTTTTTTATAATTTTAAAATCTAAAGTTACAACAAAGAAGAGAAACATGTCACTTTTATTGTAAAATACTATTAATTAATAAAAAAAAAAAAATGTAAATTATATATGGAATCATCGACATGATTTAATTTAATTTTTATATTTGTTGCAAGGTGTTTGTTTTTATATTGGAAGAGCATAAACAAATTTTGCCAATAGAATATTGTAACTTCTCTTATCATGTGATGTTTTAACAATAGCCAGCGTAATAAATCTGTTTGTTTTATTTCTAATTGTGTTTGTTGTGGACAAGGTTATATACATTTGCAGTATAATACATACTTTACACATCAAGAATAATAATAAAATAACCTTAGTAGTCATTTTAGAAAATAACTGTCAAAAATGCAAAATTACAGCTTCCATCAGAAGTATATTAGTCTGTTCTCCATTCTTTTTCAGAAATAAAATCAACCTAGACATAACAAGCAACTCCTTAGTATACAGGGTATCTCTGTTTTAAGGGGCTTTACTTAGAGAGCCTTAAAATGAGAATATAAAGCTTCATAAGTATATGTCAGGTCGCTTTTTGTTTTCGATTTTCAAATATCAGTAATCATAAGTAACCTTTTTTCGTTTTCAAATAAATGACAAGTCTAAACATGAAATTGCTAATAGTATTTATTTTCAAATAATGAACAAATTTAAAATTTATAAGGTTGAATATGTGAAATGAACAGGAGGTGCACGCTTTGATCATCTTTAAACTAGTACATACTTGGGAATTTATAAATTGCTGAAAAGTAAATAGATAATTGTAATATTTTTCTTCAGTAATTTTCCATTTATTTGAAAATAGAACAAACATTAAAACTGCTTTATATATGTACAAGTTAATAACTCAAAAAGGAAGCACAATCAGCATATGTTTATATGACTTTATATCCTCATTTCGAGGTCTTCTACATGCCCTATACATGAGGATCCTTCCAGGCCCATCCTTTTATGATTTAACAACTTTCTTCCACTCCTGTTGTCTGTTCTTACTGCACCAAACTATTTTATTTTTGCTCCTTCTTTTCTATTTTTCCTTCCTCCTTTTTTTAATAACAGTACTCTTGTTATTATATGTTCCTGTATTCACACCATATGCTTCAACCATCTCACTCTCTGGGCTCTTTTGTTTTGTTTGTCTGGATACTGGTTTCGATTTCTGCATTTTCACATTCTCTCGTCTATTTCTGGTTTTTCTTTGTTCCTGTTTGTAATAGTTACTCTTAAAAACCCAAAAAATTTGACTAATTTGAAACAATGTCATGTCTTCATTTATCCCTATTCTTATGCTTGAAATCCATAATTAATAATAAAAATAAAGTTTCCAATTTTGTTCATTGCAAAAGTTTGGGATTTTTTTTACTGTCAAAATAACTAAGTAATTCAGTAATCTATTGCTTAAAACTATTATGCATACTTTGTATGTTACATCTGACAGCGAAATTCCTCTATAATTGGAACATACAGTGAACTAAGTACGTTAGACATTCCCAAGCACTGAGACCCCTATTTTAAAATTTACGAAATCCCATTTTCTGCAGGGTTTCTATAGTTAACATTTTTTTTAAGATCTCTCCTATTTGTTCAGTATGTTCATCTACTACTACTACTCGCTTGCCTACGTCTTCCTTCAAATTTCTCAGTCTATGTATTTTGTCATCTTCTCCTGTGTTAAGTACTTGCTTACTTATTCCCGAGTCTTTTCTACCTTTACGAGTGTAAGGCTGATGAAGGTGGGGTTGCTTCACTGCTTTGGCTTCTTTTTTCATGCTTCTCTCCACTCTTTTCTATAGGTACTGTGTTATGCTTTATTTCCTTCCATGTGATTCTTCTCTTTTTAGCTGCTTCCCTTACTGTTCATTCTGTTCTTCGTCTTTCTCTTTACTTCTTTTTTTTTTTGGTTCTTGTCTTGTATATTTTCTTTATCAGTTTGTCTTGTCCCAATCTCATCACGTGTCCTAGCCATCTTACCTGACCTTCTTCTACCGTAGTTTGTATTGCTTTAGTCTTCAGATTTGCTGTGAATACAGCGTTTCTTATTTTGTCCATTATATACGAGGGGGGTTCACGCCAAAACCGGAATTTCCTCTGCGAAAGTAAAAATTGATTGGATAGTGTAATCTTTTATTACATGCAATACTGAATGTACTTTAGTCTAAACAAATAATCAAGTACGCTTGTTGTTATAGTAGCCGTTCATTTGTTATTAAACATGGCAGATAACACTGTCAGTTGTACTTTAAAGCAGCGCATTATTATTCAGTTTCTTGTCAATGAAGGCGTTAAACCTGCTGAAATTTTATGCAGACTAAGTGCACAATTTGGTGAAGGTACACTAAAGAAGTCGCAAGTGTGTGAGTGGGCTGCTCGATTCAAAAATGGCCACGAAAGTGTAAGTGATGATCCTGGAAGAGGAGGTTCCAATGCAACAAAAGTCGTTTCTGCCGTTATTCAACGTGTTGATGATTTGATTAAGCAGAATCGGCGAATTATTGTTTCGGAAATAGTGAACAAGACTAATTTAAGTACTGGATCAGTAGAAAAAATCATCCATAAACACCTCAACTTTAAAAAAGTGTCAGCTCGATTAGTGCCTCATCAACTCTCTGAGGATTAGAAACTGACCCGCTTCCACATTTCGTCTCAGCTACTTAACCGCTTCTACGAGGAAGGACAGGCATTTTTGGAACGTATTGTTACATGTGATGAAACGTGGGTTCATTACCATACACCTGAGTCCAAGAGGCAAAGCATGCAATGGAAACATTCGGATTCGCCTCCACCGAAAGAATTTAAATTGGTGCCGTCTGTTGGCAAGATGATGGCGTCCGTATTTTGGGACTGCAAAGGTGTTATTTATGTCGATTTTCTACAACCAGGTCAGACAATAAACAGTGAATATTACTGTAGCGTCCTTGACAAAGTTCGTCAAGCAATTCGAAAAAAACGAAGGGGATTGTTATCAAAAGGAGTAATCCTTCAACAAGACAATGCCAGGCCACACACGGCTAAGATTACCATGGAGTTTTTGAACAAATTTGGTTGGGAAATTCTACCGCATCCTGCTCATAGTCCGGACTTGGCTCCCTCGGATTTTCATTTGTTTGGACCGCTTAAAAATCATCTAGGGGGCAAACGATTTCATGAAGGAGACGCACTTAAAAAGTGTGTTCTAAATTGATTTAGATAACAGGAAGAAAGTTTCTATTTTTCAGGATTTCAAGGTTTGGTACAAAGGTGGAATAAATGTGTAGGTCTTAATGGGGAGTATATTGAAAAATAAAACTGGTTTAATCTATATATAGTTTTTAATTACATCCTTTAAAAAAATAAATTCCGGTTTTGACGTGAACCCCCCTCGTATTTTCATTCTATCCTGCTAAGGAACCTCATTTCAGTGCTTTGTATTTTGCTTCTTTGTGCTTGAGTTGAAGTCCATACTTCCGAACCAAATGTTAGTATAGGTGTTACCACTTTTTTAAAAATGTGTTCTTGATCCCATTAAAAAGTCGTCCCGCTGCTCCTGTTCTATCCTTGATCTCTTCGTCTAATCTTCAGATATTTAAATCTGTCTACCTGTTTGAGGTTGCCATCTCCTATTTTAATTTGGTGCCTTTTTCCGGTTCTGCTAATGACCATTGTTTTTGATTTGTTGGCTTTGATCCTCATCCCTCTTTTTTCCAGGCTTTGTTTATATATTTTTAGGTTGTTATTTAGTGTCTTCTCATCCTTTGCAATCAATACCATATCGTCTGCATATGCTATTTCCACTATTTTTGCCTCTTTCATGTTCCAATGTCCTACCATGTATTGTTTGGCTTGAGCTTTTGCTTCCTTGATACTCTCGTCTAGCACTACGGAAAATAGAAGTGGGTTAAGGATACAACCCTTTTGTTATCTTAAATCTACAGGAATTCTCATATCTTATTCTGACTAAGTTCTGTGTTTCTTTATATAGGCTTCTGATGGTACCTGTTATTATCCCATGCTCTGTTCCCCTTTTCTCTAGTATCTTCCATATATCATACATCTCTCCATGACCTTTTCTTCTTCTATTATTACTTCCCTCTTTTTGTCATTTATAGTTTGCAGTGTAGTTACGTTGTGTTTCCCTTCTTATTGCTCCGTAGAACAGTTTTTTGTTTTCCTTATAGGAGGGCTCAATTTTTTTTCTGAAATCTATCTAGTCTTGCTTCTTTTACTAGTCTTTTAACCTCTTTCCTGTAATTTTTGTATTCTGCGACACCAATTTCGTGTTTAGATAGGTCTTCGATTTTTGCTTCTTTCTTTTTACTGCTCTTTTTATTTCCCCATTCCAACAGTGTGTTCGTTTGAGTTCTCTGTTTGCGATACTTTTCCGCATGCTTTCTCTGCCGTTAATAGCACTGCTTCTTTTAATACTTGCCAGATTTCCTTAATTGGTCTTGTAGTATCTGCATTTCGTAGATTTAAGTCGAGGAATTCTGTGTTAAGTAATTTATTAAAATGTAGTCTTCAATTCTTTAATAATTTGCCTTCAGTGTCTTCTACTAATTATCCTACCATATTTCTGCAGTACCAAATTGACATATCATTCTTTCACTTGCTTTTTTAAACTTCTTGATAAAAGATTGTGTCCCATTTCCCATCCACCCTGTATATAAAACAAAATAGAATTAAACGATGATAGTTCTTTCAGGAATACCATTACATTACAGTGACTATACATTATATTGGTGATGGATTGCTTAGTAAACTTCCAACTTGCATATACTGTATCCTGTTATGTAGGTACCTTCCTAAATATTTAACTTCCTATAAGTTTATTCTCTTTAATTTCTATACAGTTAAAACCGAACTCATATCTGATAATTGATAATGCATCCTCAAAGTTGACAACATTTTCTAATCTGCCTTTTTTAAGATTTTCCAAATATTGTTTGTCAGCAGTTCGGAAACCATTTGGATTTTTCATAAAATTGCTTTTTATAGTAACTGTGTTTGACTTACTCTTAATTTTATTTCTATCAGGTTTATATTGTAGCAACAATTCATTACCATATTTCTTATATTTTTGGAAACAATTATGAACAATAATTATAAACGTTATAAAACCGTTTCTTCTATATAGCAACCTTACTATGCATAACCTAATATAATCTGTAAATTTATCTACAAAACTCTCCGCTAGTGTGTTGACATTTTGTTCAACTTTAATCAAATTTACTGAATTTTTATAAAATTCTAATTACCTAAAATGTGATCCCTTGATAATTTCTACACTAAGTCTACCCGTAGTAGCATTGTACGATAAACCGAGTAATAGTTCAGGTACACCTCCATGTTGCATCGAGTGCGTTGATCCCGTGCTGTCAGACCGAGCCAGACTCATTAGTTCGCCGGTGTATCCGCTTAACTGCAACATGTCAGGTCTTAGAAATCACGACAAAAAGGGAAAAGACACAGGGACTCACCGTAGTATTAGCTCGAGGTTCTAAGTTTAACCACAAATTATTTTCTAGTTCGAGGTTTATGTTGGCGAAGCTCACAACGGCCTCACCGATGAGGCGCTCCCTGCGCATGCGTTCACAGCCATACAATCGCAGTCTTATGCCCATCGAATTCACATCCTCCGGGTTTACTCGGTGGAGCAGAAAGCTTTCCATGTATTGGGGGTTGTCGCCCGACCGGATTTTTGTTTTGTGCTTTTGCTTTTTGCTCGGCAGTAGAATCAACCGCACCTGCAAGAATAATCCATAAGCATGTACTGATATAAAAATTAAAATGTACTGCATAATACAACACAAATAGTTATTTAGACCACAAGTGTTAGAAGTGCAACTTTTTTTCACAAGTGTGGAGGGTGAAAACGGCATGAAAAATAAGCACGCTAACACGAGTTGTCTATAAGATTTTTTAAAATTTCATTAAGTATTCAAATCCAAACCTATTTTGTATAGAATTTTATTTGCCTTCATTTTAGTCAACTTCGTTGTTCAGTTCTGGTAGCTAAGGAAACGTCTATTTAAAATCGTTCATTCCTAAATTAAAAGCAAAGTGTCACTTTTTTCACTCAATGAAAAAAAGTGGCACTTCACACACCGAAATTAATTTAAAAAAGCCTACTTTTTTACATGAAATTTTAAAAAACAACATCAACAGAGTTATACGATAACGTCTCTTCCCCAGATATGCACTTATATTGTTAAAATGTTGCAATATCTATAAGGTGTGCACAGTACACAGAACACAGTTAAAACCCGTTAAAACATCGAATAGAATGGATCAAGTGATGAAGATGATGCAACAGCATAAAAGACCCTGAAATAAAAGAAGAGAAATGGAAACAAGAGTGTAGTTGAGTGGATGGACTGTAGAAGATGATACAGTAACAGTACCAAAGACCCTGAAAGTAAATAAGTGTGCAAAGGAAACAGGAGAGTAGCTTTGAAATCTTTGCAAGAAGCCAAAACACACTAGAGCACTAATTAAAAAACACCTGATTGAGTGGATCAACTGAAGATGATAATGAAAATAATGAAATTGCAGAAGGGAAAACAAAAAGGGAGGGCAGTTTTAAAATCTTTGCAAGAAGCCGAAAGACTCTAAATCATCACTATAATCAGTTAAAGCACCAAAAGAAGATGACGCAATCACAAAAGTGGACTAAAATTGAAGAAGAGTCATTTTTGAACTTTTTGCTAACACCAATTACAATATCAGATAGAGTGCATCAACTTAAGAAGATGATACAGTTAATGGTGCCGAAGAGCTTTAAATAAAGGGGAGGACAACTTTAAAATCTTTGTAAAAATTTGAAATACTAGTAGAGCACCAGTAAAAACATAGAGTAAAATGGATGAACTCAAGAAGATGATGCAGAAAACGGTGCGAAAGATCCTGAAATTCAAAAAAAGAAAATGGAAAAAAGTGGACGGCTTTGAAATATTTGCAAGAAGCCCAAAGACACTACAACACCAATTAAAACACTAGACTGAATAAACAAACTCAAGAAGATCATACGGTAAACAGAACCAAAGATCATGAAATTTAAAAAGGAAAAAGGAAAAGGGAAGACAGTTTTGGAATCTTTGCAAGAAGTCAAAAGATGCTACATCACCAATTAAAACAACGGATTGAATGGATGAACACAAGAAGATGATGCAATCACAATACCAAAGACTCTGAAATTAAGGAAGGAAGGAGTAGCTTTTGTTAACACCAGTTAAAATATCAGATAGAGTGCATAAACTCGAGAAGATGATGCAGCTAACGGTACCCTGAAGACCCTGACACTAAGGAAGAGAAAAGGAGGACAGAGGGCAGCTTTTAAAACTTTGCAATAAACAAAAATACTAGTAGAGCACCAGTAAACACACCTGATAAAATAGATGAAATCAAGAAGATGATGCAGTAAAGATTAACAAAGATCATGAAATTTAAAAATGAAAAAAAAAAGAGGACAGCTTTGAAAGCTTTGCAACAAGCCAAATGACACTAAAACACCAAACATCGGATTGAACATCATTTTGAGTGAATGAACACAAGAAGATGATGCAATCACAGTACCGAAGACTCTGAAATTGAAGAAGGAAGGAGCAGCTATGAAATATTTGCTAATACCAGTTAAAATATTAGATTGAGTGCATGAACTTAATATGATGCAGTTACCGATACCAAAGATCCTGAAATTAAGAAAGAGAAATGGAAAAAAGAGGGCAACTTTTAAACCTTTGCAGAAAGCTGAAATGCTAGTAGAACACCAGTAAAAACACTGGATAAAATGGATGAATTTAAGATGATGCAGTAAACAGTACCAAAAATTCTAAAATTAAAAAAGGGAAAACAAAATGAGAAGATAGCTTTGAAATCTTTGCAAGAAGCCAAAAGACACTAGAACACGAAACATCGAATTTAGTGAATGAACACAAATAGATGATGCAATCACAATACCGAAGACTCTGAAATTGAAGAAGGGAGAAGCACTTTTGAAATCTTAGCTTATTCTTTGTCCTATAGCTTCTTTAAATAATCTTTGCTAACATCAGTACCAGTACCATAGACCCTGAAATTAAAAAAGAGAAAAGGAAAACGAAGGACAGCTTTGAAACCTTTGCAAGAAGCCAAAAGACACTAAAACACCAAACATCGGATTGAACATCATTTTGAGTGAATGAACACAAGAAGATGATGCAATCACAGTACCGAAGACTCTGAAATTGAAGAAGGAAGGAGCAGCTATGAAATATTTGCTAATACCAGTTAAAATATTAGATTGAGTGCATGAACTTAATATGATGCAGTTACCGATACCAAAGATCCTGAAATTAAGAAAGAGAAATGGAAAAAAGAGGGCAACTTTTAAACCTTTGCAGAAAGCTGAAATGCTAGTAGAACACCAGTAAAAACACTGGATAAAATGGATGAATTTAAGATGATGCAGTAAACAGTACCAAAAAATTCTAAAATTAAAATAGGGAAAACAAAATGAGAACATAGCTTTGAAATCTTTGCAAGAAGCCAAAAGACACTAGAACACGAAACATCGAATTTAGTGAATGAACACAAATAGATGATGCAATCACAATACCGAAGACTCTGAATTGAAGAAGGGAGAAGCACTTTTGAAATCTTAGCTTATTCTTTGTCCTATAGCTTCTTTAAATAATCTTTGCTAACATCAGTACCAGTACCATAGACCCTGAAATTAAAAAAGAGAAAAGGAAAACGAAGGACGGCTTTGAAACCTTTGCAAGAAGCCAAAAGACACTAAAACACCAAACATCGGATTGAACATCATTTTGAGTGAATGAACACAAGAAGATGATGCAATCACAGTACCGAAGACTCTGAAATTGAAGAAGGAAGGAGCAGCTATGAAATATTTGCTAATACCAGTTAAAATATTAGATTGAGTGCATGAACTTAATATGATGCAGTTACCGATACCAAAGATCCTGAAATTAAGAAAGAGAAATGGAAAAAAGAGGGCAACTTTTAAACCTTTGCAGAAAGGCTGAAATGCTAGTAGAACACCAGTAAAAACACTGGATAAAATGGATGAATTTAAGATGATGCAGTAAACAGTACCAAAAATTCTAAAATTAAAAAAGGGAAAACAAAATGAGAAGATAGCTTTGAAATCTTTGCAAGAAGCCAAAAGACACTAGAACACGAAACATCGAATTTAGTGAATGAACACAAATAGATGATGCAATCACAATACCGAAGACTCTGAAATTGAAGAAGGGAGAAGCACTTTTGAAATCTTAGCTTATTCTTTGTCCTATAGCTTCTTTAAATAATCTTTGCTAACATCAGTACCAGTACCATAGACCCTGAAATTAAAAAAGAGAAAAGGAAAACGAAGGACAGCTTTGAAACCTTTGCAAGAAGCCAAAAGACACTAAAACACCAAACATCGGATTGAACATCATTTTGAGTGAATGAACACAAGAAGATGATGCAATCACAGTACCGAAGACTCTGAAATTGAAGAAGGAAGGAGCAGCTATGAAATATTTGCTAATACCAGTTAAAATATTAGATTGAGTGCATGAACTTAATATGATGCAGTTACCGATACCAAAGATCCTGAAATTAAGAAAGAGAAATGGAAAAAAAGAGGGCAACTTTTAAACCTTTGCAGAAAGCTGAAATGCTAGTAGAACACCAGTAAAAACACTGGATAAAATGGATGAATTTAAGATGATGCAGTAAACAGTACCAAAAATTCTAAAATTAAAAAAGGGAAAACAAAATGAGAACATAGCTTTGAAATCTTTGCAAGAAGCCAAAAGACACTAGAACACGAAACATCGAATTTAGTGAATGAACACAAATAGATGATGCAATCACAATACCGAAGACTCTGAAATTGAAGAAGGGAGAAGCACTTTTGAAATCTTAGCTTATTCTTTGTCCTATAGCTTCTTTAAATAATCTTTGCTAACATCAGTACCAGTACCATAGACCCTGAAATTAAAAAAGAGAAAAGGAAAACGAAGGACGGCTTTGAAACCTTTGCAAGAAGCCAAAAGACACTAAAACACCAAACATCGGATTGAACATCATTTTGAGTGAATGAACACAAGAAGATGATGCAATCACAGTACCGAAGACTCTGAAATTGAAGAAGGAAGGAGCAGCTATGAAATATTTGCTAATACCAGTTAAAATATTAGATTGAGTGCATGAACTTAATATGATGCAGTTACCGATACCAAAGATCCTGAAATTAAGAAAGAGAAATGGAAAAAAGAGGGCAACTTTTAAACCTTTGCAGAAAGCTGAAATGCTAGTAGAACACCAGTAAAAACACTGGATAAAATGGATGAATTTAAGATGATGCAGTAAACAGTACCAAAAATTCTAAAATTAAAAAAGGGAAAACAAAATGAGAAGATAGCTTTGAAATCTTTGCAAGAAGCCAAAAGACACTAGAACACGAAACATCGAATTTAGTGAATGAACACAAATAGATGATGCAATCACAATACCGAAGACTCTGAAATTGAAGAAGGGAGAAGCACTTTTGAAATCTTAGCTTATTCTTTGTCCTATAGCTTCTTTAAATAATCTTTGCTAACATCAGTACCAGTACCATAGACCCTGAAATTAAAAAAGAGAAAAGGAAAACGAAGGACGGCTTTGAAACCTTTGCAAGAAGCCAAAAGACACTAGAATCACCAACTACAATACCGAATTGAGTGAATGACTGAGAAGATGATGCAATCACAATACCAAAGACTTTGAAAGTGCAAAAGGAAGAAGCAGCTATGAAATCTTTGCGAACACCGGTTCAGATAGAATGCATGAACTCAAGAACTAAGAAGATAATGCACTTAATGATACCGAAGTCCCTGAAATTAAGAAGGGAAAAATGAAAAGAGAGGGCAACTTTTAATTATTTACAAAAAGTCGAAATACTAGCAGAACACCAGTAAAATCACCAGATAAAACGAATGAACTCCAGAAGATGATGCACAGTACCAAAAGTCCTGAAATACAAAAGAAAAAGGAAACGAGACGACAGCGTTCAAATCTTTGCAAGAAGCTCAGACACTAGAATACCTGTTAAAACATAGGATAAAATGGATGAACTCAAGACGCTGATGCAATCACAGCACCGAAGGCACTGCAATTGAAGAAGGAAAAGAAAAAGCAGCTTTCAAATCTTTGCAAAAAGATGAAAGGTTAGTAGAACATAAGTTAAAATAGCACCAAGGACTCTGAAATTAAAAAAGTGTGAAAAGGGACGGTACATTTTAAATCTTTCCAAGAAGCCAAAAAACACCAGAGCATCAATCAAAACATTGGATTGAATGGATGAACGGCGGAAGATGATGCGCAGTAACAGCATCGAGGACCCTGAAATTGAAGAAGTGTGAAACGAAAATAGGAGGGTATCTTTAACATCTTTACAAGAAGCCAAACCACACTAGAGAATTAGTTAAAACACCAGAATGAGCAGACGAACTGAAAAAGATGATGATGCGATAATAGCGCCAAAGACCCTGAAATTAAAGAAGTGTCAAAAGGAAACAGGAAACAGGTTTGAAATCTTTACAAGAACCCAAAACAAACTAGAGCACCAGTTAAAAGACCGGATTGAGTGGATGAACTTAAGAAGATGAAGCAGTAACAGTAGGTACCATAGACTTTGAAATTAAAAGAGAGAAAAGGAAAAAGAGGACAACTTTGACTTTTTTTGTAAGAAACCAAACACTGGTTAAAACACGACATAGAATAAATCAACCCAAGAAGATAACGCTATGGTCACAGTACCAATGATCCAGACATTGAAAAAGGAAAATAGAAAAGGGAGAGCAACTATGAAATCTTTCTAAAAAGTTGCGCAATTAGTAGTACCTCAATTAAATTCCAGGATAGATTGGATGAAGTGGAGAAGATGTTTCAATCGTCGTATCGACGACTCTGAATTGAAGAAGGGAAAAAAATAGAGGGCAACTTTGAAATCTTGTGAAAGTCTAAAGACTAGTAGAACACTAGTTAAAGCAGATGATGCAGTCATAGTCACAGACTCTGAAATTGAGCAGAAGGAAGGGCAGCTTTGAAATATTTCTGAAAAGTTAAGACTGGTTGAACATCAATTAAAACCGCCGATAGAATGGAGAAACTCAAGAAGATGATGCAGTCATGGTAGTGAACACTGAAACCGAAGCAAGGAAAAGGAAGAAGGTGGGCAGCTACGTAATTTTTGCTAAAAGCTGAAAGACACTAGAACACTAGTTAAAACATCACATAGAATGGATGACCTCAAGAAGATGATCAGTCACAGTAACGAAGACGCTGATCATGAAATGTTAAGTAATAGTTAGGGAGGCCTAAAATGAGGTGTTTTTCTAATATTTATAACGTTAGCACGATAAAGCTACAGGGCGTTGAAGATGTTGCAATGGTATAACTACTACTCCTTCTTCCAAGTCTTCTTATAGGTTGAAAGTTATATCGAATAAAGATTAGATGTCTTCATTTAATCAGTGTAACAGCATTGAATTTGATGGAAATTTAGCAATCTGCTATTCGAAGTTTAATTATGAAAAGTACATACTATTACTCAATGTGATGGATAGAAATTAATGCTCTCTAATGAACCGAAGATGTGGAATTAGAAACCAATCCTACCTGCGTGTGTGTGGGTTGACCTCTATCTCGACTGGGAATGTCTCGTGCCTGCAAGACGTGTACGGTCATCTTACGCATGGGTGCGTCATACAGGAGAGCAATTTCCAGGTGCCCGCACTTGCTGACCAGTTGCGTCTCCGGTTCGGACCCGATGCATGAAAGCAGCTCCGTGCCATCTGCCTCGGTATTCATTAACACTATGCACTGCAAAAATCATGTTAAACAACTGCCAAACTCATACAAGTCATGCTTACATCTCTCGAGCTGTTTGCGTGGATACTGTGTTGTGCTATTTTACATTCTGGTTCCGCCTTTTGGTACTCATCATTTTGATTGTCAATTTTTGTTTCTCTTAATTCGTTCGGTAATCTGCAAGAAATGACTGTGGCTGATTTGTTTCATTACCATCCTTCCGGAGTCTTACCTATGACTATTGTTAATTTCTGCGGTGACTCGAGTCGAGCCTATGCCCTGCTTCTCTCCTACTGAACTAGTTGTCGAACTGCAGCAAGAACTGTTACTGCTAATTCCTACTCTACCTTTTTCTACTAACGAAATCAAGTCGTGTGCTGTTCTGGGAGGGTAGTATGGCCCCATGGCTCCCGAGGGGCCCTGGGCGGCCCGATTGACTCCCAGCTCTGACTCAGAGCTGGAGTCACCACCAACATCAAACGAATATGCTTTAACTGCAACAAAGATTGATTAATTAGTGAAAACCTGCACTTAAAGCTGCACTCTGCGTACTGTTAATACAATCTATGGACTTGGCTACGTGACTGCTGGATAAATACTTGCAGCCTTTGCTGTAAGCTTCTAGGGTAGTGGTATTTACGTTCCCCATCGCGTGCTAGACTGAGTTATTCCCCGTCGCTTCATGAAAGGTTAAATTAGAATAGGACGAAATATTACAATTGCAGGTGGAAGATAATGAAAATTGATTAATTAACTCTCTTGGTTAAAAATAGAAACACTCGATTACATAAACATTCGTAATTTTAAAAGCATTGAACAGTTTTGAAGTTTAATGTTTAGATATAAAAAATATAGTAATGAATAATGGAAAATAACAAGTTTCATATTGAAATACCTACAGTAATTCCTGATTTTTCAAATTATAGGGGGCGTCCTTTAAGTTCAAATGTGCCTTAAACAATATCTATGAATAGCTAAAAATTCATAAGCAAATAAATAATATATGTTATCTACGATAGTGTGTAAAATTGACTTTTAATTGGCAGTTTGTAAAACGACTGTTTAATTAGTTCACTTCGTCAGTAGCAACGTGTTTTAAAATTTTTAACACGCAAAATCCTAATCCTAATTTACATTAATTTTTTATATTTACCGTGTTTTCTAGATTCTATCGTAGATAAAATATTGTACGATACACATGCGTAAAGCATCTTTAATCAGTCGCGGGGCTTAAAACGCGAGTGACCGAGCGTTTTAACTCTGCCTCACACGTGACTAAAGACTAGGTTTACGCACTGGTATCGTAAATAACTATCGCAGTATACCTAAGATTGACAGATGGACTGATTTCGGTGATTGAACTCTACTTGTATATCATGTAAAGTAGATAAACAGTGGTGTCTATATCCTAGTAGTAAATGTATAAATTTGGCTTACACTTATGGGAGAAAATAAGAAACAGCAACTAAGCAACTTTGTATTTTGTATCAGATTAGAAGAACGTCTGCAGCAAATTTTCTGCAAGATGGTAGCAACTTTGTACAATGTGTTGTTGCAGTCATTTTTTAGAAGGCCTTGTACAATTTGCAGCAATTTTCAGCAGATTGGTGAAACATTTTCAGAAAGATTTGTGATAAAATACAAACACACACCAACTTTTGAGCAAATTTAAAACAAATTCTAAATAAGTGTGCAGTAAATTTTCAGTAAGTTTTGCAAGCGTATTTTCCAGCAAAGTTTAACGCAAATTTTCAGTAAATATTTATGCTAACGTTTCAACAATAAACTTTTAATAAGTTTGCAGTAAATCTTCAGCAAATTTTCTGTACATTTTTAACAAATTCATGTGAAATTTTCTGCAAATTTTAAATAATTTTAGAGAACTACCAATGAATTTACAACTCGCCAGTGTTTTTTCAGTACGTTTAATGGAATTTCCAACTTTGCAGCATATTTTTAACAAATTTCCATACAATTTTCAGCAGGCTTGCGCAAAATGTTTCAATAAATATTGTTAGAAAATTTTTTTTCACTACGCTTTAGAAAATGAAGTAAACTTGGAGAAATCCTTTAAAAACTGTGCATTCAATTTTCAGCAAATATTGATTCATTTTCTAAGTTGTTACAAAGCTTTTCCAATGCATTTCCAGTAAATTATATAAATATTACCACAAATTTTTTACTAATTTACAGTCACTTTTCATAAACTTTGCAGCTAACCTTTAAAGTGTTTTTATCCAATTTTCAACAGCTTTCGTACAAATTTGTAGCAAACGGTCACTTCAACATGTTTTCGAACATGCCTAGTAATTTCGTGAAGAACACTCAATTTAATTAAAGTTGCTGCAATTTTTCAATAATTTTTCACAACTTTTCAGCATAGGGATTTTCAACTTTTTGCTAGTTTGCTGCAATTATCTATGAGTTCCTAGCAAATTCTTAACAAGTTTGTATCTAATTTAGAGCAACAACCACTGTAAATTCTCAAAAACTTTCCCTCAAATCTCACAACGTTCTCAGACAAATATTTATTAAAATTTAAGCAAATTCCAATAGCTAAAAAGTATGGGTAAACTTTCAATTAGTTATCAGTTGTTCTTATTTCTAATAAATGTGCAAAAATTCAGTAGACATTTTTTACTGAATTTGCAGCCCCTTTTCAGAAAGTAAAAATAAATTTGTAAAAAACTCCAACAAGTGTTTTAACAAATGTTTAGGAGGTGACAGTACATTTATAGTAAGTTATAGTCAGTTGCACTAAATGAGCGATAATTCAGCAGCAAATTTTCACTGAATTTGCAACAACCCCCAGGAAGTTAAAATACATTAAAAAAATCTAACAAAAGTGTTTTAACAAAGGGGAGGAGTTGACACAAAATTTTTAGGAAGTTATAGTCATTTGTACGAAATGAGCGATAATTCAGTAGCAAATAATCACTGAATCTGCAACACCTTTTTAGGAATTTAACATAAATTTCACACAAAGTTACTTATCAAAAGTGGTTCCTAACAAATTTTCCGAATTTGGCAGTGAATTTTCAGAAAGTTATAGTCGTTTTTAGTAAATGTGCGATAGTTTAGTAGCACTGTTGACTGAATTTGCAGGAATATTTCTATAAGTTAAAATAAATTTGTAAAAAAATCCAGCCAATGTGTTAACAAATTTTCAGGAGTTGGCAAAAAATGTTTAGTAAATTTCTACTAAATATGCAATAGCACATGTGTACTGAATTTGCAGCAACCTTTCAAGAAGTTAAACATGTTTGTAAAAAATTTAGCAGAAGCGTTTTAACAAATATTCAGGGTTAAGTAGAAATTTTAGTAAGTCATAGTAATTTTTAGTAAATGTGTGATAATTTAATAGCAAATTTTCACCGAATTTGTAGCAACCTTTCAAAAAGTTAAAATAAATTTGTAAAAAATATCGGCAAGTGTTTTAAAAAATTTTCAGGAGTTGGCAGTACATGTTTAGTAAGTCATAGTCATTTGTAGTAAATGAGTCATAATTTAGTAGCAATATTTCGCTGAATTTGCAACAGCATTTCAAAAAGTTAAAACAAATTTCTCACAAAGTTTTTTAGCAAAGGTTTTTTTCAGTAGAAATACATTAAAGTGCTTGAAAAATTTCCGGAAATATTTGTAAATATGTTCTGCAGCTATTTTTTCAATAAAAGCTTGAGTGCGTGCCAACTGAAAAAATCCCGACTCCGAAGGAGGAGGGATTTTTTCGTGGAGGCATGCTCGAATGCTTTTCTTGGATAAAAATAGCTGCGGAACATGTTTTGCAAATATTTTCAAAGCAAATTTCCGTCATTCGGCGTTAAAATTTCAGCAAGTTAGTCATCTGTAGTAAATGTACGATAATTTCGTTGAATTAACACTATCCTTTCAGGAAGTTAATATAAGTTTGTAGCAAATCTTTTCAGCAAACGTTATTAAACACATTTGTATGATTTGACAATACATTTTTAGTAAGTTATAGTAATTTGTACTAAATTTGCTATAATCAATAGGAAATTTTAACTGAATTTGCATAAAATTTGTTAAAATAGATGTGTAAAACATTCTTTCAAGAACACTTGCTTAACGAATTTTCATAAGCTGGCAGTACAATTGCAGTAAGACATAGGCAGTCATTTGTAGTGAATGTGCGATAATGTAGTACAGGTTATAGTGACTAGATGACTATATTTTACTTTTACCTAAAATCTAGTCATCTAGTCACTATAGTACAGGTTACAGAAAGTAGATTGCGACGCGGTGAAAATCGGAACTAATGTTAGAATCTAGTAATTTTCAAGTTTCGTATTGGTAACATTTTTACATCTATCATATTGACATTAAATTGTTAACCTTATTTAAGCTAAATGACACGATAAATCAGTGGCGTACGCAACACTGCGGTATGGTATATTATCAGTTCTTGAATGTTAATATAATTGCGGAAATAATGATGTACGTTGAACAACCAGGGTCTGCTAAACCTTCTATCCCAGCAACAGCAATTTCCACACTTTAAAACACAAAGAATCTGTAATATGACGTTAGTTACTGCGCAAACGAAATCCCTCTACCCACCGTTACTGTTTACTTGTCATTTAAAATATAACCTAACTTTGTATGTTTTTGACAACTTTCCACATATTGCCAATTCATCAAATATGACCTACCTTGACACCCAATCTACTTTCTGTGACCTGTAGTACATTTTATTGAATTTGCGGTAGCCTCCTAGAAAATTTAAATAAATTTTTAACACATTTTGGCAGTAAGTGTTTTAATGAATTTGCAGTAGTTGGGAGTAATTTTTCTGTAAGTTAGTCATTTGTAGTAAATTTGCGACAATTTAGTATATATATACAGGGTGTTATGGAAATGAGTGAAAATATTTTAACCAGTGATAGAAGACACCAAAATGAACAACTTTTCTATTTATCGTTTTTCATTTAATCGCATATTTTTTCAATCAATTATCTCCCCTAAATTTGATGAGCCGTTTGGAAAGCAAATCTAAGTTAAAGGTGAACGACACAAGTATATTAAAACTGCAAAGTTCTTGCTCAAAAAAACACGCGGTCAATAACTTACCTACCTCAATTGATAAAGTACGTTGGTGACCAGATGTGAACTGAATGTTTTATCAGTACATATGCAGTTTTTGTTGGTTTGCATATCAAAGAAATGTTTTTTGTGTTTTATGCCAAGAAATTAAAATATTAATCCACAGGCGGGTATGCATTTTTAGAGTAAAATTGTTTTGAATTTTAACTCAGTTTTGAGGGCGTTTTCGAAAAAATGATAAATGCAAAAGTTGTTCAGTTTAACGAGTTCTATTACGAGTTAAAATATTTGCACTCATTTCCATAACACCCTGTATAGTACATATAGTAATACGTAGTAAATTTTCGCCGAATTTGCAACAACATTTAGGACATTAAAATAAATGTGTAACGAATTTCTCCACCAAAAGTTTTTTAACGAGTTTGCAGGAGTTCGCCGTAAATTTTTAGTAAGTTATAGTTATTTGTAGTAAATGTGCGATAAGTTTAAAGCAAATTTTCACTGAATTTTCAAAAACCTTCCAGCACGTTAAAATATATTTGTACACATTCATTCAGCAAAAGTGTTTTAACGAATTTGCAGGAATTGGCAGTACACTTTCAGTAAATTATTGTTTTTTGTAGTAAATCTGCAATAACTTAGCAACAAATTCCCAAAGAATTTGCAGAAATCTTTTATAAAGTTAAAGTAAATCTATAAATCATTTTTCAGCAAAAGTTTTTTAATGAATTTGCAGGAGTTGGCAGTAAATTTTACAGTAAGTTATAATCAACTGTAGTAAATGTGCGATAAGTTAGTAGCAAATTTTCACTGAATATTCAGCAACCTGCCAGGAAGCAAATAAATTTGTAACTAATTTTTTCAGCGAAAGTTTTTTAACGAATTTACAGGAGTTGGCAATAAATTGTCAGTAATTTATAATCATTTGTAGTAGATGTGCGATAATTTAGCAGCACATTTTTACTAACTTTATTTCAGTAAAATATTTTTACAAACTTGCAGTTGGTAGTAAATTTTATAATGTTTAATGATTTTATAGCCAAATTGTAGGGATTTTATACTAATTTTTTAGTAAGTTTGCAATAAATTCCTAGGAACTCTCGGGAATCAAATTGTTAAATTTGCAAAAAACAGTACAGGAAGTAGAAAATTTTCAGTAAGGTTTCCGCAGAATTTTTCAGCAGGTTTGCAGTAAATTTTTTATTTAACAATGGCAATCAGGAACTCTAAAAATATTTTACTGTGAGATCACTAAAAATCACACAATTTTTACTTGAAAACAATAAATTCAGTATTATTATCGAGTACAGTAACTAAAATGTATTAAGAAATACATAAAAGTCCTAATTTACTCATCGCCCAAAGAGCCTTTTTCTAACCTTATAATAAGTAATATCGATTGTGGACCTGAAAAGAACATTCGACTAATGAAGGTCTGCTTTTAGATACGTCTCTTTTTGCAACCAAGTTAATAAGTTTACAAGAAACACAATTTGCTAGTGCTAGGAAAACAAAACAAAATACTTAGTGAAGACACAGCCGAACTGAAGTCTCATTCGGCAACATTTCTAATCATTTGGACCGACCAGCGGAAATTTATTTTTAAACACTATCAGCCCAATTATTTCTCGAAATAATTCTCAAAGGCCTTTCGCGAGTCAGGAAAGCTAATTCAAATTACATCGGAGAGGAATTATTCCCTCGAAAGTTCGCCGCCTAAGAAAACGAATTACTTCGCGGAGTTCATCTGCGGAAAGGTAAATAAAACAGAAAAGCCCTTCCGTAATTCTCTGAATGGGCTTTCCTTATTCATTCACGACATGCCAAAGAGGACGCTGCCCGGGGGCGGCTTTGTATTTTTACCTCGACCTGAACTTATGCAGTTTGACGAGGTCGAATTACGTGGTTGGAAATCTTAGTTGCTCGGGCGCAAAACAAAACGCCAGCAGGCGCTGGACGGCGGACATTAATTAATAATTGTCCTGTCCTTGCTTACCTCCGAATTTTGAAGGGTAAACATTGTAACATTGTCTGTACCTACTGACGTCAATGCCGACAAAATCAATTTTCTTCCCCGGCTAATGTGTACTTGTATCACGCGATTCGATTGTTGGAAAAACAATGGAATGCAGGCGGCATATCCAGAAGCACAAAAGGACGAGCATTATAGAGTATCCATAGATTTTGAGAAGTTCCAAAATAATCGAAGCGAGACCAATAGAAGTAATAGCATTTTTTACTAAGAACAGGTCGAGAAAACCTGCACACACCCAGTTTTAATTAAGACGATAGCGTTTTTGTAAATTTGAACCTTTGTTCTGTATCCCTAGTCTTGGGAATAAGAAATTAAAACGTTAGAAAACATGGAAGAGATCCTATACTAAAATTGGAAGTCCATGTAGAACCAGATTGCTGATGCTTAAATCACAAAAATATTTACCACGTTCGTGTTTGATTATAACATTACAGGAAACATGAATGATATGCTACTCGCATAACAATTTTTAAAATAGTCGAAGTTAAAATTTCCTCTACAACGCTCTGAACGCTTCTTATTGGCTACATATGTCACTTAGTGACGTCATAAGCTAGATAGATGCCCAGAAGCATGATGATATTCCAGGAAAATACGCCTATACTCCATTCATTCGAAATTGACGAATATAGCATTAGCCACCCTCTTGTAAAAACTGTTTAAAAACATATCCGAACTTATTTTCGACAACGTCACGTCATGCACAATGTAAGCCTTCGCATTATTTGCTAGTGTAGCGTAGCGGTGATGAATGGCCTGAAAACGTCTTTCTTGCAAAAGAAGGCCATAAACTAAAATGTGACTTAAAGTGCAGTGCTAAATCAACTAGTATAAGTGGAGTTCGCGATATGACAGTTTTGAGAAAGTATCAATTGTACGCGTTCAATACGACACATCTGTAATGTCAAAACTAACTTGTCTAAATGTCACGATGCAATTTCTAGCACAGCCGAGGCTATGTCGTAAACGCAGAGATATCGGCCAACAAACCCTTTTGCCCAAGTAACAATAGATCAGGCGAAAAGAAAAAGTCAACCACGGGTGGACAATACAATCGTAAACGCTCGGAAAGGGAAAGTCCTTTTCGACTGAAGTTATTTCAACCTCTTGTGTTACAATAGAGCAAAAGGAGCTTAGCTGGACAATCCTATTGTACTCAAAAGGAGTCTCGGGTGGTGTAGCTTGAACAAGGGTCCACGTTCGATCAGTAGAGTTAAGCAACGCTCTTTCTGGTCAGAATTTGGATGGGAGTTCCACGGCTGCTTCGCTCGGCGCCTCGTGGTACGGCTGCCACGGAAATAGTTGGTCCCGGATGTCATAATAACATCATGGCAGTCGTTAGTGGGGTTGGAAGTCCCCATAAATGCACAGCGACGCCTATAATTGGCCTAACGGCTGTTGGCTGAGTGCAAAATAAATACATAAATAAATAAATAAAAAGAATAGGGAATATCCCTTCCATTAGGCGCACCCTATATAAACGCAAGTAGCTTAGTTTTCGAGATCACTAGCACTTTTACGTAACATCAGATCACTTCATCACTTCGCGTAATATCACTTGACTTAATATCACGTCTTCTGCATATTCCGACTTACACATTTTGCTGAGTCGTGGACCAAGATCAGTTTCCAAGGTCTTTTATTAATAAATAATTCAGTATCGAAAAACCAGGCTACTCACAATTCGTATTTGTATTTTAAATTAATATTAATGAATTTGTGTCTGTTGTATTTTTTTCGTGTGTTCTAAAGTAATAAAAGGAATGTTATTGATTTCCACAAACGGTTGTATTTTACTGAACTTAATTCCACAGTAATGAACAACGTAATAAGTTCCAGTGGTGCAAACCACTAAACTAGAAAAGAACGCAACTGCGTCTTATCTTTTGACAATGAAATCCAGTAAACGGAATTTGGATTATTAGCTTTTCTGCACCTGGAAATAAAGGTGAAAGCGAGTTTTGAAACTGATTAGATGTGAAAGTAAATTAGATTTGAAACGGGCGGCGGCCATGCCTCGCCTGTAATGTTTGTCTTCACATTTAAAGATAAGAGCCAAGTTGTATTTTTTATGTTTCATTATTATAATTAGATTTGAGATTGTATTTCGTATAATCGAAATGCTCTCAAAGCCGGTCCTGCGCGAGAAGCGCATTATGGAGTGAAATTCGCGTGTGCAGCAAGAACGCAAGTATAGGCCTGCAGAGGAGTGCGAGGAGAGTTCAAATTAAGAAAATTGCAAGATGATCCGAAGGTAAAAAGGACGTGCACTCAATAATTACTGCATATCAGTAAAAGTGCAGCGAATAAGCGTTTGGGAATACGCAAACGTAGTTTATGTAGTGTACAGGTGAGTACACCATTTGTGCCATATTTGTACATGCAAAACGTTCGTTTGGTGACGATAATTTACGCTGCATCCAAAGGTGTCTTCGTTACGAAACCACGACATCAGATGACCGTGAGTCAACAGTTAAGCAGCAGTCTAGACTTCACCGAGCAGTTCGTGTGTGAATTCCGCGCATCATGCCATTCAGGATCAGGTGATGTAAGGGGTAAATTTTTTTCGGTGTAAAAACGGTAAGAAATCTTTCCCGCGGTGTTAGAATCGCGCTTAAGGAATGAGTGTAGGCGAATTGTCGATTTCAATATGGAAGCGCGATCAAGGTCGGAGTTAAACCAGAACCGTATTCAGACATTTTGACATTTACGTTCTTTTAACAGTAAACATGGTCGGTATTTAACATAACAGTTACAGTAACAGCGTTTCAAACTTAGTTTTCTTTTAGTATTACGTATTTTATATTCGTCTATAAAAATAACCTATTCTTAAAAGGAACGCCATTTACCTCAGAGAGTTTATGTTTGTGATTTTGTTGTTACTTATTTTATTACTTAGTTACTTCCACATCGTCAATATTTCTACAGATATTGCACGAGTACCTAATACTGAATACTGATTGGCATTGTCTTGCAGTAAAGGAACAGGTTACTTTTATAACCGGTTATTGGAACGTATTACAAAGGCGGAACCGGAACGTTGGAACCGATTACAACAAAAACCACCGTTTGGCCACGTCTATTTAACAGACAATTATTTCAAAGTTATTTTAATGTTTTATTGATGTTTTATGTGAGTCTGACATGTTTAAACGTACATACGAGTAGATCCAGCTCTCTTGCACGTAGATTTACGAGTAATAAGAGTTCATCATATTATCTTCAAACGTCTCATTTCAGACTAGAGAGCAGGGATTTTAGAAATGCTCAAGCAACAGCATGTACACGAAATTGCATATAATGATGAGCGATTGGAATTAGTTGATTCCTGTACGTGCCTTGATCAAGATAGGCTAAAATGCTAACATGGGCATGAACGTGAACTGTTATACCATAGTCACAGTAAAATATTACTATGCCATCAGCAGTTGTTTCATGGATAAGTTAGAAATTTTCAAGCCACCACAAAAAACGTCAAGACCAAGGTGTTCCCAGTTGCAACACGTGAAGTTTCTAGTTGCGTTTTATAGCTTTAAGCTCCAACCGGAAGTTCGTCCCATGGACGAGTTGCGACATGTCGATAAAAATCCGCCGAGTCATACGTCCGCCTTTGTCGAAATGCGCAAATCGTAGAAGCCAGGGCTCATTTAAAAATTTTCCACGCTGTGAGTGCGACAGAGCGCGGTTAGTATAAAAAGAGCTGACAAAACGCAAAGTTAGAGGCACTCCGAGCTTTGAGCGCCAGTGTTGCCAACAACGGCGTAAAGTCGCTAAATCTAGGGTATTTAACAAGTGGTTTAGCTAAATTTGCGATTAGCGACTTTTCTAGCGTTTTTGACATATTTTAGTTTGAAATTCTAGGGTATTATTCGCAATTTAAAAAAAATTATTAATTTCAATATTTCTAAAGCTACAAATTTATTCTCAAGAATTTTCATATACGAAAGAATTTCAAAATATTATTTGCAAATTTGTTATACTGATATGATTAACGCCTGAAATTATATTATGTTTGCCTGATATTTATTTGTATTTCGTACGTGACCAGACGGTCATATTTGCGCTCATGACGCCGGAGATTTGAAATTAAAAACTGAAGGAGCTTTATCTTTACTCTTTGCAACGTTTGCACATTGCACAATTTGTCATTGTCATTTGTAATCACTTGGTACGAAGAATTAGAACGTTCAATTGTTTTTTCCTTAAATAAATAGGTAAGTTTTTATTTTTATATTCATAAGTAGTTTACGTATTTCTTTATTCTGTGGAAAAAAAATAAATGCTTGATTTTCTAATGTGCGTATTTCGTATTTGGCGACTTTTGATCTGAAAATAGAGACTTTTAGTACCAATTTAGCGAATACAACTTGCGAAGAGTTGGCAACACTGTGAGCGCAAAAGCGAGATTAGTTGTCAAGAAGTCGAATAGGCAAGACGTGTCGCGCTGAGTGTGTTTGTATTATTGTTTACGTTACTCTCGAACACTTTTGTTCTGATAAGAACAAATACATCAAATTGACATTAAGGTGCCCTAACTAGCACCTAACTTAGTTTAACGTCATTGTATTTAATTTTTTAACTTTGTAGCGCCCCTTGCGCTGTTACATAATTGAATATAAATTCGAAATGCTACTGTATGTATGACCTATGTATTTTGTGGGCATTTAACAAGATTTGTTCTGTGCAAGGAGGAGGCTCGATGTTGTACACTCGAGGTTAGCTGTTTTGATTTGTACACTCGTGGTTTGCTGTTTTTATTTATGCAATTCAGGTTAACTATTTTGAGTCGAGCTCTCTTTCTCTAGTTACAGGGGGCCCTTGCTATTAGATATATTTTTGCTGTGTCGTTTACTCGACCTATTAAGGTTTTGGACTCCGTTCTCTATTAACTAAAAGAGATTCAAATTTTATAAATTGGTTTAGTGTTGTACATTTATTTGTTTAGCTACCCCAGTCATTTCAAGATGTTGTAAACCTCCTTTATTAATTTACATTTTTGTTCCTTTGAGCGAAAGACCATTCAGTAGGAAACTCCAGTAGCTAAAGCAATTCGGTTTTTTGTTGACAAGCAGTTAAGCCTCCACGTATGTATTTTGTACCAGACTCGCTGCTCCGGCCGTGAACGAGGTAGATCCATACAGCTACCGGTTGAATTTCATGGTGGCGTCTTGGAATTTCATCACAATTTTTATTGTACTAAAACAGGACCAGACTTCATGAGTAACGTGAATCACACCCTCCTGCGAGCTAGCTGCAACGATCGTGGGCTTTACTACGGTTGCCTCCTATAACGCAGACCAACCTGTGGTAAGTGGGGACCGGTGATATTGTAAAATCTCATTGATACCGTAACAACTGACATTAGCTAAGATAATAGGTTGAAAGTAGAAGTAAATCATTCTATCGTTACCAAGACAACATTTTACCATGATTTCAGAACAAGCTTTGTAGGAAAGAGATATTTTTAAGCAATTATAAAGTCGGTGCATCCTGCTGAATGAGGAATGAGGCTCTGGCAACCGTATAGCCATATCAATATTTTCACATTGCGTACCAAGAGTTAAAGAAATGTGACTTCCATCACATTCCCTACTAACGCACAATGGCCGACGTGGTAGCCGTATTGGTTAAAATCCTCGTTTACTGTTTATGGCACAGAGTTATCGAAGAAGAACCTCAGTCCTCGGCGGCTCAATAGTCTCTGGCTACGGTAGCAGTCAGAAAAGATCAAAAGCAGAGGGTGTCAAAAACCACCGGGTTGGTCCAAGATACCAATTTGGATAATAACTGCGTATACTTCCTATAATCTGAGAACACCATCATCTGATCAGAAAGTCTTACAAACGGAAGCAGAACTCAAGAACATAAAGTGGGACATTGTAGGTCTCTCAGAGAAGTGAGAAGGAGATGAGAGGATCAGCCAACCCGTAATTCTAGTCACCTCTTCCACTGTAAAGGAGACGATGACTTACGAAATGAATGAATTGGTCTTTTAGTGCATAGAAAACATATACAAAACTCATACAAATAGTATAGATCCAAGGATTAATTATTTAGTTTTAAAATTTTAAACACCACATACAAGTATACTTGTAGTATCAAATAATTGTATGTACCAAGACTTTTACGGTCAAATCAACGAAGCATTGGATATAAACCCAACAGATTACACTCTCTAGATGAGAAACTTTCAGTGACAAATTGAAAAAAAAAACAGGATGAAACCGAGATTGTTTTATGAAGCTATAGCTTGAGAAATACAAATTAAGGAGAGAGTGAATTTCTTGCAACAATATATACTTTACGTAATTAACTTAATTTTTAACAAAACATCAGTTTGAGCTGATGTGGGGGCATAGATTTGTATCACTTTCAGTGTGTAGCTGGTGTTTAGTCTGTGGAGAAGGTATGCTACTCTGGGACTTACGCTTTGAACCTGTATGACGTTTTGGACATATGATTTGTGTATTAGGAAGCCCACTCCACCTTGGTTTATATTTTCGTCACCTACATAATAGAGCAAATGACTTGATGGAAGTAATAGTTCTTTTTCTTCTCTCCTTTTGTTCTCACTAAATCCTAGTATGTCCCACCTCAGGTGTTTGAGCTCTTCCTCCAGTTCTGTATTTTGTAATTTGTTGATAGGGTTCTGGTGTTATAGGTAACTACTTGCAGTTTTAGTTTACTGTGGTGGCCTGGTCCAATCGCTCAAACTGATGAAGACATCGAAAAATTCTATGACGATATCAGCACAGCACTACGACATACCGCTTCTCACTACATCTTGATTATGGGTGACTTTAACGCCAAATTAGGGCTCAAACAAGATGACATTGAAACATCATTGGGAAACCATGTAGTTGGGATAATAAATGAAAGAGGACAGACACTGCTTGATTTCCTACAACAAAATAAATTATATTCAATGAACAGCTTCTTCAAAAAAGCCCCTCACAGAAAATGGACGTAGGCTAGCCCCGACGGAGTTACAAAAAACCAAATCGACTATATTATTTCAAACATGAAAAATGTAGTCCAGGACGTCACAGTTCTAAACAACTTCTCAATAGGGAGCGACCATAGAGCTATTAGAGTAAAAATAACCATAAATCTAAGAAAGGAGAGGTCGAAGCTAATACGGAAAACAACATGTAGAAGGTCGATAACAACACAAAATGCAGCCCAATGTGAAAAAATGCTAAATTCATGCCTCACAGCAGCCCTGCCAAAAGAAGCAGAAAACATAAGACATTAAAAACACAAATAAACAGATAATACAAGCAATAAAGGAAGCTGAAAGCAAACGCCAGTCAGTCGGGAGTGGAAATGAGGAAAAGCAAAGCGACAGCACAAAGAAACTTATGGAAATCAGAAGAAAATTAAAGGGTAAATACTCAAAAAACATCACACAGTTACGAGAACTCAACAAAGAAATATCCAAAGCCATCCGAAGGTCACACAATACAAGAGAAATAGCTAGGGTAATAGAGGAAAATAAAGGAATAAAGGTACTGCGGAAAAAACTGTCAGAGGCAAAGATACAAATAAGTAGGATTATAGACAATAAGACCGGATATAACAACAAATAAACAAGACATTTTGAAAATCGATAGAGAATTTTACGCCGAACTCTATAAGAAACCCACAACACTGGAGACCAACACAGACTTTCCCAAAGTCAGGAACCAAGGATCCGATGATATTCCAGACATCACCCTAGATGAAATTAAGAACAGCTTGAAAGATATGAAAAACAACAAGTCACCAGGAGACGATGACGTCAGCACCGAAAACATCAAAATGGGAGGAACAGGACTCTTAAACATACTTGTAAACTTTATAACGCTTGCCTAAGCAACACTATAACACCTGAACAGTGGAATAAGGCCATCATTATACTTTTACACAAGAAAGGAGACATAGCCCAAATCCAAAATTACAGGCCAATCAACCCGCACTCCCAAATATATAAACTATTTATGCGAATCATTACTAAAAGGATAACAGCGAAATTGGACTTTTATCAGCCACGCGAACAGGGGGGATTTCGTGTGGGGTATGGCACCAACGATCACCTCCACACAATAAAAATCCTCATTGAAAAATGTGTAGAGTATAAAGAGTCACAGGCATCGTTTATAACGGAAGAAGCAGCTCAGTTATTGGCACTACCGAGAGTAAGAATCCAAGCAGATATTATAGGGCTAGGAAGAAGTAAAGCTGGAAAATCCAGAGGAAAAATTGAAGTGGAAATGAAGCCACGATTTTCCAGCAATTTCAGAATTTTTGGGGATCTACTTATATTGACAAGGTTGACAGGAACATTGCCAAGGAACACAATAATTAGTAAGGAAAAAGACGCGTGGAAACAATACCTACTAGCTGAGCCTACATACAACGTGCCAGGTCCAGTAGACATCCTCATAGGGGCAGATCTATACAAAGATATACTCCTAGAAGGAATTAAGAAGACGGAACAAGGAATGATGGCACAGAAGACGGAGTTAGGATGGATCATATCGGGGGCAGTAGAAGCAACAAAACAACCCAACATGATAGTGGTCAGTATGGTGTCTAACCTGGAAGAGAATCCCAACTCAGCAAATTTTGGGAAATGGAAGAGGTCCTGATGGAGAAACCAATCTCACAGGAAGACCAAGAATGTGAACAACAGTTCGAAGCAACCCATGGTCGGAATCAAGATGGGACCTATGTGGTGAACATACCGTTCAAAGAAGACCCAAGTCAATTGGGAGAATCAAAGCAAAGAGCAGTTGCCAGGATGCTGCAAATGGAAAAACGATTCGAGGCTGACAAGGAATTGGAGTCCGAATACAAAAAATTCATGGAGGAATATCTTTCCTTAGGACACATGAAGAAGATGGATCAAGATAGTGATCCGGAAAGAGGATATTACATTCCTCACCAAGCTGTCATAAAAGAAGACAGCGACACAACCAAATTGAGGGTAGTTTTTGATGCCTCGTCCAAGTCATCCAGTAGGAAAAGTCTGAACCAAATGATGCACACAGGGCCAAGGCTATAACAAAATTTGACAGACATCCTTCTACGATGGAGGAAGTACAAATTTGCATTAACTGCAGACACCGAGAAAATTTATAGGCAGATACATATAGCTGAGGATGATCAGCACTACCAGAAGATTGTGTGGAGGTTCTCCAAAACAAAACCACTCCAAGAATATCGGTTAACCACGGTGAGTTATGGCACAACCGCTGCTCCGTACCTAGCAGTATGGACTCTGCAGCAGTTAGCCAAAGATAAACAGCACCACTTCCGAAGGGGCTCTCAGATAGCCATGAGAAACTTCTACGTAGATGATCTTCTAACAGGAAACAGTTCCGAAGAAGACGCAAGAAGCATCCAAAGCGAATTGACCACGATGTTGAAAACTGGAGGATTCAATCTAAGGAAATGGACTAGCAACCTACGAGATGCTGAAGAAAGCACCAACATTGAAATAGGAGACAAAGAGGATGCGACTAAAAAGACATTGGGAGTGCATTGGTCACCAACGCTTGACTTGCTACAGTACAAAGTCAAGCAGCAGCCAGACGACAAGATATCGAAGAGGAAGATCCTGTCAAAGATAGCGAAAATTTTCGACCCGTTGGGCTTACTAGCGCCAATCATCATAACTGCCAAACTACTAATACAAGTCGGACAATATTTATGGTATGTAGAATTACCAAAGGATATTGCAGAAAAATGGTCAAAATTCACTACCGAGAGTAGAAGAGGTACACATTCCAAGATGGACGAATTATGAAGAGGACGTCCACATGGAGATGCACGAGTTCTGCAATTCCTCAGAAAAAGCTTATGGGGCAGCAATCTACATGAAAAAATCTTCACCATCAGGGACCGCAACAGTGGCGCTATTCACGGCCAAGTCAAAGGTGGCACCCCTCAAGATGAAGAAGACACTGCCGAAGATGGAATTATGTGCCGCTGAATTGTTAGCCAAATTATTAAAAAGACCATCACAACCATGGAGTTAAGTAACGTTGAGATCTATGCCTGGACAGACTCAATGATCACCCTGGCCTGGATAAAAGGAAGTCCAGAAAAATGGAATAATTTTGTGGCAAACCGAGTTGCTACAATACACGAGTGCATCGGGAAACAGTGCTGGAATCATGTCAAGACAGAAGACAACCCTGCGGACTTGGTCACAAGAAGCGTACAACCGTCCAAATTACGTGATTACCCGTTATGGTTCCATAGCCCTATATGGTTAACAGAAGAAAACATCCAAGATCGAATAAAGGCCCAGATACCAGTGGTAGGTAGGACGGGAGAAGAAAAAAGGAAGCCCCGGCAGGTAGCTGTACATACAGCAGTCAGTGAAGCATCTGATGTACTGGAAAGATTCTCATCATTCAGCAAAATGATTAGAATAATCGCCTACTGCAAGAGGTTCATAAAGAAATGCAGGAAAGAAGTCGTAGCAATCCAGCAATTATCCACCATCGAACTACGTGAGAGCCTAAAGTGCATCATCAAATCTGCACAAAGGCACGACTTCCCAAGGAAACATCATCTGCTCCAGTAAAGCAGAATGGTGGACAGCAAAAGTACATTACTCAACGTACACCCATTCCTAGATGACGACAGGATACTTCGGGTGGGGGCAAGGATACAGCATTCACTGCTACCTTATG
The DNA here is from genome assembly GCA_940337035.1 of Agriotes lineatus. Lineage (NCBI taxonomy): Eukaryota > Metazoa > Arthropoda > Insecta > Coleoptera > Elateridae > Agriotes > Agriotes lineatus. Next base: position 189,387,198 of record OW679195.1, on the reverse strand, counting down.
ATGAGAAACACCGTATCATCATAGCCAGCAGCAATCATCTGGCAAAGCTGACCATCCGGGACGCTCATAATAGGACATTACATGGAGGTAATCAAGCAACATTAACCTTCGTAAGAAGAAAATACTGGATAATAAGGGCCAAGCAGACCATTTCTAAAATCATCAATAGATGCATTACGTGCGCAAGACACAAAGCAGCCCCGATGTACCAACTAATGGGTCAACTACCCCCTGCACGAGTAACACCATCCATCCCATTCACACATACGGGGTTGGATTACGCAGGACTGATCCAACTACGAGTATCCAGAGGAAGAGGCAACACGTCGTACAAAGGGTACATTGCCATCTTCATTTGTTTGGCCACAAAAGCCATCCACATCGAGGCAGTAAGCGACATGACTGCTAATTCCTCCATAGTAGCATTCCGGAGATTCACTGCAAGAAGGGGAAAGTGCGCCTACATCTATAGCGATAATGGTACCAATTTTGTGGGAGCAAGCAAGATGTTGGACACCCAAATCAAGAACAGGTTGGGCACCGAAGCGATCCAGTGGCATTTTATACCCCCGGCAAACCCCCACATGGGTAGGATATGGGAGGCAGGTGTGAAATCAATCAAGTACCACCAGTCATTGGAGACAGCACGCTCACCTTTGAAGAGATAACAACATTGTTATATCAAATCAAGGCATGTCTCAACTCGAGACTATTGACACCGCTGAACAACGATCCGTACGATGTGTCAGTAATCACCCCAGGATATTTTATCGGGCAAGCGCTCATCACTCCAGCAGAGCCGGACGAAACCATCGCCACCGTCAATCATCTAAATAGATGGAAGCTGCTACAGAAAATAAAGAGAGATTTATGGAAAGCATGGTCGACCTCGTATCTATCCAGGCTACAACATCGTGGAAAATGGAAGGCTCCAAAACAAAACATAAGAGTAGGAGAACTGGTACTACTAAAAGAAGATAATATTTCGGCTAACAAATAGCCATTAGCACGAGTAATTGAAACACATCCAGGAAAAGATCGGCTGATAAGAGTAGTGACAATTCAGGGCAGAGATAGAGCTCCATTCAAACGACCCATTACAAAGATTTGTCAGCTACCTGTAAGCGACGAGGGCAATTAGGACCAAGCAAGTATCAGTAATTCCCGACCTACCACAAGGTCAACACAGAAACGGAATACGAAAGTAAATTCAGCATTAATGATATGCTTGCTCATGGTGTGCCACATGATTCCAGGCAACGTAGCTAATTATACGCTGCAGGAACTACAACCTGGAACACGTTGGTAATGCGAAGCTCGACAGGAATAATTCGAATAGGGGTGGAATATTCGATACCTGCATTCCACACAGATGAGCAAGGGATTAATGCTACCGTAACACAATTCGAGCAATTATGAGACCCCAGCAGCGAAATGACGGAGGATAAGTTTTGTGAGGAACTCATGCACCATATAACAGATCAAAAAGACAAGATCCTATGGAACATGAGGAGCATCCGGACAATGGCCAAACACCGCACACGCAGAGGACTGCTTGGAAAATTCCTTACGTCAGTGTTTGGGGTAAATGACGAAGTATACAAGGACATCGTTGATTTAAATAAAAATCCGGTGCTAATAGACGCCTCCAGTCAGCAAGCCAAATTAATGCTAGCTGCAATGACCACGGTGAACGAGACGGAGAACCGGATCACGACGAAATTAGAAAACTTCCGATTGAAATTCAACCAAGGAATCCATCTAATGAACGAGATGAAGGTCTGGTACAGATCCATCGACGTCAACAAAATGAATGTTCACGTGCTATCAGCATATCAAGTTGGCATCAATTACCTACAAGAAGTCGCAGAAAAATAGGAAAAATTGCTCGACGCAGTATTTAGGCGAAGTCATCTATTTGAGTTTGTGTCACCAGCTCAAATAGCAACGATAATTAGTGAGCTGTCCATGAAGTTGCCACCCAACCTGCGGATACTACCATCACCAGTATACAAAATGGAGATTGTACAAACCGAGGAAACCATTAAGATACTTGGCTACTTCCATATCACTGATGCAACCGAATATGAGAAGAAGGATCAACAACGGAGAGTATGTAACGCTAGCAGACAGCCCGTACTTCTTAGCCGTTGACTATAACCATCAGAAGTACTTCAGCATACCACCGTCCAAAGTTGAGGTCAGCATCCCAATAAAGGAGCACACATATTTATGCACACCCACGGTCATAAATAGCATCGAGAAGAACCTCAGCTGCATAATCGACGAAATGTACCAACGCTTGGAACGGGTGCCATGTAACACACATCACTACATCACCACCATTGTATGGAAGAAACTGCACAAGGCCAATACATGGATGTTTACAGCCAACGAAGCCACCAGTGGATCGATCATCTGCTACGATGTACGAGAAGAAGTGATCCTCGAAAACACAGGAGTACTCCAAATCGCTCCAGAGTGTTACATCCAAACAAGACAGCACACCCTCTACGCAAGATCATTCAGTACTTCAGCATAACACCTTCCAAAGTTGAGGTCAGCATCCCAATAAAGGAGCACACCTATTTATGCACACCCACGGTCATAAATAGCATCGAGAAGAACCCCAGCTGCATAATCGACGAAATGTACCAACGCTTGGAAAGGGTGCCATGTAACACACATCGCTACATCACCACCATTGTATGGAAGGAACTGCACAAGGTCAATACATGAATGTTTACAGCCAACGAAGCCACCAGTGGATCGATCATCTGCAACGATGTACGAGAAGAAGTGATCCTCGAAAGCACAGGAATAATCCAAATCGCTCCAGAGTGTTACATCCAAACAAGACAGCACACCCTCTACGCAAGATCATTCAGTACGATCCCGGTCATCGCAACTTTTAACAAGATCATCCAAGTCAACATCACCTTAAAAGCAGACGTAATGGGGAACGAGTATCCGAGCTTAGCCGAGGAACCAAGCCTGGAAGCATCGGATCATTTGAGCGTATTGATATCTCGACAACAACAAACAATACATGACCTATCCAATACGCGCAGAAGACACCTATCAATCACGACAGGGTCCATCAGCAGTATAACGACAATCCTCGTTATTTGTTTATTATGCGGTATAAGTTATCTTATATGGACACATGCCAGGCCAAACAGCAACACAAGCAGAAACCTAGCGCCGGCAAGGACGACTTCAGCCTGATGCCAAGCTCGCCGCCGGCGAAACATGCCCTGGGCCGAACGTCTGACCATGGGATTCCCACCAGTCGTTCATTTGTTTGACCATGGATTTAGCAAAAAGTGTAAAATGAACTGAAATCGTGTAAATACAACAGTGCATGTAATTAGGTTACAAGAACTAGTTTGAAGCGTGCCACTTAAGTGTTTGTAAACAAAGACTCGGCAGTTTTATCAACGCACTGGGTCATATTATAAATTACTACAGCGAGCATTTCGACAAGGTTTGCATTACGCGAAGTATAGTAGGTCGAATTGCGAACAATGTATACAACTACGCTGTACTAAGCGCATACGATGGCGTTTTTTAATAGTAGGTTAAAAACACGACTCACATTAATTGTATATAAGCTTCTGTATTATTAATTTAAATTAATATACTTCTTATTATACTTGCATCAGAATCGCCGTTTAAAGCACGCCTGAGCGTGCGAAAACAGGTGATTAAAGCTCGCCGAGCTTTAAAGGTTGTCAAGGAAATTACTGAATGCAACAACGGACGTGGACGCGACAAAAACGTAAACAATTCTCGTAACTATAGTAGCAATATTATGATGCCCTATCGATTTGTAACGACAAAAATTATTTCTAAGTTTTTGGTGCATAATTTATTTCCAGTATTGCAGGTATAATAAAAAATAGCGTAAAGTAATCGTGGATAACTGGTCTTTAAAACACTTGCTCTATTTCGAGCCCTCCGGCTACGCCGTCGTGCTCGAAAACTCGCGCATGTTTTAAAGACCTTGTTATCCACTCATACTTTAATATACTATTAAACAATGAAAGTGTATTCATTTGTAACGATAGACGAAGGCTAAAATTGTCTGTAAAGGGTTGGTTAAGCCTGGCCAACCCCCGTTACATCTTATAACAACCAACAAGTTCCATCTCCTGTCAAGAAATAACCCAGGTGCTACAATACTATAAAATTCTAAGTTTCAAACTGGAACTTGGGAAATTTACATAGGTATTATAAATATTACAAGTTTTTGTATGAATAACTGCCTCTCCCGGGGCTAATTAAAAATTATAATTATTTCAATCTGTTTATATTGCAATTATAAATGGTATGCTGCCTTTTATACTTTATTTATTGGCTTCTTCTTCTTCACGTGCCAATCCGTTACCGGATGTTGGCTATCATTCTAGCTATCACTTTATTCGTAGCTACTCGGAAAAGTCCTTTTGTTGTTGTCGAGAAACACGTTCTTAGGTTTTTGAGCCAGGATATGCCTCCTTCCCGGGCCCCTCTACCCTTCCATTTTCCCCTGCAGAATTAACTGTAATAGTCTATATCTCTGTTCATTCCCCATAATATGTCCTAGGTATTCGAGTTTTCTTTGTTTAACTACTTTCATAATTTCCATAGATTTACCTAGTTGTTCTAATACCCTTTTGTTGGTGACATGTTGGGTCCATGATATTCGCAAAATGCGTCTATACAGCCACAAGGCTTCCAATTTTTTGAACGTCACCGTCCAGGATTCCACGTCATACAGGAGAACGGGGAAGATGTAGGAGCGGAGTAATCTAATCCTAGTTTTCAGACTTAACTCCCTGCATTTTAATAATTTCGACATTCTAATGAACGCCGATCTTGCCTTTTCAATACGACTACTCCTTATTTCCAATGTGTGGTTCCACTGATCGTTAATTGTGCTGCCCAAGTAGTTGAGTGTTTCGACTCGTTCCACTCTTTTCTGATTAATAAGTAGTTGTCCTTATGGTATAACGTTTTTAGTTACCACCATCTACTTCGTTTTTGAGATATTGATGTCGATACCAAATTCTTGGCTACTTTGTGACACTTTGCTAATTCCTGTAGATCGTTCAGATTCTCTGCCAGTATTATGGTGTCATCGGCAAATCTTATGTTATTAATTCTCTCCCCGTTCACATTTATTCCTTTCGATGTATTGAGTAAAGCTCTACTGAATATTTCTTCAGAATAGATGTTGAATAAAAGCGGTGATAATATGCAGCCTTGTCGTACACCGCGTTGGATTTCAATGGCCTTGGATAACTCTCCTTTACATTTTACTTGAGCAGTTTGATTCCAGTAGATTTTTTATAATGCGAAGTTCTTTATCGTCTATTCCAATTGTTTTCAGTATTTCGATAAGTTTATGGTGGTTTATGGTGGTATTTGTTGGCAAATAATTTTAATTAATGCGCCGGCTAGCTGTTGAGAACTCCAATATCTGCAAGGTTAGGTTGTAACACCTTACACATTTTCCGCTAGTATAGCAAATACTCAATCTTAATGAATGGCGGTTAACCTCAAATGTTGAATGTAAATAGAGCTGATCGAACACCCAAAAATTCAGCCTAATTGAACGCAAATCGACCAACAATTAATAAATTCACCTCAGATAAACAACAACAATGCCATTTAAGGAATCAAGTTGTATGGCTAACCTGTATTTGTTTTCTTTCACTTAATAGGTGACGCCAACTGGCAACTGTTTTGTTTGTTTTCCAAATTTTTTGCTTTCTGCAAAATGGGGACGCCAAGCTCGTAATTTCCTTCTGGAACTCGTCCTGTGGCTGCTACCTGCCTCTGGACCACGAAAAAAGTCTTCTCCAGCTGTTGTACCTTGCTCTGCACTTCTCGAAGCTTCCAGGCTTTTTGAATCGGGCTTGTTCGTGAAAGAAAATTTAGCATACGAGGTGCATAAAAAAGTGCATTATCTCCTACTGTGTTCTAGTGAAACATATAAAAACAAGATAGAATTTGAAAAATAGGGAGGTGAGACAATGCTAATCCCAAATGACGAATTTCTAGTGGTGGACAAACTTAAAGTTTGGGCGGAATGGGGTACCTATTAAACTTGTTTGGACTACGTCATAATTGAGTCATATCTGGATATGCAAGGCAGGACGATCAACAATTTCAAGGAAAATATATGCCATGGGGAGATTTTGCTGAAAATCGTACGACACTCATTAATGACCAAAAAATTAGTTCACCAGCCGTATCCAAGACAACAACAAAATTTCTTGGAAATTTTTTGTAGGTAGACCAACCTAACTCTGAGGGTTTGTGTCGTTACGATTTTCTTACCGAATCTGCATTCGAGCATTTTTTACTATTCGGAAATTATTTTTCGTGCATTCCAACAACGACCTAATTTGCCCTCGGGTCCCGCTCCGGCAAATTAATACGACGTTTTTGGTAAGCACTCAAAAAATTTCCGGAAAGAATTAATGCTCTTATGAGATTATATGTGAACGTTTCTTTGACAGGCACAAAGACCAAATTGCTGAACGGTTCTGTAAGAACATAAAACGTTCAAGAGCAGCTATTTCCTCGCATTTTAATAATTTAGAAGTCATGTTCAAAGCTGTACCTTCACCGTACATTATAAATTACGATGAGACTAATCTTAGCAATGATCCTGGTTGTAGTAAAATTATGACAAAATTATTCCCAGTGAATAATGAATCAAACGAAGTCAACGGTTTTCATTATGTTTGCTGCCAAGGAGGTGGAAAACCTCTACCCTTCCATGTTGTGTATAAGGCAAATCATTTATATACAACATGGCATAAAGGTGGGCCTAACTTAAAGCGACTCGACATAACTTGCTCCGACAGCATAAGTTTCACTAATTGGCCTTGTATCTTTGTCAAAGAACTCCACTTATCTTACCCAACCTTTACACGTGTTTCTTTCGACTGCTGAAAACAGGTTGGAGAAATGTGTTACCAAAATGGAAGCAGAGTCCAAAGATGACGAGATTTCCATTTCTAAAAGTATCTTTCCGTTACTTTTGCTGAAAATAGTCAAGGAAATTGATGCTAATTGATCAAACATTATTAATCAAGTTTTGAAGATGAAGATCCGCAACCGGATGAAGGGAAAATGGAAAAGTCTATAGATGGATAATTTGTAAATCCATTGCGTTAAATGAAATATGATGATGGGCCAAAAATAATAAGAAAAAGGAAAAAGCCCAAGTAGAGCCGGAAAATGCATTCAGTTGAAAGTGATGAAGAAGAAGAATCCAACCACGAGTCAAATGGTGCCATTATAACGGGTGTTTCTAAGGTTATAAAATTCGGAAGAACTTTTCACAATATTTTCGCAGTAAAAAGATGAAGATATTGCTACTGAAGCTTGATTACTAGTAACTTCTGATGTTGATAGTGCAAAACCTGTACCAAGCAATAAACATCTTTTGTATATTTGTAAAGTGGTAAAAGTAAGCAGTTGTTTGTGAAAAACAGTATCCGAGACTTTAGCGCCTATATTTACGCCTTTCCTATTGTCGAGGATATATTTAATTTTACGTTTGAGCCAGTTGTTGGAAAACTAGAACCTCCAGAAAATGTTTACAGAGGCCAACTTAAATATAAAATAAACTAGAACAATTTGTAGGATTGATATTGCCTTAAAAAGTTCTTATACCAACTAAAGGAAAATTTGTTTTAGTTTCTGTATTTTAAGAGAGTATATATGTCACTTTTGTATTGGTATATAGGTATATATTTTGAGAATACATTTGTTTTATATTTTTTTAAAAGTTGGTTGTTTGATCCTATCCACCCAATTTAACGGTGAATCGATTTTCCATCGAATAACATATTCGACCCTATACACCCGTACAACATGAACTGATGACCAATGATAGTACAAGCATGGACTAACTTTTTGACCTAGCTCCGAAAATTATGTGTTAAATTAGAATAAAAAATACAGCCATTTGAAGTTTTTAAGTGATCCCAGTATTCACTTCGTTTTACGATAATGGGACAATAGAAGCAGACGTAAATAATATGGCCAGGATGGAAAAAACAGCAAAAACGGCATTACATGGAATTATATGGAACAAGAATCTAACAAAGAAAACAAAAATCATATATATTGCCATGAACATATTTTAAGCCTTTATGATTATAATAGCAATCAATAACATTTCAAGAGTATCAAATATTACTTTATAGAAGTTCCAGAAATGTGCTAATTTAATTTTTCTAAATTGTATAAAATATCATTGTTTATGATAATTTGTAAAACGGTACTAAAAAAATACTGTTAGCCTTGATTTTAACAACAAAATGTAATTAGAGCAGGCTTGGAAATAATGTAAAACAACGTAACAGCGAATACACAAGATTGAGGAAATGAATCCAAGCTGTGAAGTGGAGTTAATTTTGGCTTTCTCAATAAATAATAACTAACACGTGAATAAATACCCTTTTCCCAATTCAGTATGTGTGAAATTAATTCTACATCCTTTGGGTGCGCTGTAGTAAATTGCGTTAATTCGTAGCATCTCTGCAGAGGTTTATAAAGTGTTTGATTTGTGCATCGAGTGTTAACTGGTTTTACGAGACTGTGTACGACGTTAGAACAGTGTAATTGGAGCCCTATGAGTTAGAGGTAAGTAGCGACTTTCGTGGGAAGCAGTTGGAGTCTTAGGTGTGAGACAACGGCTGAATTAGAGCGGTCGAGCTACAGGAGTCGTTCTGCAAGTCTTCAGAGGCATGTATCTGCAGGCCAACGAAGAGAGAGCGGCCCATGCATCGTGTGACTTGCTGGGGGCTCGAGTTAAGCCCTAGTTTCAATTGGAAAAGCAACAGAAAGGTCAGAAAATTGTATTTAATTTCGCGATTTGCAAGTGGTGTAGATTTTTTGTGCACTTCCAGCATACGCGTCATCTGAGTGTTTTTTGTTTGTGACTGCTATTTTTATCACTTAGGCAATGCTTTCATTACGTAATCACTGATAATTGTCGAGGAATAGCGAACTTGTTTTGCGAATTTGTAAGGTTGGGTCGCAATATTTGAATTTGGTTCCCATTAGTTAAAATATCCAATATTATAGCGGTCCTAGTGATTAAATAAGCATTGTTTATAGCGTTTACAATTTTAAATTCTTAAAGATATAACACGATAATTAAGTTGATAGCAAATGTATTTCCAATAATTTATACAAATCAAGATATTTGCTAGGATGTGGAAACCTAACCCTTTGAGATGATAGTCATTTATTTAAATGTAACAATATCATATACACCCCATAAAAATATTAAACTTTTTTATTTAAACAAATTATGATCATCAACTACAATATAATAAATAGCAAAGTACAAAGTATTATATTATATAGAGGGGCGCGACCCCTTACTACAAAAATTAGAGACAAAATAAGAAGAGTCCAACTAGCTTTCCTAAAAAGTCTTCAAATTGCCAGAGGAGATAAATGGCGGACAAAAATAAATGGCAAGAAATGGAAATTAAGTCCCCAGTCATAAAAAACCCGAAAAATCTCTGAAACTTTTTTGTAGCGCTTCAATATCCACGCGGTTTTTTGTATTTCGCCACATTAAAAAAATGAAAAATATTAAAACATGAACGTTTAGTAGGCAGAATTGTGTTCCGGATTTTTTCTTTTTGTAGTGGGGCAAAAAACCAAAAAAAAAAAACAGCATGAAACCTGAAAAACCACACTTTGAAATGATATCGACATGTGGAAAGAATGCCACTGCGAAAAAACTAAGAAGAGGAAAACCCCTGAAATAGAAAACCCATCCGACAATTGTTTCTGTCCAGGGTGCTCCCAGTTGCATCACGTATGGTTTCGGGTCAAGTTTTATAGCTTTCAGGTTTCAATCCGACGCTCGACAAGTTGAGACATGTAGGTAAAAATTCCCTTACTCATACGTGCATTTTGTTGGAATTCGCCGTGTAAGCATTTCGTTAACTAAATTGTAGAAACAAGCGCTCATTTCAAAATTTTCAACGCCATAAGAGCGACAGAGAGCCGTGAGGCCGAAGCAAAAACAGACCCAAATTTGTGAGTGCAAACGCACAGAGGGCCCGTCGAATTTTTCCATGCCGCTGTTGGAAGTTCTAGGCGAATCAAGTTTTCGTGTCGTCGATGTGTTGTAATTGGCTATTAGCTATTTTATACGGATAGAAGTGTGGATTTACACTTCGCTTGATCTTCTTTGAATTAATATTACGCATATGGGTTTTTTCTTCAGTTCGACAGATTTTAACAGCGGCCTAATATCGATTAACCCGGGATCTAACGAGGGTTATTTCACTACTCGCGTTTGCATCAACCTATAAATAGTCGAGCCGCAAAAACCAGATGTAATATGAATCTGCTACGGCCGTTAAATCTGAATCTAGGTGACATCAAATCCCTTGCAGCATCCATATGAGATCAGCTTTTCCCGGTTTAAAGGTAACCACCTGTACATACTAAAGTGTTTAGAAATGTGACTTTCCCAAGTGACGTGTCTAAATTAAGGAGGGCTCACTTAACTAGCAATTAACTTGGCTGAACGTCATTGTATAGTACTTATTACGCTGTCATATAATTCAATGTAAATTGACCGCATTTAGAAAGATTTGTTCCATGTACGGAGAAAGCTCGACGTTAGTTGTTTTGATTTGTACACTCGAGGTTTGCCGTTTCGATTTGTACAGCTGAGGTTAACTACTTTGAGTCGTGCTTTCTCTCTATTTACAGGGGTCCCCTGCTATTAGATAAATTTTTGCTGTGTTGTTTATTCAACCTGTTAAGGTTTTGGACTCCGCTGTCTGTTAACTAACGGAGCTTCAAAGTTTGTAACCCCTGTCATTTATAGGCGGAATAAACCTCCTTTGTTAATGAAAGACAATTCATTGAAGTTACGAGGTAGCGCGCTTGAAGAGCGGGCTAAATATTCAAAAGTTGTGATTAGCTACTAATTGGATAATTGTAAAGAAAATGTAAGAAAAAGTTAAAACTTCAGCAGCTAAAGCAAATGTGCCTTTAACTAACAAGCAGTTCAGCTTCCAGGTAAGTATTTTGTAACAGACCCGCTGCTTCGGTCTTGAACGAAGTAGATCCTTACAGCTATGAGTTGAATTTCACGGTGACGCTTTGGAATATCATCACAATTTTTACTGTCCTAAGACAGGATCGGACTTCACGAGTAACGTAAACCACATCCTTCCGCGAGCTAGTGGGGACGGTCGGGAGCTTCACTACCGTTGCCTCCCAAATTAAAACTAAACTGTGGTAAGTAATATCCCTAAATTAGATTTAAATCACCTGATAAAGATATGTAATTTGGCTGCATTCGGCTGTATTTATCTCGAAATCGGTTTCTTATTTACATATATATTTGGTTACTGTTTCTTCTACTTTCAAAGTATAATGCGATTATTTCAATTTCTTAGAAAGTGTACACGAAGTGTGCGCAACTTATTTCGCTTCGTTCAAGCTCCAAACATTGTCTTCTGCCGGTAAACTGCCCTTACCTACCGTTCTTGATATTTAGTATATAATTACACTTTCTAAAAGCACATGCGAATGGGTTTACAGAAGTTTGTGACAGGTTTTCGTAAAAATTTGGAACGGCTTTCTTCCATATTTTTTAGGAATTGAGTTGATCACTCATCATGTAAGTGCTTTGACTCTGACGTCAGACACAAGCCATACGATATAAAAAACGCTTCTTTCGAACTAAACACCATTTCGAGAAGTTTTTTCTTCGACTGTTAACACGATTTTAGTAAATAAAAATTGCAAAAATCTTTTTTTGACAAGACTAAATATACTTCAATTAATTTAAATGATCGCACTGCATAAGCACGTCCACATAATTAGTAAAGTATCGACTGAATAAAAGAAGACCCGGACTGCGCAGATATTATTATTAGAAACTGACATGAAAAATATAATTTCTATTTGTTAAGGAAGGTTTACTAATTTAGCAACAATAATGATCGAATCGCCGATATACGTTAAAAGATCGCTTCCATGAACCATATTTACAAAACCTATTCACTGCGAGCTTCACACGCCTTACCAAAGTGGAGAAAGACGCTCCCGAACCATCTGCAGCCGTTTGGGCAAGCAGCACAACCTCCTCCAGGGTGCATGGCACAAACTGCCTCCAGCAGCAGCGGCTGTTCGCTAAATTGATTCAGGAAACACTCCGCGTGATAGAATTCGCGTTCGCTATCTAGGCCGGACATACAGCGGCCATTTTGTCGGAGCAATCTCCGGTTTTTACTCAAATTGCATTCGAAGCTAATCGAGAAGCAATCGCGCCATAAACCCCGACTTCCCTGGAAAATCACGTCTTAATCTTAACAATCTTTGACGTCCTCGCGGCCGCCTGCGGGAGCTTATCCCATTTTATGCGATGGGCATCGACCTCGTGTAACACGATATGAAAGACATTTCGAGACGGATCTAGGAAATGTAATCCTCCTGATGGGCCGGCGGCAATTTTTTTCGAATAAGCTGCCAAGGGGAAATGTATTGTGCATTAACGAAATACACTCTGAACTCTGAAGCGAGATTTTGCGAACCTTTCCTACAATACGTATAGGAAACGATATTTTAAGGTTCTGTGTATAGCGTTTTCTTCAACGCGATGTCAAAAAATCCTGGTACGTACGAAGTAGGTTCAAAAAGTAGTACACAAATACTTTAGGCTAAGTATGACCTGGTGATGAGGTGCATCCTGTCTAAGTCAACCTCCGTGCGCATGGGCAAAAAATTTGCTTACAATGCAGCAGCACATCCGCTTAGAAACAAGGAAACAACCATTGTAAAGTAGGGGTTACTGCAATGCAATGAATAATAATTTACCTAGAAACGATATAGTCGAATTTTCTTGTTAGGTACTGAAAATATGTGTGAATAGATAACTAAATATTTCTGAATAGATAAAAAATAAGTTACTGAATCGTATCACAACCAACTATGACTTGAATTTAAAATAATTAAGTTTTACATTTTATGTAGATACTGCATATTGATGCCATCTTAACATTTAATTCCTACTACATAAAAATGTATATAGGTAACAAATTTTTCTCTATTTTTTCAAAGGAGAAAGGTATTCTCAAAACTGAGTTGAAAACAAAAATTTAAGAACTATTAAAAATGTTACTTGGACCCTCTGAAACAAGAATCCGTCTGCCTTGCCCGGTTGGTTTATTTTCATATTTACAGATAACACCACTTAGTATTTGCATGCTTTTTTATTGTTAATTATATTTAACCAGTGTAATCTAGCACCTCCGAAAAGACCAGGGCGGCCCTGTTGTGCGTGCATTGACTAAAATTGTGTATGTTCAAGGTGCTCGTGTGGATTTTTTCGCGGGTAAAGCTTCTCTAGCCAGCGAGCCTTGCACCAAGTTATAGGTGAGTGCATGCGCAAATGCCTATGGCGAAGTAAATTTAGCCATACAAGTAGTTAAATAAAGCAGTCTCGGAACGGCGCAGTAAATAAATTGCTGCCCAAAGTGTTTGTGTGCAGCAAATCAGCGTTAATACTTCAAGTAAACGTACTATTCATCATGTATCTGGTGAGTGTACAAATTGCGAAACGTCCATTATGGATGACATCAGCCGTCATTGAGGCACCAGCTATCAGCCAGGGGTTCACCGCTCGGATGCGGTCATTTTCCACGCGTCGCAACTTTCAATGGCGATTCTAATACGCAATACAGCAATTTCTATGCTTCAAGAATTAGAAGGCAGCCCAATATAAGGAATGTTTGCAGTTTAAAGCGATAAGCAGTTGTTACAGCTGTGTTGGAATCGTGATCACGCCTGCGAATTGTACCGGATTTTTATGCATCAGTCGTGAACAGAGTCGGCTTCGGAGAGTGCTGCCTTCAGGTGTTTTAAGGTGCATGCCTTTAAGAACATTTATTTTACACTATTTTAATATTGTTTTATATATGTCAGTCATAATTACACCAAATAGTTGATATATCGCCGATTGTTTTGATGTTATTAATTAACACTGTATGCGTTAGCAATGCCCATTCCTGTTAATGTTTAATCATATTTACTGTGGCTTTCTTTGTCATTTTGTGTTTTAAAGTAAATATATTTATGTAAACAAATTGGATTTTCTTGTGTATGTTGTTTGAAGACAGCTTCCGCCCCAGAATAGTGCAGGTGCACACCACTTTTTTGTTTTTGGAAAATAGCGATCGTTTGCAACCACGACTGGGTGTTTAAAAGAGTTAGCAGGGTAAAGAAACACGTAAAATAAATTATTAAAATAGTATGGGCAATTCATACTATTAGTTTCGTTTTGCATATGTTATTAGGAGAAGGACCAAGAGGTACGAGGTTTCTCCAGTAAGTATCCGACCAATACCAATATCTCCCCAACTGGTTCTGCCCTTACAATGAAATGTGGGGTTACATTAGAACGAACCTTAATCCATATACTTGACAAGCGAGGTCGCCCTGAAGCAGTTCAATCGACTGTGACACCCAGTGGCGGAGGTACTGAACCTGTGTCCATTGTATTTCACAATGGTGTATTAGAACAACGAATTTGCATAACATTAAAAACAATTAACATTCGCATGCACGCAATGAGTCATGAGTCTACGCTTACGATCCTGAGACAAAAGTTCAATCTTCTCGGAGCGGATAATGCCTGAAGAAGAAAAGCCGAAGAAAGCACATTAAAGTCGAGGAAATGTCCTCACTGTTTCTGAGCATGAAGGTGGATAAATAGGCTTCTTAAGATCATACGGTGAACAAGGAATACTACCGGGGAGTTATGAAGAGAATGAGAGATCCAGTGAAGAGAAAGCGATTTCATCTTCCGGAGAGCGCCGACTTGCAGCTTCGCGGATTTCATCAAATGCAGAATTTTTTCCAAACACCTGAGTACATCAGCCTCCATACAGCTCTGGCATGGCGCGCTGTGATTTCTGGCTATTTCTAACTTGGGAATAAATAAAGAAAAACGCGACGAAGCAGCTAACTTCTATTCCAAAAGCTAAGTACGAAAATTGCTTCAATATGTGGAAGAATCGTTGTAATAAGACTGCGGCTTCCCAAGGAGTGTACGAGTACTTTGAACTGAGGCTGTTGTTCTAAGGTTTTTGTAACGTAAGGTTGGATAATTACCGGAAAATTTTCGTATATGTACATATATGTTATATTCCATTACTGTCATGTAACCCAAAGCAATATGACAAAAAAATATTACACACAGAGCTACAACTTAATAAAATCTAACAATGATTGCTTTAGACGGATAATCGTAAACAACATGTCAGGGAATTCAAAGCCCTTGTAATGGATGATATAAAAATATCAATTTAGTATTTGTTTGTTTTCAAAGAAAAATATTCCGTCCTCTTCGTTGCTGACATAGGGCTCTATTAAAAATTAATCATTTTATCTTTACCGCATGCTTGCTGTTTACAGTGATTTTTATTGGATCTTCTTTTATACGCAAGCGGAGAATTAAAATATTTCCCTTTAGATTTCATTTAACAAATATTTGGAGCATTAAATATCCTCCCATTTCTAAAAAGTATTCTTTGCACCTGTGTTTTCATTTTCGACATCAATTAAACTCGTTTTTATTAAAATTAGTTATTTGGTAAAATCAATTTCAAACTGTATGGAAAATTTAATTAAGCGGTTAACATAGCCCTGGGATACTTTTGAAAAAAAGCACACAAAGATTGCGGCATTCCGCACAAAAGATATAAAACTGAAAGGTTACAACACTTGTTCTGGGACGTAGCGGTACCACTATGTCACGGGTTCACTCGTAGTTGAAATGTAAAACACTCCCGAGTAATTGGTCTCAATCCATGGACCCACGTTTTCACTCATATAATCTCACAAACAACAATCTAGTGGGGTCGTTATTCTTCTTTGAACTTAGGTCGGTCCAAGTTATTAAAAAAAATTGTTGTAGCCAATTTAATAAAAGCAAAAAATTAAATGCAAGTCATGTGTGAAAATCTTCCTTCAAAGACACATAAGAATATAAAGTTGAATTTTAGAATGGAGTATTTTTTTAAAGCAACCTTATACAATTTACAATAACTTGGAAATATTACGTAAATTATAGTAATGTGCAGTTCTACTCCAGGTTCCGCTTCTTACGAAATTGAACAATTGGAAAATAAAAGTATCTAGTAGTAAAGATTGTTAGGCCACGTTGAGATATCATGCCGCCACTGACTTCTAAACGAGCTTTACTGTGCCAATTTTGGAAGATTACGACCTTTGCTGGATACATCCAGCTTACCAATTTTAAATATTGCAATTTCGTCTTGTTTGGGCATCGCGAAGTTTCATATCGATCTCTGATTTGATATATTGAAAGAAGCCTTTATCGCCTTTTCGGCGCAGCCCCGAAAGGTCCTCCTTCATATCGCTTGTAGAATAACGCCAATTCGCCCGTCGACATTCATGAAACTACCGCTGCACCCAGATAAGTTAAATTTGTTTTTGCACTTCCGGGACTAAAGTTGATACTTTAGTCCCCGTAAACAGGGACTAAAGTAGCTCATTTAATCCCTAGGGACTAAAGTAAAAATGATACCGTAACTATGGTAAATTTGTGTACACACGAGGTTAGTAGGTTAGGTTTTGTTTGTCATTTGACACACACTGACGCAAAACTTAACCTGCAAATCTCGAATTTGACATATACTGACAATACACTTCAGTACTTCCAACTGATTCAGGCTATCCAGGACCTGCTGCAATTCAGTTTTTAATAAATTGTAATTGTCAGTTTCCAAATTGACAGATTCCAAATTTTGGAAATGTTTGATGATAATGTTTCCAAAAGTACAAAAAATAGCGTATATACCTCGGGACTAAAGTGCCTAAATCCCTTGAGTGGTTGTTGCCCTCGGGCTTCGCCCTCGAGGCAACAAACTCCACTCCCGGGATTAAATGGTGCACTTTAGTCCCTCATGATATAATATACTATTTTATTGCATGTGTGATTTACTGTCAGTTTGAAATGTCATATAGCTAAGATTTTTCATGCTAAATTACTGCTAATTTTGTAAATGTAAAAATTAGTTTTGAAACGCGTTTCCGTTTGAAGTGCAGGAATGCCTAAAGCGGTCTACACCAGTGCATCAAATTGTTTTCCCCTGTGAGACAGCGTTTTCTTTCGCAATTCCCATATACGTTTGGAGCTTATTTTGGAGCGCGCACAATAACTCCCAGCTGCTGAGTGCGTATGATACGGCAGAGTGTGATGACACATAACTCATGTTATGCTGACATACTTCTTGAATATTGTTTTATATGTTTTAAGCGGTATCGAAAAGCGATCTGGGAAACTCATTACTTACACCTTGTTATATTATAATGGTAGGATAGATGATCAAATATATTTTTAATTATAGAATAGTTTCTTTTTTAATGGTATATACTGTTGACGGCTGGGAGGCTCTGACCCCTGATACCATACGCAGCAGCCGCCATTGATTACCTGTAAACTGTAAAATGTTAAGCGAACTGAACTAAACAACACAGTAGAAAAATTATACAAAAACTACAAGGTATCAATAAAAACAAGACACAATTAGCAAAAACTTTAGAACATGAAACGAATTACATAGGCGTCCCATATCGCCAACTTTATTTAATATATTCCTGAAACCCCATTGAGAAATTATAGAAAGTATGCCAATGGATAAAAAACAGTCACACGGTACACGGCACACACACTAAGTTTCGCAGATAATGAGGTGAAAAATGAATAAAGTAAAAAAAAACAAGAACGAACAACTTGGTTTAGAGTACCTATAATGAGCAAGTGCTGTAAAGTTATATTAAATAAGATACATTACACTACTTGGAAGAGAAAATATCGATATAGCATGAAGATGTACAGATGTACGAAAGAGTTGGATTGACAAATGTCACAGACTGGAAGCCAATGAGTAGAAAGAAACAGGAAATCTACAAGATCATGGAAAAAGGAGGCCAATGAAGCGACAAAAGAGGAGGCCCGAAAGAAGGAGAATGGGAAGACAGAAGCTTATAAAAAAGAAGGCATCATCGGCTGAAGATCCATTAAAGTCTAACGAACTACTCAACCCAAAATTTTCAGGTTCTTAAAATATTACGAATAGGTGAAAGACTAACATTAATGAAAAAATAAAGAAAAGGTATGACCTCTCGGGCTGCGAATTCCATATAGATGCCCGAGTCGCTAATTTCCGTGGCTACTAATTGTTTCTCGAATAAGAAACACGAGAACCGGAAATTTGTAAGAGAAAGTTCAGAATGTGAAAGTTTAAAATCCCAATTTAGACCCCATCCCAAGCGGAAGGTTTAGGAGTCTGTCAAGTTTCTCACATAAAAGTTTTATAAGCAAATTTTATTAGTGGGTAAATCTAAAATACACAAGGGCTGCACAGTGCTCGGTTACGTAGAAATGGAATTGAGTTACAATATTGGAAAAAAATCAATGCTTTTACTTGTAAAAGAAGCTATAGATGAAAATATAATAACTGCACAAATGTTAACAATTTTAACAACATGACCAGTTTTCTTATAATTTTTATTCACAAATGTGGTTTTTTCTCAAATAAAGTTGTCAGGCCCTTTTGCAGTCTTTAGCAATTCAACTAACAATTTAAGCCTTCAGACCAGTCTAACTGTATTTCAAATCCTTTTTAGATATTTTTCATCGCGTAACATTGTAACGTCAGTAAGCATAATTATTTTGTAAAATTTAAAAATTCAGCCTGTGGGTGCGACAAGAATGGCTATGGCTCGCTCCGCGGCTATCAGCTGCATGTCTAGCGCATTCTACGCTGCGATTGGTGGGAAGCGATCTTTCCTCGAGCCCAGGTGTACGTTTAGGCCCGCTGGCCTCGTGGCAGTTCCCAGAGAGACGTGTTTGAATGAGCTTGTGTGGTGGCAGTCCGGTCTCTTCTTACGTGCCGCTGCAGGGAATACGGTGTTATGTGGCTTGTACAGTCACTTAATCCGACATTGCTAATTATGCGGGAGCACGATCTCTGTATTTACCCATGTAACGGCTACGTTGTCAACAATTTGCATAACCAAAGAAGGTCAACGCAAAATTTCAATCCGAAAGGGAATCCATTAGGACATTCAGCCAATTCCTGTATCGCTTTAGCCACGTTTGGTGCAAGATGCCTGTTCGACTACTGTGTGGAGTGTCTCCTGGTTCTCTATCGGCTGAACTAACAAGGTAACGATCTGTAATAACCTTTGTACCGCCAGTAGCTTTAATGATGCCGCTTCCGGCATTCAAATTTGCTGTAAATACAATATTAGTGTGGCGTACACTCTGCCTAAAATTCACTGTTGCGAGTTAACGCTTGCTCTGTCAGCTAGCCTTAATTACGCCGCTTCCGGCATTCAAATTTGCTGTAAATACAATATTAGTGCGACGTACACTCTGCCTAAAATTCACTGTTGCGAGTCAACGCTTGCTCTGTCAGCTAACTTTAGTTACGCCGCTTCCTGAATTCAACTTTGCTGTAAATACAATATTAGTGCGACGTACACTCTGTCTAAAATTCACTGTGGCATGTTAACGCCAACTTTACTAATATCGCATGCATTACGTAAAATCGCTTGTGAGATAGTGCAGTGCAACGTACATTCCGACTAAAAAATTCACTGTTGTGTGGCAACCTTTGTGCCGCCAACCCGTCCTAATTGTAGCGCATTTATTGCATAAATCTATCATTGCGTACTGCCAATGTGTGTGGCTTTGTGTGTCGTAATACAGGGCACTCGGATGACTCGGGCCCAAATTCAGGCTTTGCTCTCACGCGTCCCGGCGTACCGCCGTTGGGCTCAAGCCTACGTTTACCCTTTACTTCCGGCCTGGATCTGGCGTACGGCTCGACTGTGCGCCCCCCCCCCCCCCCATTAACAATAAGCGCTTTTCTCAGCTGGGCGTACTAAATAAGCTACCTTTTCGAGTTGCTACATTTGTGATTTGTAATGTGTTTGATAGGTCACTAACTGTGATCCAATAGATGTATTAACCGCCTTTTTCTTGTATCTGTTGCGTATTGTGCATGTCTGTTACAGGGTGACTGTGTACTGTGCTACAACAGCTGTGAGGTGAGGCCCGAACGCGGAGGAAAGGCATTCCAGGCAGGTGGTCGCGTCTGGTACTGCACTGTGGCTCCCGAAATAGTTATTTGAGTATTTTCCGGAAGTAGTACTTTGAGTACTTCTCGCCCCGTTTGACTCTCCAGGTCCGGTTGAACGTGGAAATCTCGATATTAGATCTGGTGGCGCCCTCTCTTTAACAGTAAACTACATATATCACGTCACGTTTGTCCTGTGGTGTACCGTTGTGGACCACGCCCATCCCCTGAGCGCATCCGAGCCGAGGCCTTTAGCCTGTTTTATCGAAATCCCAGGGTGAGCGTGCCCCATTTCCCGTATTTGTTTAGCATCCGATACTCGCCTATCAGCTGGTGTCGTAAAGACAATTTAAAACCGTAACACAGTATGATTTATTAAAATGACATAAATATACATTTTTAAGACAAAATGCAGAATCACTTTTATCAGTGACCGGCAAACTCGCTTCTCAACTTTTAATTATACAGTTCACACGGTCTATAACCGATCCAACAAGTCAAGACCTCTAGCTACTAAATTTTCCAACTAGGAGTCGGCCGGTCATAAAGGTATTTGCTTCGCCGCCGTTCTATAAAAAAAAATCGGGTGTGATACACTCACACAACTTCCTTTTACAGTGATCTTATAATTATCCAAAAATTTGATTTTTAATTTTTAAGCGCTCGTCAAAAATTTTCAAAAATTACAAATTCTACAAAAACCATACAAAATAGAGCCTTAGTTAAAGAGACAAATTGTCTCTAAAATTTTAAGCTAAATTCAAAAATGTAATAATATACCGGGTGTTCTATTTAAAATAGGAATTAATAAAAAAAATAGAAAAAAAAAACAAAAGAAACCCATTTTAGAAATATTCAACTGGAAAATCACCTATCTCACATCAATCACATCAATACACATTAAAAATGTAATCAAAATGTAAAGTTTGAAAAAATCTTTAGTCGTTTTTGAAAAAATTGCAAAAAGCTGAAAAATCATAAGAGTAAACACCTACTTCCGGATATGCGATTTTCTTCAAAAGCTTGTTGTCTCATCTACATAGTACACAAAACTTAGATATGAAGTTTCAACGCCATACCTCTTTTCGATTTTGAGATATTCTGTTCACAGGCAGACATACACACAGACAGACAGACAGATACACAGACAATGAACAAAAACATGTTTTGTGGGTTCAGGAGACTCGAAAACGTGAAGATCTGTTGAAAACTCAATTTCGAATTTTTGGGGCGAATCCAATATGTACTTCCTTTATCGTAAAAGGAAGTAAAAATTGGAGAGCTTAGCAAAGTTTAGAACCACCAGAAGTGGGCTCGAAGTTACTTCATTCATTTATTAACCACTAAATATATTATTATGAATTTTTTATGGGAGTGATCCATCCTGAGCCCCTCCGGCAATAAATCAGACTAATACATACAATATTTCAAACCTAAAAGCTATATACCAAAAACAATTTTAATGAAAAAGACGCCGTGGTCTAAAAACCTTAAACTGAAAGATTGCTTTGGAAGGCAGATGATTATAGAAACATACAAGTAGAAGCGGCTAAATTCTGTAGGCTGAAGTTTAGAAGAGGATCATTTGTATACATTTACTTATGGATCGAACAAAAGAAAACGACAGTAAGTTATGCAATAGAAAAACTGCTTTCAATCTGAATGATGAAAGTTTTTTTCTGTCAACGAATTTATCCGCGAGCGGATTGCGTGGGTTTATATTACACAGCGAACGATAACTGCAGCCTTGTAAAATATAAATTTATATGGTTTTGTCAATATGAAAATAAAAGTTAAAATGTGAATTGTTCAATAATCGAAAATTAATTGAAACATGTTGGCATTCGCAAATTCTACAGCCTTTTTAGTTTTGCGTATCCTTCATTGCTACATTTTTCTTGTATTTCGAATTTATTAATTCTAGCAAACGCGTCTGCTATTCATGCGAGTTTTATAAGTACTTTATAAATGACATAGTATTTTAACGCTTGAATGGCACGAATGCAAATGTTACTGAATAAAAATACTAATTGGGACGTTTTACGGGAATGCATAAACGACAAGTTGTAGTTAAAATTCATCGAATTAAAGGAAACCACAAATCACCTAATTAAAATCATACAAGAAGCAGGATGGGCCGCTACATCTTCAGTACAATGATGTTCCTCTAGAAATAAAACAGCTACGAAACGAACATTTTTAACATAGTTAATCTCTCAAGATATGATCACTTCTTGTGGAAAGCAACTACAGCATTAAAAATACATAAACACATATTCCACTAATACGCAATCAGACTAGAGCTAGAAAAAAAAATCAGGCCGCACAATGCAGAACCGAAGAAATGTATTAAAAAGATTTCGATGCTCCCCTACAGCTGTGCTCACCTAGCTGCGAGTTTTCTCCTGGAAAAAGAGGAAAAGAGATAGAACTTCGGAATAATCGCAAAGCTCTAAGATATGACCTGATAACAGCTAAGAGTTCGAAAGATCTTTCACAGAAATGGCAAAACGATATTTGTGACACTCTAAAATTCGTTTACGACAGGTAACAAAGCCAACAACGCACACAGCTAGCTTCAGTGGGACACGGGTGGAGTTCTATTCCGTTTTCTACCTAAATAAATTCGGTAGGGATGTAGAATCTATTTATTTATGACTTGTTACGCGTCACTCAATCGAATATTATCGCTTAAATATGTGCGCGGTGTTCAAAAATAGTGGAAAAATGAATACTCAAAAGAATCCAAGACAACCCCCTCTTTGAGAACTGCATTCCAAATCATTTCGGGTTCAGACATCACCACTCCACAATTCAGCCATGTCATACATAATACAGCAGTTAAAGAGAAGAAATATTGCTCAGCTGCATTTCTCGACGTCAATAAGGGGTTAGATAAGTTGTAGCACAAGAGGTTGTTATTTAAAATCAAAACATTCTTTTCTTATCCATATTACTTGTTCTATAAGTCTTACTTCTCCGACAGTTATTTTCAAGTTTGGCAATAAAGTTTCCAACTTCCAACAAATGCAATATGATGTCCCACAAGGAAGTGTGGGGTGGTTCGTTGTTCTCCGACCTATATATAGATTTTCAGCTTAGGACCCAGCCCATTTTTCACTATAACTAATCGTGCGCACTTTTCAGATTTGCTGCAGGTAGTAATTAGCTGTTTACCTTAATATTTTGTAGATATATTCAAGTACAATATCTTCTGCAGAGTAATTTAAATTCATAATGATTGCCACGGAAGAATGCTAAAGTAATTGTTTGATTCACACAGATGCGTGCATCAAAACCTTTTTGCTTATAATTATTCATGTAATTCAAGTCATAACTGTTCTATCTCATTCAAAGGTCGTGGTAAAGTCAAATTTGCATCTTGCCGTATTTGTTTGCCTCTGTTAATATTGGAAAGGAATGTGTAAGCTTCCCTTAATGGCTTTTAAGCGGATGAATACACTTTCTAATAGGACTTAAGCCGACTTAGCGTATTTGGGACTCATGTGCTTATGGATTTCGTTCAATACAATGCCTCATTGAGAGAGCTTAGCATTAAGATTTCTTAAAATAAGCATTTATTCCTAAACAACCTGCGACGCTCCGATTGGCTGCGCTGGATCGCCTCAGCCAATAGTGTTTGAGCCTTCCCCTCCTTGTTGAATTCAGCTTGAGTTAGATTCAGAATTTCGAGTAAGCAAGTTCAGCTATGCTTTGTGCTGGTTTGCGGTCGGTCTAGCTCCCTGGTAAAGACGTTTTCAGGTTGTTTTGTGTGACGGTTACGCGCAATTCGCTATTTTCGCGTGGCCAATCCAAGCGTGTCACAACAGTTGAAGCTATTGTAAAAAACCATCGGTCCATCAGTGACGTTTGTAATCGTTGTTACTCAATATACTCGTGTTTGTTAAGTCTTGTTTCACTCCAACAAATAACTGAACCCAAGTCAAGGGTTATTAAGTGGCAGTTCCCGGCAATCCCATTGAACCGGAATTCGCAACGGATTAACTGGAGGCCCCATTCGTGGAAGCCTCTTTTCAAGTTAATCATACAAAAAACATTGGTCCTTCGAGCCGGATGTGGAAGAAGCTAAAAAACGCGAGTGTACAAGTTTCCAGTAGCTGGTGGATGCAATTGCTCCAACATCATTTCGTCGGAGAGCGTCAAGAAGCTTCGCCAACACCAGGAAATTCAACCATCGAGAGCCTACACCGAGTCCAGGTCCCACGTCAAGCGGCAGCGGGTTGGTTTTCTGTTCGTCAAGAAGTTACTACGTTCTCAAATCAAAAGTAAGTCCTTTTCCATTACACCTTCGTTTAGTGTTGTTGTTTGCTTGTGTCAGTCATGGTGGAAACTCGTTCGACATCAGCGGTCATGTCGGAAACTCGCACTTTAACCACTCGTTGCAAATTCATAAAAGCCCAAGTAGATCGTTTCGAAACTCTATTTCATAGAATTTCTTCGTCCAGCCCCGTGAAGGCTCACGAAGTCGGCAACTTGTCAAAAGAGTTTAGTTGTTTCCAAAATTTGTTGGATGAGTATAAGAAGTCAATGGAGGGCCTAATGGAGGCCGACGCTGAACACTTTGATGAACTTTTCAATGAATTCGACTCTTTTATGACTCATTTTAGCGAGATTAGTAGCACAGTCGAGGAATTCTTATCAAAAAATAAGATCAGTCCGGGTATAAAACCGAATCTAGGTCAAAATTCTTTGCAAAGTGGACCTTCAGGAGAGCTCGCTGGATCAAGATTACCACCCTTAGATTTTCCTTCCTTTTCGGGGAAATTCGAGAATTGGGTTGAATTTCATGACTCCTTTACGTCGCTTATTCATAACAACGCTAATTTGACCAACGTTCAGAAATTTTACTATTTCATTTCTTCCCTTAAGGGAGAAGCTGCTAGTTCAATCTCGTCGTTAAAAGTTACCAACGATAACTACACCATTGCTTGGGACATCCTAGTCAAGCGATTTGAAAATAAGAAACTGATAGTAAAATCAAACATAAATGCGTTATTCAGTTTAGAGAGCGTAAAAAAGGATTCACATTCGTCTGTTCAAAGGCTGCTCGATAGTGTAGTTAGAATTTTGGAAATTTTAAAGGCGTACGGGGAACCCACAGTCGACACCACACTAATACATATCATAGTTTCGAAGCTCAGCTCAGCAATGCAGACTGACTGGGAATTATACAAACATACCGGACAATTTCCTACTTTGCGAGAGTTGTTAGATTTTTTAGAGAGCAAAAGTCACTTATTAGGTTCGCTGGAAGCTGCGAAAATAGGTTCGAGTTTGGGAAATCAGGGATCCGAGCAAAAAAGTCATGCACGCGCTCATATAGCCAGAGAGCAAGGTAATCACTCTTGTAATTTTTGCAAAAATAGTAATCATTCGATTAGCGCTTGCGAATCATTTTCACAATTGTCGGTAAACGCTCGTATCGAAGAGGCGCGTCGTTTGAAATTATGCAACAATTGTCTCAAGCCCGGACATTTCGTGGTAAAATGCACATGGTCGAGATGCCGCGTATGCAGAAAAAAGCACCATACTTTACTGTTTGCGTCCAAAGCGCGACGCGCACGAAAATATTCCGTCGCCGCGTCCTGGACCGCCAGAAACCAGCAGCGACACACGGGAGGTCGGGGCCGTCGCCCCGAGCGAGGCACCCGTCGCATCCGTTTCAGCAGCTTGTAGCCGTCCTGCAATCGCGGCGCCAGCGCAAGTTTTATTGTCCACGGTTAGCGTATTCGTAGAAGGATCCTCCGGGTCATTTTCCCGGGCAAAAGCTCTTTTGGACCCCGGATCCCAACTTAACTTAGTTAGCGCCGACTTGTGTCAAAATTTGAAAATTGAGAAACGAGGTAATATCACCTCACTGTCGGGTGTTGGTGCCAGGGCTCTGAACGCTGAATTCAGAGCAAACGTTCGAATCCGCTCAAGCAACGGGAAATACGAGGACATTTTGAGCTGTGTTGTGTTAGACAAAATTACGGACCCTCTGCCGGTCCTTTCTTTCTCGTTGAGGGATTTGAAGATCCCACCAAACATTGTGCTAGCCGATTCAGATTGTAATACACCGGGAAAGATTGATCTTTTATTAGGCGCGAATGTCTTTTGACAAGTGCTCTGTCAGGGACAGGTGAAATTGGGCCCAGAGAAGCCATTCTTAACAAAAACTCTTTTTGGTTGGGTTTTAGGCGGAAACATGAATGTCGAAAATCGAGCGCTCATTCTTTCAAATAGAGTTCATTTAAGTGTAGCCGGCATCGAGCACGGCATTCAGAGATTTTGGGAAATCGAGGGGGCGTACGGTTCATCAGGCCGACTCTGCTGATGACAAATTTTGCGAAGACCATTTTCAATCGACTACGAAACGGGCGTCGTCGGAGCCGCGTAGGTTCATCGTGAGCATACCTTTCAGGAAAGATGCTCCATCGCTGGGAGACTCGCGCGGTATAGCGTTAAAGCGTTTCTATTCATTAGAAAACAAATTGTCAAAAAATCCCGAGTTGAAAACCGCGTATTCCGCATTTCTCAAAGAATACGAGTCGCTTGGTCACTTGAGCAAGGTGGACGACGAAGCGAGCCTTCCTCATCCTCGGTTTTATTTGCCACATTTGCCAGTCATAAAGGAGGACAGCTCAACGACCAAACATCGCGTTGTTTTTGACGGCAGTTGTGCGTCCTCCTCCGGAGTATCGCTTAACGACCTTCAACATAAGGGCCCAGTGGTCCAGCAGTCGTTGTTTGCAATTCTTTGTCGCTTTAGGCAATTCAAGTACGTGCTGAAAGCAGATTGCGCCAAAATGTATAGGCAAATCCTCGTGGACCCCTCGCAGACGCAATACCAATTAATTTTATGGCGTGACGACAAAACCTCAGCGGTAAAATGCTTCAAATTATTAACGGTCACCTACGGTACTAAATCAGCCTCGTACCTAGCAACTAGGTGCTTGATACAAATCGCCCAGGAAATCGAAGCATCGCTTCCAGAGGCCTCATTAAGAATTAGCCGGGATTTTTATGTAGATGACCTACTGACTGGTTTTGAAAATAGGGCGGAAGCTATAAAAACGCAATTCGAAATTAGTAGCGCTTTGTCGGGGTACGGGTTTGAATTGCGAAAGTGGGCATCCAACGACAGTGAAGTAGCTAGCGCCATTGGTGTGGATCGCGGCAGCGTAGAGCCCATTTCTTTGACGGAAGACGCCACCGAAAAAACTCTCGGCATTTTTTGGGATACTCGGCGGGACGTGCTAAGTTACAGAGTGAACCCTAGCTGTTGCAAATCAGTTACCAAGCGGGCTATACTCTCTAGTATGGCTCAAGTATTCGATCCCTTGGGACTACTTGGTCCAAGCGTTCTAACTTTGAAACTTCTCGTGCAACGGCTTTGGCAGTTGAAGTTGTCATGGGACGAAACGGTGCCCATGGAGATGCGCTCCAGATACGACGAACTCCATTCTTCATTACACGCTTTGGGCTCATTGGCAATTCCGAGGCGGGTAATTTGCGATGACTTAAATTCGATAGATCTCCACGGATTTGCGGACGCGAGTTCTGTAGCCTATGGGTGCGCCGTGTATATACGCTGCGTTGACGCGCGCGGTAATGTCACCACCAATTTGCTTTGTGCTAAGTCAAGGGTCGCTCCATTAAAAACAATATCCTTGCCTCGTTTGGAGCTTTGCGCAGCCTTACTGTTGGCTCGTTTGATTAAAACTATACTCGATTCCTCCGCATTTAAATTTGACCGCGTGTACTATTGGTCGGACTCCACCATAACTCTGCAATGGATAAATAAGGATGCGAGTAATTGGAAGACGTTCGTCGCGAACCGGGTGTCCGAGATTCACGAACTAAGCAATAGGGAAGAATGGTTTCACGTGCGTACAAATTGCAACCCGTCCGATATAATTAGCAGGGGAATGTTACCCCAGGAGTTACTCAACTCACGCTTGTGGTGGCACGGGCCAGAGTTTTTGTCACAGGCGGACTTAAAACCCCAGCCCGTTAAAATTGATTCGGGTGAGCTAGCAGCCCAAGAGTCGCGCCCAGTAGTGGCCACTCTTCACCATCGCGTCCCAGAATTTGAACTTTTCAGGCGCTATTCCAGTTTCACAAAATTACAGCGCGTAGTCGCGTACTGCCTGCGTCTCGCGAGAAACAGAAACACCGAAACGTGCTGGTCAGGACCTCCAGCCATTGACGAATTGGAGGACGCGACTCGCCGTCTGATCAAAATTGCCCAGGCGGAAGTCTTTTCCGGAGAAATAGCAGTTTTGTCTCAGAAAGCGCCATTGCCGAAAAATAGTGCGCTGCTTTCTCTAAACCCATTTCTGGGCGATCAGGGCCTACTGCGCGTGGGCGGCCGTCTAGAAAATTCCAATCTAAGCTTTGATCAGAAACATCCCCTTTTGTTACCAGCTAGTCACCCTTTGTCGTTGCTAATCGTGAAGCAAGAGCATTTGCGGCTCTTGCATTGTGGACACTCGGTGTTATTGGCCTCATTGCGGGATAAGTTTTGGATCGTGAAAGCCAAAGACCTGATACGTAAAGTAATACACAATTGCGTGATATGCTTTCAGGCCAAGCCTAAGATGAATGAACACTTGATGGGATCACTACCCGAAGCTCGTGTCACACCCTCTTCTCCTTTCAGCAATTGCGGGATAGACTACGCGGGTCCCGTGTTTATAAAAAACAAATCCGGGCGAGGCGCGAAAGAGGTAAAGGCTTATGTAGCCCTATTTGTGTGTTTGGCCACGAAGGCTGTTCATCTTGAACTCGTGGAAGACCTCACGACGGAGGCTTTCATCGCATCGTTGAGGAGATTCATCTCCAGACGCGGTTTACCCTCCAACATATTTTCTGACAATGCTACCTGTTTCACCGGTGCCAGAAATCAGCTATCGGAATTAAAAAATATCTTGTCAGGCTCTAGTGAGCAATGCATAAGGGAGGAATTGTCGAAACATAGCATTACATGGAATTTTATTCCGGCACGCTCTCCGCACTTTGGCGGCATCTGGGAAGCGGAAGTAAAGTCATTGAAATATTATTTAAGGCGAATATCTTGCAATGCAAAGTTAACTTTCGTTGAGTATTACACCATGCTGACTCAAGTGGAGGCGATACTAAATTCCCGCCCACTCTGTGTTCTCCCTACCGACGCCTCATTCCCCGAAGTCCTTACTCCTGCCCACTTCTTGATCGGTCGGAAGCTGACTTCGTTTCCGGAAGCCCAACTCCAGGACATACCGGAAAATCGTCTCAGCCGCTATGGGCTGGTCCAGCGGATGTCCCAGCAGTTTTGGGATCGTTGGTCCCGGGACTACCTCCACCTCCTGCAGCGCCGGCCTAAGTGAAAGTCCTCCAGCACGTCTCTAGCCCCCCAGATGGGCGACGTGGTACTCGTCCACGACGAGGCATCTCCAAGCTACCGTTGGCCACTGGCAATCATCTCGGCCACATATCCAGGAGCGGATGGTGTTGTGCGTGTGGTGCAGGTGCGCGATTTCCGAGGGAATCTCCTGAAACGCTCGGTGCGTAAAGTGTACATCCTACCCAAAGACGATCATTGCGATCAAGGGCAATAAACATTGACTTTGCTCTTAGTTGGTAGTTTTCGTTGATTGAACATTTTGCTAGGTTTAGTTGTTTCTTTGCTTGTATTCATGCTAGTTGTAGGTTATCTGTAAGGCTCTTGGATTATCATCTGTCATTAGTTCTTGTTATGCATTTGATTATTTGGTAGTTTTAGATTTCAGTTTAATTTTGGGATTTAATCACGTCGTGCCATAATCGGCACTTCGGGGGCGGCATGTTTGATTCACACAGATGCGTGCATCAAAACCTTTTTGCTTATAATTATTCATGTAATTCAAGTCATAACTGTTCTATCTCATTCAAAGGTCGTGGTAAAGTCAAATTTGCATCTTGCCGTATTTGTTTGCCTCTGTTAATATTGGAAAGGAATTTGTAAGCTTCCCTTAATGGCTTTTAAGCGGATGGATACACTTTCTAATAGGACTTAAGCCGACTTAGCGTATTTGGGACTCATGTGCTTATGGATTTCGTTCAATACAATGCCTCATTGAGAGAGATTAGCATTAAGATTTCTTAAAATAAGCATTTATTCCTAAACAACGTGCGACGCTCCGATTGGCTGCGCAGGATCGCCTCAGCCAATAGTGTTTGAGCCTTCCCCTCCTTGTTGAATTTGCGAGTTCAGCTCATTGTCAATTCAGCTTGAGTTAGATTCAGAATTTCGAGTAAGCAAGTTCAGCTATGCTTTGTGCTGGTTTGCGGTCGGTCTAGCTCCCTGGTAAAGACGTTTCCAGGTTGTTTTGTGTGACGGTTACGCGCAATTCGCTATTTTCGCGTGGCCAATCCAAGCGTGTCACAACAGTTGAAGCTATTGTAAAAAACCATCGGTCCATCAGTGACGTTTGTAATCGTTGTTACTCAATATACTCGTGTTTGTTAAGTCTTGTTTCACTCCAACAAATAACTGAACCCAAGTCAAGGGTTATTAAGTGGCAGTTCCCGGCAATCCCATTGAACCGGAATTCGCAGCGGATTAACTGGGGGCCCCATTCGTGGAGGCCTCTTTTCAAGTTAATCATACAAAAAACAGTAATATATAAATTACTTCTAACGTCCTCGATCCATTTTGGACCTAGGCACTATTTAGTGTTTGCACACACGACGTATTTAGCGATGATAAGGAACACTTCGGAAAGGAAGGCAGTTCGCTTGCAATTTTCTCTGGATATAGTGCGTGTCTTTTCTTCTTTGCGTGAGCAGTGGTTCTTGGTAGTAGCGTTTGTTCAATTGTTTTAATTATTAGTGCAAATGTGAATCGAAAATGTGTGAACTCTACGAACGCTGCCCTGTTAACAATTTAAATCTGCCTTGTACGCTCAGTTTCACACCGCAGTAACATAACGAAAGTTGCTAACTGTTTCTCGTTAATCGAGAGTAGAGCTCATAAAAAGTTTTTTTAGTGGATGAGTAGTTTTAGGGATTGACGTGTTATTGACTGTCTGCTTCCTCGACCATTGTATTTTTCAACTTTCCCCTACTTCAGCTTTAGCTAATGTGATATTTTCGTTTTTCAACTTTTTTAATTGAAGAATTTTTCGACTCATGCTTTATTAAATTATAAGTTTCGATTTAATGCACCATTTGTAACTTATGGCCATAGATCGATTAATATGCACATAGTCGATAGAAGTGGATAAATTATTCTAATCGAAGGCTGACTAATCAGTAAACAAGTAGTTGAAAGTCAGTTTTAACCACTTAGAACTAATACCTCAAATATTAATATTCTATTTTCAAATATAGGCAATTAATCGAAATGTGACTTAATCAGACTCTTGAAAATCGACCGTAATAGAAAATTTCGATATCAATAACCCATATTATTCAAAAGCTAGCTGTTTGATTCGCTGATATTAGAAAGTGCTACTTCAAATGCTCAAAATTGATTGCATTTTAGTCGCTTAATCGAACTTTAACTTTAGTTGATGTATCGGAAACGAAAGATCGAAATTGGTAATCTATGCGAGTAGAAAGTTCTGGTCTGTAACTAGCTGAAAATGAATTTTAATTAACTATTCGGGATTACAACTGCTTTTCACATATAAAAAATAAAATCGGTTGAAGCTATAGCATATAAATTCGATTTATGTAAAACACTAATGCCTATAAACTCTGACATATTAGTTATTAGTTAGTAAAAATTATACTTTTTATGCTCTAATTTTGTAGTAATTTCTTAATCCGCTATTTAGGGGAAGATCGAAAAGAAGCTAGAAAAATTGTCATTCTCAAGTGCCCTTTAACACACATTATTAGCAACACATATAAATTACTATAACAATAAATTAAAAAATGTTTAGCTTTAGCAGATGAGTCGAAAGCTTTAACTGCTGAATTGTCAAAAATTGAAAGTCAGAAAACTGAAAAATCATAAAAGTTCAAAGTAGAAGAATATTTAGAAGTAGAAAATTGTCGAAAGTAGAAATTTCGGAAGCCAAAGTAGGTAGATATCCGAAAAAGTCTATATGAACTAATTGGGGAGTAAGATCGACTGATCAAATACTGTCAACTAAAATCGACTGGTCGATTAAATGTCCGACTGTTTGTTCGATTAAGTTTTATTATTGAATGGTATGTCAACTAATTTAATTAACACTGATTTAATCGTAAACTTTTGAATATATCTGCTTCAAGTTAGGCATAGATTGTTGACTTCTGCCTGTTCGCTTATACTTTCGTTTATTCGACTGATCTACTAAAGTTCACTGTCTAATACTTATTTGATTAAATCCGAATAGTAAAGAATTGTTCACCAAAATAAGCTTTCCACTAGTTATAAATTGTGGATTTCCGCTAGTTCGATTAAACTTTTGTCTATTACATTTACATTAAAATTCGGTTGATCTACTAAAGTCGACTTTTTAAGTAAAAAGTCTTATCGAAGTGTATGACACCCATTTACTTGAATAAATGCGATGAATTGTGAACTACAGTCAGCTTTCAATGCTGATTGTCGACTTCTAATTGATGGATTAAACGTTAGACAAGTCTCTTAAAGTCAAATTCAATTGATCTGAAGTTAACTGAAGTTACTATATAGTGTCACTAATTTTAATAAAGCCAACTAATAGTGAATTGTCAACTAAACTTTCGACTAGTTATAGATCATCGACTTCTGCCTATTTGATTCAAGTTTCGGCTATTACTCTAACGTCAAAATATGACTGATCCATTAAAGCGTTTTTTTAGGTAAAAAGCCTTATTGAAGTCTATATCAATCTATTCCAGTAATGACGATTAATTGTGGACTGAAGTCATGGTAGGTGTCGGCTTCTGACTGATCAACTAAACGTTCAATAAGTCTATTAAAGTCAAATTCAATTGATTCACCGAAGTTCACTGAAGTTACAGTATATTAATTAATTCGATAAAAGTCAATAATTAGTGGATAGTCGACTAATAAAGTTTTCGACTAGTTAAAGATTGTCAACTTACACCCGTTCGAGTAAACTTTCGGCTTTTACACTAACATCAGAATTCCGTTGATCGACTAAGGTCGACTTTTTAAGTAAAAAAACATATTGAAGTCTATGCCAATCTACTTACTTGAGTAACGACTACGAATTGTGTACTTATGGCGATTATCGACTTCTAACTGATTGATTAAATGTCCGACAAGTCTATTACAGTCAAATTCAATTAATCTACTGAAGTTCACTGAAATTACTGTCTGTCAACTAAAACAAGCTTTCGACTAGTTAGAGATGATCGACTTACGCTCGTTCGATTAAAATTTCGTCTATTACACTAACATCAATATTTGATTGATCGGCGGAAATCGACTTTTTAGGTAAGATAGTCTTATTAAAGTCTGTATCAATCTTCTCGGACAATGACTACTAATTGTGGACTGAAGCCAGCTTTCAACTATCGACTTCTAACTGATTGATGAAACGTTCGACAAGTCTATTAACTTCAAATTCAAACGATCTACTAAAGTTCACCCAAGTTACTGTCCGTCAATTAATTTGATTAAAGTCGACTAATAGGATTGTTGATTAAGCTTTAAACCAGTTATAGATTGTCAACTTTTGCCCATTCGATTAAACTTTCAACTTTTACAGTAACGTCAAAGTGCGATTGATTCATTAAAGTTGAAATTATAAGTAAAAAGTCGTGTTAAAGTCTACGATAACCTATTTGAGAATGGTGGACATATTGCGCCTTCAATTGAGATTTTCAATTCTAACTGACTGATTAAACGTTCAAAAAGCCGAAAGCTCGTTCGATTAAAGTTTCGGCTATTACACTAACGCCAAAACTTGATTGATCAACTAAAGAAGACTTTTTAAGTAGAAAGTCTCATTGAAGTCTATGCCAACCTATTTGAGTAAAGACGACTAATTGTGTACTGGTATACTAGAGCTTACAGTTGTGTTTTTTGATATCTGATTAACCGATTAAAGGTGCGATAAGTCTATTAAAGTAAAATTTAATTGATCTATTAAAGTACATTAAGGTTACTGTCAGTTAAGTAATTTGATTGAAGTCGACTAATAGCGGATTTTCGACTAAATTTTCGACTAGTATTAGCTAGTCGACTTCCGCCCGTTTGATTAAACTGTCGGCTATTACACTAACGTCAAAAATTGATTGATCGACTAACGTCGACTTTTTAAGTTAAACGTTTTTTGAAGGCTATATCAACCTATTTGTGTACTGACGAGTAATTGTACACTGAAGTCAGTTTACAGTGGTTCGATAAGTCTATAAAGTCACATTCAATTGATCAACTAAAGTTCACTGAAGTCACTGCCTGTCAAATAATTTGATTAAAGCGTACTAACAGTAGACTATCGACTAAATTAAGTGCTCGACTAGTAAGAGCTGGTCAATTTCTGATCGTTCGTTTAAAGTTTCAGCTATTACACTAACGTCAAAATTTGATTGATCGACTAAAGTTGACTTGAATAACGATGGATAATTGTGGACTGAAGTCAGCCTTCAGTAGTCGGCTTTTGATAGATCGATGAAACCTCTAACAATTCTATTAAAGTCAAATTCAAATTGATCTACTGGAGTTCACCGAAGTTACCGTCTGTCAACTAATTTGATTAAAGCCGACTAATAGTGAATTGCAAAGTAAACTTTCGACTAGTTATAGATTGTCGACTTCTGCCCATTCGATTAAACGTTCGACTTTTAACGTTCGATTGAGCAATTAAAGTCGACTTTTTAAGTAGAAAGTCTTATTGAAGTCTATGTTAACCTGCTTACTTGAGTAAAGACGACAAAATATGAACTTTCATTGGCGATTATCGACTTTTGACTGATCGATAAAACGTCCGACAATTCTATTACAATCAAATTGAAGTTACTGTCTGTCAACTAATTTGATTAAATCCTACTAATAGTGGATATTTCGACTGGTTAGAGATTATTGACTTCTGACCGAGCTATTAAGCTTATTGGTCGACCAAAGTGAAACTTAGATTATTCCATTAAGCAGTAGTTTTTTGAATCATCAAAAGTTAATTTTTAAATATCTAAATCTATAGCTCGAATTCTTGATTTTTTAATGCCACATTTAAAGTAAACAAAGAGAGACAAACTTTGATGTAAGTTTAAATATGCGAAACAAAGATATGTCGTTACCATGGAAATTGGTCCCCGTAGTTGATCACATATTTAATCATGAGGTAAGACTATAGCCAATTTCAAAATCAATATAATTAACACCAACTAAACGTAAAATCAGCTTTCGACTACACTTAGGTTGTCGACTTCCGACCTGTCGATCCAAATTGTCTAAAGTCAAATTCGACTGATGGACTAAAATTGAATTGTGAAATGGTGGAAAGACAGTCTTTAATTGTGAAGGTCTACAACCCTAATCACAAGATTCTTTTCTTTGCCAGAGTTAACATTTTTATCATAGTACGGATTATCCTATCTTACCTAGTTTATGTCTATGGGGTGGTGCAGATGTGGATGGCACAGGGGGCGAGGGCACGGGCCTGGACGAGACGGGTGGGCAAGCGTCGTCGCAACAACTCATGCCCCCCACGGCCCCCCACAACCATTTTTTGTTTATGTATAGCAAAAAGACTAAGAGGAGGGCTCCGAAGCCTGCGACTGCGCCCAGTAACGTTCCTCCACTGGCTCCTGCAACAAAACGGATATTAGATGAAGACGACAACTTCCAATTGGGTAAAATGACGAATTTATATTCACTTTAATTTCAAGCTATGCTTCCCTCACTTGTATGCTGAAAATATTGCGTTTAATAGCTTAAATATAAATATGTCTTTCTTGTGCTCAGTATCCAAAGCCAGTATGTATATCAAGTACCGACATAAACGACGTTTAAAGTAAGACACCACTAACGATCACACTTCTACGAGAGGCGCTTCTGTAGCTGTCACCCTCACATGACTAACAATTTCAGTTTTAAATTTAAAAGGGATAATTTGTGGTGCTATAAATTGTAATAATAAAAGCGACCTTCACGTGTTCCCAAAATTAATCATGCACAAATAATAATCGTTACTAGTGTCTTGAGGCGTAAATGTTGGTACTTGATACTGGCTTTGATTGGATTCTAGGGTGACTGAATCCTACAATTTAGCTTACAGAGATGGTAACAGCGATATAGCAAGTAGATTTAACTGGATCTTAGTATGACAGTCTTAGTTCCATTGCAAGCTTACAGCAAACCTTTATTAAGTTTGCATCAAATTTTCTGCAACTCTTTAGTAAATATTTAACAATATTTATCGGTTTTCCGCAAATTTGTAGAAATTATTCGATTAAAAATAGTTTTCAGTAAATTTTTAGTAAGTTTACAGTAAAATTTATAGGAAATCCAACTGCCTTCTATTTTCAGTAGCCTACCAACTTAAAGTAATCTTATCCCAAATTATGAACAAGTTGACCTTACATTTTCAATAACTAAAACTTAATTTGGCAATAGACAACTGGAATAACGCATAGTGTACGTACTGTGGAAAGTCAGCAAAATGTTGATACGTATTTTGTGATTGAATTTTTTTAGAAGTTGCTAATAGTGGCCGGAACTAAGCGCTCTATATTTAGGCGGCGTCGAAATCGAGGAGCTGTCGGGAAACGGCGTCCAAGGGTCAGGGCCCCGCATAAATTTTATCTTTTATCGTCGTTCTTGTTTTTGTTTGGCAATATCTAAGTTACAGCCCAGCGAGCATTTTCTTTATTTGCCTCCGAACGCAGTTTCCGCGTTCCCAGGAATTCCAGCGATTCGCAGTTTGCTGCTTCGCTCGGCACGGCTGTCAGAAGAATTGGTTTATATGTTGGCAGAAACAGCCCCATGTTTTTCACCGAAGCAGTAATATTCGCGCTGCGATTTCTTTAGAAAATCTGCCGCACCCGCCCAAACTAATCTCAGGCTGCTGTCGCTCTGACAGATTAAGATTTTCGTGTAGACTTAAACAATGCCCATCTCACTATGTGGCATTTACTTAAGCCGTCGAGAAACCAAACTGCGTGATTGGCACGTCCATAATCACCATTCTGGTGCGAACAACGCTCAATAGTTGTAAATTGCACCTGAATAGCTGTCAAATATAGTTTATAATTGCACACATGTCCACTGAATCTTAAATTTTCAACAATAAGTAATAAACTACGTTTCAGACAAAGCACGAACTGCTATAATCGCTCTTGATGGCCTGAAACTGAAAGAAAACAAAATGTGTAACTACAATAAGAATTACTCATAAAGTTATATGCAAAGTCTGCACAAAAAAAGCGTTGTGTCTTAGTGCATTCGATGTTCGCGCTCTGGACACACCAAGTATTTTTGCCAAATGGATATTTCTACATTTCCTTCAGCGCAAAAAGATAAATAAATCGTATACATTTCAAAGAGAATAATTAAACCACTTAAATAGGTTACTAATACACAGTCAATTACAGAAAACATTGTAAACTTACAAATGACAACAAATATGGTTTATCAATAATGTAACCAACAAAATATATCGTCAATCTCACATCAATTAAATAATATGGCGGTATTAACGTTAATGCTCAAGAAATTCGTGTCACAGATTGAGATAATGACGGACCTCATCACAAGTCTCATAACCAAGACACCGTGACAGCTTAACTCTTAAAAGCATCAATAGGAATGCCACCAACTTGAGCCAAGAAATTAAGTCTCTGAACTTTAACAACGCCAAAGGCGGCTGAAGCAGAATTTGCCAGTAAAAGCTATTTAATAGTACATGTTTCCAATGTGTATCGCACTTACCATCCAGAATAAACTTCATAGGGCAGAAAAGCTCTGGACCTATTAGAAGGGTCGACTTCATAAATTGATAGACCTTAAAGTGCTACCCAATAGACTAGACGACACCAAAGCAGCTGTAATTAAGTTAACAAAGACTATGCGAAGTGCAGCCTGAGACGTTGCATAGGTACTAAGTGATGTACATTATCGAGACCGCGTTAATAATTATAAAATATAGCAGAGCAAATGAAACTCAGAAAAAATTTAAAACAGAACAGAGACAGAAATAAATTAATTGGTAGCAAACGAGCCACGATGTTGCTTCTTACTTTTAAAACTCGTCCATTCAGATTTGTCTTCAAAAATTATATCTGCAAATGAAAGAATTGTAAGATTGATTCTACATGTAAAAAGGCGACAGCAACAAAATTCAACTGTAAAAGATGCCGCATACATGAGTCGAACAAAGAAAATGCGTCTACTTCTGTGAACAGTTCTTTAAGCACTTGAACAGCTTGAAAAAAGAATCTTGTAAGCATCATAGCAAACAATATGTAATGCGCATACAGAGTCTGCTTTGAACTGGTACAGTGTGAA
This sequence comes from Agriotes lineatus, assembly GCA_940337035.1. Lineage (NCBI taxonomy): Eukaryota > Metazoa > Arthropoda > Insecta > Coleoptera > Elateridae > Agriotes > Agriotes lineatus. Next base: position 189,348,621 of record OW679195.1, on the reverse strand, counting down.
TGTGTGCTTTGTTCGTAGGCACAAGTGTACGCAGGCGATCTTAGAGATATTGAGCAGCACCACCTAAAAGCGAGCGTTTCTACAATTAAAGGAGGACACCTTAAACAAAGAAGCATTTGCAATGGCGGCCTCTTAACTTCACGGAGGGTTTCGAAGACTTGGAGGTTGGCAAGTCTACAAAGGAACGTGCACGTCATCAAGTGACGCAATAGTAACAGTATCGCCGAAAATATCTGAAAAGGCCAGACCCAGGTCGGAATCAACTTCTCCTGCTTATTTCTCCGTTACTAATTTTCTTTAACTTTTAAAGAAAAACATAATTTGTTAGTTTCTTCGAATTATATATTAAAGTATGTAAATTATGTCTCCATTTAAACTTCTCTGGTACTCATTTTTTGTTTATTAATATTCTGTTTTCCACCAATCTTTCTTTGCTCAATTTGTTGGAGAATACTAATGTAAGTGGAAAAAATGCTTTTATATTCATATTGTACCTACATAAAGATTTTGCCATTTGGGTTTTACTACCCAAGACGTTCTTAATAATAAAACACGTGCATTTTGTGATGATACTTAAAGTAATTACGATCATCTTATCTTTTTCCTGTAATTTCTTGAAAAGTATAACAGCACTAAGAATTTATGAAATGGACTGCTTATAAATCAAGATATCAAGGTCTGCATATTTTCAACCTGACAAATTGTTTCACAAAATCACTTTGATATGTAACCGTGGAGTAGTATATTTGTGTAGTCGATCGAGGCTTCATATCAATCAATCGAGGATTCATATTTTATCTTTGTGGGGAGAGCCTGATCCTGCTCACATGAAAAATCTTGCACTTCTATGCAATTATCTTGCTGTAAACGAATGCTTTACCATGCTTGTACCTTTTTGATACCTTGTAACTTTGCTTCTGCAGCAAATGTTATTGATACATTAAAAATGTATTTAACTTGTGCATCGCGTAATCGAGCGTTACATTATTCGGCGCTTCAACTGGTGATAGTAAATCACGCACCCGCTATGCGCGAAAACAGAAAGAAGTAATCACGGCTCCGCCTCCCACTCAATGGTGCCCAGAGCGAGTGTACTGATAAAGCCGCCCGAAGAGTATATAAGAAGACTTTGCAACCATTTTAAGTCACTTGAACCCATTCGCTTTCCTTTCCTCCAAATCCTCTCCTGGCTTTAGATTGTGACAGCGTATACCTACTCTCTCCTGGACCCACTCCATATACTGCTCGTGCTTTAGATTGTGACAACGCCTACCAACTATCTCGTAAAGTAAACCCCATATCCTGCTCGTGCTTTAGATTGTGACAACGCCTACCTATTGTCTCCTAAATCAAACCCCCGGTTAACCCGAAACCACCGCAATTCCTCGTTCCCGACACTACCAGAATCAACGAGACGATTGAAATATAACCTGTTAATGACCTTACCTGTTGAAATCATATTGTACGTCCCGTATGAAGGCGGCACGAACAATATATTCGCATTAATTAACTTACCTGGAGAGTAAGCATTATACGTCCAACGACGTCATCCTGAAGCCCAAATCGAAATTAGGCCACACGAGCCTGAGCCGCAAGGGAAAACCGGAGCTGTAAAATTCTTCGCCCGCTAAATAAGCGAATTTCACCAGGTACCAATTCACGGCGCAGTTACGTTGGGAGTAACAGATTTTCGCCACAAGACACATTCACGCTCCAACCACATCAATACACACCCCCGGAGCCGCAGGTATCTCATAATCTCTTTAAATTCTGAGCATGTCTACAGAGTGCAAAGAGGTAAACAAACCGCGCTTATCTCACAAGTGACGTTCCGGACGTCCGACATATAGAGCAGAATACATACTTCGCTCAATGTCAAATGCCGCCGCCACCGATACCTACGTGCTGGGTGGGTTGCAGTACATAAAAAAACCCAAGAAACACGTCGCCAGAGGAAATTGTTAATTTTATTAATGTACATAACAGTTTGAGTGAACATTTTCTCCGATTTGAGCTTACCGAGGTAGAAATTAATAAACGTTTGAGCCTTTCCGAAATTAATGGAAGTCACATCACACCAGTTTCAAAACGTTACAGAGCGAACTTCGCAGGGACCGATTAAAGTTCGAAATGTTACATGACCAGGACTAAAGGTTAAATTTGGAGGGGTGAAACGTTACAACCTTTGGAAGATAAAAAGGTGTAGCATTTTACAATCGTGATTTTCACATGTTTGTCTTGGCCCTAGGTTTTACACTAAAACGTGCAAGAAGTAAAAACTGCATCGGTCTTGCTCTCTCCGTGATCGGGCTTACGTTCTTCTACAAATAAAGCAACATATCTAAATTTAACTGATAAATAAATACAAATGGAGTTTTATTTAAAAAAAATAATAACGCGTTACACAATGAAAAGATAGAACGAGCTATGTCATATAAAATATTCATTCATTCAAGTTCGGTATTTGTTATTTACCAAACAGTTCTCTTTAAGGAGCTTTAAAGGGTAGAAACATTTACAAAAGTACCTTTAAGTAGAAAATAACTAATGCTGAGTATGAAATAAGATTGGCAGATCGTTGAATATGACTAAAAAGGTACAACACAATAGTATATTATTATTTACTAGCGTTCTGCACCCAAATTAGGCGCGAAATAATTCATTTAATGAAATTTGTTCAAGAGTGATCCATTTTGTGTGTTGAGTTAATTTTGAGGTTAACTATCAACAAAAAAATCCACATAAAAAAGTCACTTGTAAAAATTTGAAAACCCCACTACTGGCTTACTTGCGTCGGCCTGAGTCGATTGACACCTAAATCAGCCAATTCGGCCCACGGGTTCGCTCTCAAAGTGGCGTCAAGCAAGCAAGCAAACAATGAAAATTATTATGTCGGATTAATTATACTAGCTGAATAAGAGGGTCTATTGTAGCACGAGTGGGTTTGGGGCACGACGAGAGCAGCGAGGAGTGCTCCAATGGAGTGAATACTAGGAGTCTTATTATACGAGTATAATATACTATTTTATCTACTTTGCTACCACAAATTTTGACACATTATAGATGTGACAATCTGTCAGTTGTTTGTGTCAACGTTTTTCATAAGAAAATAACAATGCAAAAACAGTGCTGTAAGCTGTAATAGACTCTATTGTAGCACTGTCTTCGGTGTTATAATAACCATATTGTGACATCAAAGTAGATACAGTAACACCAGAGCGATAATATTACAGTACACGTTTTAAAAGATACTAATAATTACTAGATAGAATTCTTATAGTGTTCAAACACATTTTAATGTTAAACAATTATTCATTTAGTGCTTCCTACCTTCTATCCCTCCCAACATTCAGAGCAGACGGGTGCAGTTACAACAAACAAGTATGTAATGCGTATTTTAAATTTGTAAACCTTTGCTCTGGAGAGGTTAAGTTTAGCAAATTACTTTTCTCAATTACTTGCTCTTAATGGGTATTCAGTAATCCAAGAGTTCGATTTATTTTCGAGTGAAAAATAATAAGAATAGTCTCAATAGCATATGTACATTGGTCTTTATAAATGGAAATCAAAACCTTTAAAACTAGAATTAACTCTACAAATTTATATACAAAGCAGTAAATAAAAAGCTGCATTCGCGTTTCTGAAAATTTTGGGATCTTCGGGGTCGGTAAATAACCGACACGTTCTGACAATAGGCGCTTTGAATGGCGCTGACATCGTGGTGGAGAACTCTGGAATTGTAACTTATTAAAAGCAAATGATTTCGCTTGTAAACAAAATACGGGGCCGGTCGTTGTCTTTTATGTGGTAAAGCTTCGGGTTGCTCTGCAGGTGTCAGGACTTCAGCCCCCCCCCCCCCCGAGGCTTAAGGCTTAAAGAGCTGGAGCGCTGGACTCAAAACTGTCTTTCACGGGCCAAGCATCTCGCTTTTAAACATTTCTGAAGCGTCTATCAACTTGGCTATCTCCTAGTTGGGTTTAGTGAAGACGCATGATAACTTTGCCCACCGCGGAGTTCTTTGCGTCTATCGCAAATCGGCGCATACTCAAAGCCGAATTTCTACTTGCGACTCCAATTGGGGGAGTTCAAAATTTAAACACTAATTGTGTTATAGATTCAATTTGAGCCGACGTTGACGCTAACGTCACAGTAAAACTGATTAATTAACCTCATACTAATTGCTTGACACTGAGATTCACTGGAGGATGATTATCCTTGAGTTCCAATAAAAAAACTAAGACTTCCGTGTTATAATTTTTAATACATTACATGTCTTCTTAGAAATGACAACATGAGAATGATTTTGTAATGTAACGCAATACCCAAAAAAACAGCATGCATCAGAGAACGCCACAAACAAGTTTCGGATTAAACAGCAATGTGTAATTGAAACGACCTGAAACTAGGAATATCATATACCATGCAACTTTTAGTAAAATATATAATTATTTTAATGGGTTATATGATTACTTTGCAACAGCAATAGCATTGCATTAAGAACTAGGATGAAATAATTCCTCTTACAATCCCTCATCTAGACAGATAAGCCTATATAATCACATTTCGTTATCACTCAAAATGCTTGTATAATTACAATAAAGAGGAAATAACAGAGCAGTGAAAATTTAAATAATAAAAGTGAGTGAACTCGCGAAGAACAAGGGCCCTTTGGGAGCTCAAATAATTTATAGGATCGTCGCAATAACTTCACCAAGTTAATGTTGAATAAAGACTCTTTTTAACTCTGCAGCTTACAGATTTTTTGAGGATGAAACGACACAAAACGTACCTTAATGAAGAAAACGTTTTCAATTAGATTCAGAATTTACATTTCTCTTGGCAGTGTCTGCGACAGCTAATCCACTAGATAATAACTGTATTGCGTTCAATTATTTTTTTTAACAAGTTGTTGGCTACTAGGAATTGTAACAGGTAGCAAGCACTATATAAAACAAAAAATATATATAGAACGCCAATGAAGTCCTGTACCAATTGCCATATATGGTAGGTTTGTAAGCTCTTTTCAAATATAGCTATACCTTGAAATTAGGTGACTCTTATTCCTTTCGTACGAATGGTTTCGAGTTCGTTTCTTCTTAATAAATCCATTATTGTCGGACGACCATTGAGAGATTTTGTAGTTGTTCCCCGGACGATGAAGGTGATGCTTCAGGTAGTCGCACGAAACTAAGAACCGCTAGCATTCGCTCCTTGAAATTAGTTTAAGGTGCTCATGCCGTTAATTTATAAGTCGAGAAACTATTATTCACACATTTTTCAAATCATTTCGAGTTGCTTATCCTTCTTAAAGTAGCAGACGGGTTGCTTTCCCTCGATACCGCACCATGGTGACCAGCAAAAGTTTGTTTGCGAAGCGATACGACTAGATAGTTATAAATGCGCTCCGCTTATGCGAATCCTCGATGACAAGCGTGCGTAACACGTTAGAGTAATTTCACTATTCGATTTCCGCATACTATTTCCTATCATATCTTTGTAAACCGTAATAAAGCTCCAGCATTCAATCTAATTATAAGGAAGATATTACAAGAACTGTCAATGAAAGCTATTGAAACTATGACACAGATCTTCAATGCAGTCATCATAACTAGCCATCATCCAAGTGAATGGGAAATTGAGCACAATAATGCTTAAGCCCGAAAAAGAAATTACTTCATTTAGCTCTATTAGCTTGTCGATAGTCTTGTTGAGGTGTTATGCTAATTTTCAAGTACAGCGTCGGTGGCGAATTTTCCTTCCGCTTTTACGGTTGCCGTGGTTGAACTTAGTTGGGCCCATTCAGGGATACCCAAGTTTATTGCAGCTGCAATACCTGCCCTTCGCGCCCTAGTTAAGCCTTGACCTCGGTGCCAGAAAGTGTCGCTCACCGAAGCGGCCAGATTATGAGCTCGTGGCCTTCGGGACGGCGAAGGCAAAGTCTCTCCTTGAGATTGAACTGGGGGAATCGGTCGTGGCGTGTGTCATTGCAGAGGAAATTAGTCGTGTATCGTGTGAATCTTTTATCGCAGTATAAGTTTGTCACGGCTTAAGCCGGATCTAACAAGAGATTCCCTTATAAACTGCAAGTTGACGGAGTATATTTTTGCATTGGTGTTTTATTTTCGTTACACCTTCCGCTTTACGTTACATGGATTTGATGGCTACTCCTTTTCCCGATTTTAGCATTCGCTACACCGAGAAAATCACAAACTTCCGTCGCTGCCTAATCATATCGATTTTTGGCCTGGACAACATCTCCAGAATGGCCGTTTCAATAACTTGTGCGTATGACAACGCCTGCCAATATGAACGCTTCCATTAAACTACAACGCTCTGCCAGTTTTCAAAAGTCGTCAATTGGTATCTGCATGTGATATACTGCGTTAACGAAGAGCACGTTGCATTTATAGGTGTTTCGGTCATATAAACGATGAACCATTTGTGTTACCCATTATATGTTCGAATAGAGTTAAATTATTAGCCCCATCAAGGCTTTCGTGTATGAACGAATTAAACCGACATTTGCCGGTTACTAGTAAATTAAAATGGTGGCGGCACGCAGGATTCATATTGTTTCTACATGTGTAATTCTATGGGCCGGTTGCAGAAAGCAACGTTAAGTCTGGTGTTAGCTAACGCGACGTCAAAGTGAACAAAAACGAATCAAATCTCAAATGTTTATGGTAACTAATACATTAGTAAACAAAATTTGATGCGATTTTGTTCACTTTGACGCGACGTTAACTAACACCAGACTTAACATTGCTTTCTGCAACCGGCCCTATGAGATTTTAAACAGTCAATATATACATGTTTGTTAAAATTCGCTGTTGTTTTACGTGTGTTCTGTCCTTTCGATTGTAGCAGGAGGCGTTGACGTACATCAAATGTAAGTTTCTGTGGGAAGGAGCCATTAAACACACTTTCCGAAGAGGTGGTTGATCCCTGTTTTGCTCATTGAGGGAGCAATCTTGACTTCCAGTCCAAAAAGCCGGTGGTGCCGTTAAATCGGACATTTTGAGTTATTTTATCTAACCACAACTTATCGTTAAACGAACTCACCCGTCTCGATTGACCCTAGCCAGGAAAAAAATGTGCAGGGCTAAACAACTAATTGTTGGGGACTGTAATCGTGGGGGGCTTAGCTTCTTGTCATATTTGCAGCGGACGCTAAAAATAAATCTAGTGCTTACTTTTGTTTATTATTCGAAGTAATACTCAAGTATTTAGCCTTGTAACAGTAGGTCTTGTTAAGAACGAATGATGGATCAATCAAATGAACCAAGATGACTGAAACGTTTAGAACCTGTAAACGTTTCAACTCGGGGGTAACTAATTAGAATACAACTGAGATATCTCCCAACATGTCCGTACTTTTTTGAAGCTTTCACATCAAATTCTTATGCTTGACAAGGGCAGGTTGCATGGATAGTGGAGCAATAAAAACTTTTTTGGCAACATAAAATAATACAAAGCAAAGCGACTTATCAATTAAAGCCACCCTTTGCTAGCAGAACAGCTTCAGCGGCTTCGCGCAGCAAACGACACAAGTCGTTAACAGATACAAAGGAAATATTGACTTTCGAGCGGCAGTGACACGTGCGACCGACAAAATTCGGTTGCCATCTGGAACGGTGAACTTCAAAGGCCGTCACTAACGCTTCCAACTTACACTCGGATCGATCAGAACTCAGGGAAGAATGTGTCGATGTATGGTAATGCCGGTGCTCAGCGTCGTCATTCGTGAAATTGTTAACATGTAATTCGGCCGAAAGCGTTTGGATGAACATAACGCGATGTTTAGCGTTTGCTTCGGTCCTGAGGAGCGGATCTGGTGGGTCTCCCCACATGGGATCCTTAGTATTAGTTTTCAATATTTGTCTGCAGCTTGTTTTTGTGTAAATGCGTCACAATGTTCAAAAACAGGCGAAGGGGTAACCGGTGAAAATTGTCAATTTGTAGAATCCCTCTGTTCATGTTGAATTGAATACCTGAAATTGGATTGAGTGAGTAGGTCGATTCACCAAATATAAAATGATCGCATTCTTTCCTTCCCACTGGTTTGTTGAACCTTCAAACATTAATGGAAAGGATAAACTCGGAAATCATCTGCCCGATTGGTTTGGTTGTTTTGAACCTTAAACTTCTATCGGCGGTCGGGCTAATTTTGATAGGCTCAATCTTTCAGTTTATGAATCGCTGGGTGAGTGGTGAAAGTACAAGTAAATTGGGCACTACGCCGTTACGTGCATTTTATAACTTCCCCAATGTCGGTCAATGGGTAGGGGGTGGGAGCCCACATTCCTGGCAACGCTCCAGGCGCTTCTTACTGTTTTTCTTGCGGCCCAGTCGCTTGAATATTTATTCCAGTTATCATTTCTCCAGTCATAAACCGTCTGAAGCTTGAGACTGTAAACAGCACTAGCCCGAGAAATGGAAAAATGCAATCTTTGCCTCAACTAATGTCCTTATTTGTTTCAGGCCGAGCTTATATCAATCCACGTTATTTATATCCATTGCTTGCCAAGCGAAGTATAATAGGCGCCTTCGTTCCAGATGCATACATTTGATAGCGTCCCCTACCAACATTTTTATATTCACGAGACGGTCAAAGCTATTGCGCAATATCTTGAAAATCACAGGAAGACCTGCAATTCGTGCCAACCCGCTTTTTGTCGGAAAAGCACTTACAACTTTACAAGGACTCTTAGCGTTTACTGTTTTGTAAACATTAATTTCAAATAGCAGGAACAGACTTCAGAACTACGTCTTCATGCCAGATTTAGTCACAGAACGGTTGAAGATACATAGTTTCTTCTAATTTTTATTTTTGCTGCAGTAAGAATAATACTCACTTATAATACCATGAGTAGGTAGTTAAAGTTATGTCGACTATTTTTGCGGTGGTATCACGAATGTCCATTGCACTTTGGTACGATTAGGACGAGTGCGCTAGCACGAGCCGTAATCCCAAGCGCAATGGACATGAGTAGTGATACCACCACAAAAATAATCTACTTAACTTTGACTAAGAATGGCATTCGAGGGACTATTCAATGAACCAAACTACTTTTTCAAATTAGTTTTCAGTAAATCTAGCAACAAACTACGCAATTTCTATAGTAACAGAACACCAATATTGACTTTTTCTAATAAAAATAACATTTTTTCTATAGCACACGTTAAAGTGTGCTTTTATCAACTCAAAACAAAAGGTCAAGATTTACTTTAACAGCAAGGGTAGATAAAGTAGCACTTTAACATCAAGGATAGATAAAGTAATTTAATTTTCTAACTTTTGTTTAAATTAAATATGACAGCTTCGTATTATCGTAGCAACCCAATCTAGCTACTGACATTTTGAAATGTGATTGACTGTCATTATTTTCTTTTGAAATTGTTAAAGTTCTTGCTATAGAAAAAAATATTGTATTATACACGACGATAAAGTTATTTCTATCCACTCTTGAATCATTAACGTCTCGACTTCGTCTCGACGTTAAACGATTCACTCGTGGATAAAATTTAACTTTATCGTCTTGTATAATAAATAACTATTTTTCTATAGCTCATGTTAAAGTGTTCTTTTATCAACTCAAAACAAAAGGTCAAGTTTTACTTTAACAGCAAGGGTAGATAAAGTAGCACTTTAACATCAAGGATAGATAATAGCTATTAACATATCTAGGAATGTTATGAGTATCATAACTGCCGCAGATGTTTTGAAATCCGAGCTCGTAGAGCGAGGATTTTAAAACATCTGAGGCTTTACGATCATAACATCCGTGATATGTTCAATAGTTTATCGGTTGCTATATGGTTATGGTTGCCATGTAGGGTAATATTCCATTACCCTACAGATAAGTTATGATCTAGTTACTAGCCCACTTTTGTATATGTAAACAAAGGCTTAATATCCTGAAACCGGTAAACTAATTTAATTTTCTAACTTTTGTTTAAATTAAATATGACAGCTTCGTATTATCGTAGCAACCCAATCTAGCTGCTGACATTTTGAAATGTGATTGACTGTCCTTATTTTCTTTTGAAATTGTTAAAGTTCTTGCTATAGAAAAAAATATTGTATTATACACGACGATAAAGTTATTTCTATCCACTCTTGAATCATTAACGTCTCGACTTCGTCTCGACGTTAAACGATTCACTCGTGGATAAAATTTAACTTTATCGTCTTGTATAATAAATTACTATTGTTTAAAATAGTCACTTGAATACCATCTAGGAAGATATATTCACTTATAATACCATGAGTAGTCAAAGTTATGTCGACTATTTTTGTGGTGGTGTCACGAATGTCCATTGCGCTTTGGCACGATTAGGACGAGTGCGACAGCACGAGTCCTAATCCCAAGCGCAATGGACATGAGTAGTGATACCACCGCAAAAATAATCTACTTAACTTTGACTAAGAATGGTATTCGAGGGACTATTTAATGAACCAAACTACCTTTTCAAATTAGTTTTCAGTAAATCTAGCAACAAACTACGCAATTTCTATAGTAACAGAACACTAATATTGACTTTTTCTAATAAAAATCGCATTTGTTAAAAATAGTCACTTGAATACCTTCTAGGAAGATATATCCACTGATATTTTTTTGATTGATCAAGAAACGTCAGAATTCTGGATTTTCATTGGCCACTTTTTGACAGATGACAGGTGAATTGAATAGTCAATGTAAAAATTTAATTTCAATGTGTGATGCGCGATTTACTTCCCGAAAGAATTTTTCAAATTTACTAACACGGTACTGTAAATTTCCTCAAAATATGTCCAATAAATTTACTTAAAATATACAGATATCCAAGTGAAAATTTATTATAAACTGTTTGAATATGTATAGGGAAGTTGCTGAACAATTTATGTGAACTGCTAAGGCAAATATATAATACTTTAAATTTACTCAAAATCTACAGACACTCAAGTGAAAATGTATTTTAAAATTGCTAAAAACTGTTTATTGAAAAGTTTCTACAATTGGAGGCAAACTTGCTGAAATAATTTTTTAAATGTACTAAAGGAAGTGGAGATAAACAGAAAAACGAAAATGTGGCAACAATTATTACACACACAAAATGAACACGACAGAAGCATATACAAAGAACAAAAACACACAGTAAAACAGATGTGCAGGGCACGGAAACGTAAATATATGGAGGAAGAGATAAGCGACATAGAAGAAAAAAGAATAAATAAAATAAGAAACTTTTATAAAGGTGTAAAAGATATCAGATCCGAAAATAAAGGAAAGCCAAGATATATCAAAGATAAGGATGGGGAATTGTTAGGCAATACACAAGAAGTTTTTTTTTATTTTTTTTATTAGACATTTACCAGTTCAACAAATTGATTGTTATTCATGGTAGCGTTAATTCATATATACCAATACATGATAAAAATCAGAATAACAGAAAGGTTAATATCACCTCTTAGAAATACAAGTTAAAATAGTTAATTTATACACATTATACACAGTATGGTAGATGAAATAAGTCAGTTAATCACCATCAGAATCACTTGATATTAGATAAATATCTTGAGGTAATTTGCGCTTCAATCGCGTGTGTATTTGTTTTTGACCAAGTTTATAATACACTGCACCATTACAATTGTCAATATTGTCGTGGAATCTTTGAGTTAACTGTTTAATATGTTCATGAATTGTAGATATGCCGAGTTCAGAGTGAAGTTGATAGTTGGTAATGAACCATGGGGCATCGACGGAGATCCTGAGGATTTTGTTTTGCAGGGCTTGGATTTTATTTAAGTTTGTTTTTGATGTGCTCCCCCAGATGACACAGCCATAGAGAACTAGTGGCCGAATTAAAGATTTATAGAGTAGGGTAGCACATTCAATTTTGAGTGAAGATTTTCTGTTAATTAGTGGATATAACTGTACTAGTCTCGTATGGCCCTCATTTAGTTTTTTAATTATGTGAAGTCTCCAAGTTAGGCGGGTGTCCAAGTACAGACCTAAGTATTTTACTGCTTCCGTTTTAGGATTCCAGATAATAGGATTGTTGTTGATTGAGACTGGTGGTGGGTCAATGATGCGTTTAAGTGCGAAAATTTTTGCGACGCATTTATCGTAGTTGATTGTTAGGTTCCATTGTTTCATCCATCTGGCTAGAGTGTTTGTGGCGGTTTGTAGCTGGGATATCGCTACTAGTAGATTTTTGTTTCTGACTAGCAATGCGGTGTCGTCTGCATATAATGCCAGATCCGCGTTGATGCTGGGTATATCACTAAGAAGAATATTAAATAGTATTGGGCCCAGGATACTCCCCTGAGGCACTCCAGCTCTAATATGTCGGGTTGTGGATACTGTAGCGTGAATTTTAGTTGCAAAAGTTCTGTTATCTAGGAATGAAAACAAGATTGCTTTTAGATATTCTGGTAATTGCAGTTTAGATATCTTGTATTTAAGACCTTCTGTCCACACACGGTCGAAAGCTTGTGCTAAGTCAACGAAAAGTGTCACTGTGTATTGTTTGTTTTCATATCCTGCTTCAATTGTTTCGACGATCCTTTGGAGCTGATGGCATGTAGAATGTCCCCTTTTGAAACCGAATTGGAACTTTGGTAGCAGCTCCAGTGTCTCGATTTCATTATTGAGCCGAGTGTAAATCACTTTTTCGAGCAATTTCGATAGTGTCGAAAGAAGACTAATAGGCCGATAGCTAGAAACGTTTTTCTTGTTTTTGCCGGGTTTGGGAAAAAGTAAAATAAGAGCATGTTTCCATTGATTAGGGAAGTAGCCGTTCCTTAAACAAGCATTAAAAAGGGTTGCTATGTATGCTAAGGCTTTGCGAGTCAGATTTTTGAGGATGATGTTGGAGATTCCATCTTCACCTGGGGATTTATTTAGAGGAAGTATTTTGATTATTTCGATTATTTCTTTAGGTGAGGTTGGCTTCATCTGTTCTCCAGCTATCGGTTGGTGGGTTTCTATGTGTCTAACAGTTAAATTTGCAAAGCTAGAATCATGATGGTTATAGGAGATGAAGGTTTTTTCTAGATGGTCGGCAAATGCCTCACATTTTTCTTCATCCGAGTTATATATTAGACCATTTGATGTTATGGAGGGTATTTCTTGCGGTTGTCTTAAGATTTTCCTCGTGGTTTTCCATAGGCCCGGATCCCCTGGCTCAAAGGTTTTAATAAACTTTTGGTAAGTCTGAATTCTGTAGTTGTCCAGTTCCTGTTTAATGCGATGAGATAAATTGTTAACTAAGTTTTTAGTTGCCGGATTTCTGGTACGTTGCCATTCTCTTCTGAGTTTGCTCTTTTGTTTTATTAAATTGATTATGTACGAAGGTGGGATTCTAGGGTTCGCCGTTGTTCTTCTGATTCTAGGCAGAGTAGCTGTTTGGACGCTTTTTCTTATAGTTGTCGTTATTTCGGTTATTGTCTCTTCAATTTCATCTGTGGTTCGAATATCGTTGGGATATCTAAGATTTTTGTCAAGGGTTTCCTGAAAGTTGATCCAATCGACTACTCCATTGATTAACCTGGGTTCGTTTGGTCTGTAGAAGGGGGTTGTAGTAAAAGAAATTATAACCGGTAGATGATCTGAGTCTAGTTCAGCGTGTACTCTTTGAGAGATATCTGCAGTAAAATTTTTTCGTACAACTATGTCCAAAATATCTGGAAGGTAGTCTATCCGGTAGGGAAAATAAGTTGGCTCTTCCGGGGCCATTATCTGGAGAGCGTGCGCTGTTGCGATGGTATCAAGCTTGATTCCAGCTGGGTTGTTAGTTCTACAACCCCATAAGGTATTTTTAGAGTTTAGGTCTCCAATCAGTAAAGTGGAATCTGCGCTATTGAATATTTCATATAGGTCGGTGTCTAGTAATTGTTTGTTTGGTTGTCGATAGACGCTAATAATTTTGACGTAGCTGCCATCATGAGTTTTAATTTTGACAGCGATCGTCTCGAGATTAGTTACATTAATTGTTGGTACTTCATTCTGTATAATTTTCTGTTTTACAAAAATAGCAACTCCTCCAGAAGGGAATCTTGCTACTCTGTCAGCTCGGTAGCAATGGTAGCCTGATACTTTGAAGTTGTCGGTTGAAGTTAAGTGTGTTTCTGTGATACAAGCGACGTCTATGTTGTGTCTTGTAAGAAAGGTAGTAAATAAGGTTTGTTGGGACTTAATGCCATTAGCATTCCAGTTTAGGATTTTTAAATGAATAAGGGTTTTGTTAAGATTAAGATCCATTTAGGAGGAGAGGTAGCAGATTATTTAATATAAAATGTTTGATTTGAGCTAGATAGGGTTGTATTAGGTTAAGGATTGAAGTTAGGATGGTTTGGGTTATTGGTTCGGTATTTGAAGTGTCTGCTGTCGGTTTCCAGGATGTATTGGTGGGGTATGGGCCATTGGAATTTTTGTTAAGGTGGGGGAAGTTACTAAGGTTGATAACTGGAGATGCTTGGTTAGTTTTGGTTGGTGGGCCGATCCGGGTACGTAGGTTGTTTTTAGAAGATTTTAATTCTTGGAAGTGTTTACAGCCTCTGAAGTTAGCTGGATGGTCTGCTCCACAGTTGACGCAGGTAGGAGGTGTACTTTTATCTTTATCACAGTTGTTATACATATGACTACCTAGGCACTTCACGCATCTTGGCTGTAGGCGACAGTAGTTCTTAGTGTGACCATAGCGCTGGCACCTATGGCACTGAGGCGTATCTCCTGTTGTTTTGCGTGGTTCAATCTTGACTATTGAATTGCAGATCTTGTCGATTTTGAAGATTTCATTTGCTTTCTCGTTGGCTGTGAGGCGTATGGCACAAACGGGGATAGGATGTTTTTCTTTATTAAGCAGTCTTGTAATACTAAGTATTGGGAGATTAAATGCAGTTAGTTCATCATTTATTTCCTTGTCAGATAAGGATAGTGGTACATTTCTAATGACTACTGATAGCGGTTTTTCATTTGGATCTTGGAAAGTGTGGAATGCTATCTCATTCGATAGGTAGAATTTGGCTAACGCTCGGTAGTCGTTCTGGCAGGTGAGATTAATTTTTAGTGATGTCCCACTGAGTTTAGTAGTGAAATTCTCTTTAACAAGCTCTTTGATATCGGAGATTACTTGTTTGTGGTTAACTGGGCCATGTAGGAATATTGGCGGTATTTTAACTTTGTTTTTGTCTTGGCTTGTTACAGGGGCTGTTTCGTTATCATTTGATGTTGCGTTGTCTACGGACGGATCGAGATGTGTCGGTAGATAGTATTTATTTTGTTCTACTAAAGATGTTGGCTTCCATAAATACTTTTTTTGCAAATCACTGATAGGAGGTGATAGGTGGTCAGCGTTCCTCTTACTGGTTGACATTGTTCTACCCCCACAAGGGGGCAGAGAATATAAGCTTGATTATTTCGAAAATATAAGAAATACCTGGTTGGGTTATTGTGGAATTGCGATTAGCCGTTGGCTGATACGCTGCTCGGGGTCGTGTTATCACTGAGGTCACTGAGGTCACTGTTCGCACATACGACTGCTCAGCTTGAACGCTCGCACCGAACTCCACACACAAGAAGTTAAAAGAAGTTGGAAAAACTAGTTTGAAAAGGTGTTAAACCCAAATGAAGGAATACAAGAAGAGGAAAATAAAATGGCGGAAGAAAGACAACAGGGAGAAGCACAGGAAGAAGAAATCAGAAGACCGGAGAATGATGAAATCAAAGAAATAATAAATAAAATGAAAAACAACAAAAGCCCAGAGGAGAATGAAATAGCAGCCGAAAACCTGAAGTACGGGAGAGTAGTTGTAGTTAATAAAGTGTACGAAAAAATTCCGAAACAGTGGGCAAAAGCAATACTAGCTCCAGTATTAAAAAAATTAGTGATGGGCTTATTCGAATGAAAAATAACCGGTTATCCGGTTATTGAAATAACCTATGTAACTTGGTTTTCGTTCCAAGTATTCAAATGAAAAATAACCTCATGCTGATATGTACTACGCTTTGAATATAAAACCTCTATTCAAAGGTACTACGTGCCATATCTCAGCGACCTACGCAGTGCTCAAAATTCTGTAAATATAAATACGTCATAACTCATAAACAAAGCAGGCTGTACTGAAAACACCATTTGGTTATCGCGTACCTACCTCCTATCATAAAAAATATCAAATCATCAAATTCTGGGGACCTGAAACCTGAACGCCTAAAAACTGCAAACGCATCAAGCTATAAAACAATTTTTTATTTGCTTACATCTCCAAAGGTTGAATACAAGAGGCGGCGCCTTTAATCCGCCCAATCGATAAAGATAAACGTTTTACCACTGTTTTTATTGCGATTAGTGGGACTGCTTATTTGCTGCATATTTCTTTCTTTCTACACTTCTTAATAAATACCTCTTAATTTCCAATACATAACACATAATGTACGGTCGGCGCCTTAGAAATCGGGCACTACACACTATTATGATATACAAGCAAACGGCGCGCTACGCGCACGTGAAATAGGATACGCGAAAGGTCACGCTCCGAGCCGAGCGCTCAGATAAGAAAAACAAAACCTAAACAAATATAAACATCTGTGAAGCCGGAACGTGAGATTTTATTTTGTGCCACGGACACACGGACACACATTAAGGAAAATTTTATTATAGATTTTGCATGTATTTTTTAATTGTATAAACTGGGTTTTTACAGTTATTATGGTTTTAATTGTTACGTCAGATTGTTTATTGTTTGTCAATTATGAAATTCCATCTCACATTAATGAAGTAACCGGAGCAAGAATACTCCAAAGACTAGAAGAACATATTACGTGTCCCGATTTCTAAGGCGCCGACCGTACATATTATGTTTTGGTTCCTCTGCTATCTGCAAGTTACGATGTCGATGCAGATGACGGTGAACCGATGTCGATGCAGATGACGGTGAACCGATGTCGATGCAGATGACGGTGAACCGCCAACCGTCAAACCGGCTGACTTAATCGAAACGAATCGAGAGCCAAAATTTATTCGAATGATTATTCAAATAATCATTCGGTTATTAATATCATTCGAATGCAAATAATTCGGTTATGAAAATTGTCCGGTTATGCCCATCACTAAAAAAAGGAGATAGGGCTGAATGTAGCAACTATAGGGGAATTGCATTGTTAGACACAACATACAAAGTTTTGGCGATAGCGATAAAAAGAAGATTAGAAATATATATAGAAGCAGCTTTAGGAGAATACCAAGCAGGATTCCGTAAAAATAGATCCACAAGTGGCCAAATTTTGCACACTGAAGCAAATCCTAATAGAGGCATATGAATATGAGATTCCGACGCAAATGCTGTTCATCGACTTCAAATCCGCTTATGATTCCCTCAATAAGGAAAAGCTCTTCGAAGCACTAAGATTAGTAAGAATTCCAGAAAAATTAATAAGCTAAAAGACACCAGATGCGCAGTAAAGGTGAAAGATGATATTACAGAGAGTTTTGAAGTAGAAAGAGGTGTGAGGCAGGGCGCTCCGCTGTTTACTCTCCTATTTAACGTTGCATTAGAAGTGACAATTAGGAAAAGCAGGATAAACAGAAGAGGAACTCTTCTGAATAAGAGTCACCAGTGCCTCGCATACGCTGATGACATACTGTTAGTAGCAAGAAGTAGGGGGGAATTAGAAGAGGTTGTAAGAAATCTGTTTAAGGCTGCAAAACAAATAGCATTACAAATTAATATCAGTAAAACTAAGTATATGGAACTCAAGAACAAACAAAGAGCAAGCAGTCAAAGTAAACTGAGGGTACAATTAGAAAAAGAAGAGGTTCTAGAATTCGAAGAGGTGCAAGAATACATGTACTTGGGAGTGCTAATAAACAATAAATGTAGGGAAGAAAGAGAAATAGGTTTGCGAATAGCAAAAGGCAGCAGATGTGCAAGAAGTTTAAACCGTGTAATAAGATCAAAAAATATCTCAAGAGCCACAAAACTCCGAATTTACAAAACCATATTGAGGCCAACGGTACTATATGACTGCGAGACGTGGACCATGACAAAGAAGACCGAGCACAGTTTAGAGACGTGGGAGAGAAGAATGCTGCGGAGAATATATGGGGGGAAGAAGGTAGATGACGTATGGGAGAGACGCACAAATGCAGAAATACAAGTATACCAACTGTATAACGGACCAAGCATAATCCAGGTAATCAAGGCCCGACGACTCCAATGGCTACGACATCTAGAAGGACTGCCAGATAATAGATTAGCAAAGGAGTTACGGTGGAGAATCCCAGAAGGGCGAAGAAAAAGGGGGAGACCAAGGAAAAAGTGGTGGGAAGCGGTGAAGGAAGACCTAAATGACAGAGGAGAAGACAATTGGAAAGAAATAGCAAAGGACAGAAAAAAATGGAAATTGTTCACAAAGCAATGGGCCTAAAAGGCCTGTGAACGCTGTATATACTATACTAAAGTTTACAAAAACTTACTAAAACGGTACTTTAAAATTTATTGTAAATATGTACTTTAAATTTACTCAAAATATCCAGAAACCAAAATAAAAATTTATTGTAAACTTGCTGAAACGTGTCTATCCGATATAATACAGATAAAACCGTGAGAAATCATGCAAGCTTATGCTGAAATTGTACTGAAGATTTACAAAAAATATACAATACCGATCGTTGAATTTACAAAATTTTTGCCGAAGCGAGCATCCATTTTTCTGACAAATTAATTTGACACTTCATTATTTACTTGTCATAGGGTGCTACTGAATCTGAATTAAGTAGTTTCCATGATGATTGAAAATCACCCTAAGGTCGTTTTCAATAGTAATATAATAAGAGCGAGACATACTTACCGATAATTTTGCACACGCCAAGGGTCGAGTGCTGGTTGCAATGAAAACTGTCCCGAGGGCAGTTTTCTAAGGGCAACCAGCACGATGACTCTTGGCACGGGCAAAATTATATGTAAGTATGTTGCCCGCGTTTATATTTTGAAGATTATTACACAAAACCCGTATACGAATTATGATTTAAAATTGATCTAATAATGCCAATAAACTCCAATTGCTTGTTTCTTGCATTTCTATTTCTAATTATGACACCATCCACGGAGTCGATAATCATCCCTAGGGAGCTTATCGCTTGGTAAGCAACCCACGGGCGCTTATCAGCTAATCAGTTTGGGATTGGTCGATTTTCAAAAAATGCATGGTTTTCATTGGCTGATATCAGTCATGTGGCAGTTAGTTATGTGTAAAAATCACTTCAAGTGTGATCTGATTTGTCAAATTGACACACGTAATCGAAAATAATCAAATTGGATTGGTCTATAATATATGTAAAAACTTATCAGTGTTAACAGTTCTGAAGCTGAATGTGAAACATATTTTAATCGTTTCCCGGAAAGAAGACAACCTAATACATCTATTTTTGGAAGATTGAAAGAAAATGTCATTCATCATGGGACATTCGACAACAACCAAGAACAAAGAATTATAATGTTGAAAATGCCGAGAAAATTTCCGTCAATGTTATTGGAATGGCAGTTGTAAATCCTTCGATTTCAAGCCGTCAAATTGAGGCGGAGCCTCGTATACGAGTATTAATTACGAAGCCTAGCATTATCAGTATTGAAAAAACACCAATTCAGACCTTATAAAATAAGGAAACAACAACAACTCCAACCAACTGATCCTGAACAACGCCTAGACTTTTGCAAATGGTACGTTCAACAAACGTGTGCCCTATTTGGCAATCGCATTTTGGCTTACCGTATTTAGGAAGAAAAAGTGAATAGCCAACGCTATTATGAAATTGTAAACCAACCCGTAATCGAGGATTTTGTAGATGAATTGCCGCTGAATGAGAGATGACAAATATTTTTCCAGCAATATGGTGGATTCACCTCATAAGACTAGAATAGTCTGAGAATTATTAACCGTTAATTTTGGAGTCAATATTTTTGAAAAATTAACTACGCCCCTGTACTCTTATTAAAAAAGTATCTGAAGAACAGAAGAACGTATATTTTTTGTTTTATTTTCATAAATAAGCGAGATATAGCCATAGAACGAAAAGTCGAAAAATTGAAAGTTTACTTATAACTCGAAAACAAAAGACGATAGGCAATTTTGCATTTCACCATTAAGTTTCTATGGAAAAAAGAGATCGAAGATGGGGGCACATTTTTCCATATCTTCTACCGAGATTCGCTATGAAAATATCGAAATTTGGCCACCCTGTGCACTAAATTTACTCAAAATCTACAGCAACCTGATAATGAAGGTACTGTAAACGCCAGAAAGTTTATAGAAAAGGTCCGGTAAATCAGATTCAAACTTGCCCGATAACTGATAGAAAAGACCCTCAGAATTCATGCAAACTCGCTAATCAATGTTGAAAGTTACATTTACAGAAAGCGTATCAACAATTTATTGAAAAGTTACTGAAAACATTCTGAAGGTTTATAAGCGAGTTGTTAAAAAAATTACTTAATTTTTGTTAAAAGATTGGTGCAAATGTTCTGAAAATTTACTAAACATTGACAACAAATTTACTAAATATTTGCAATGTAACCGAAAACTTATTGAACATTCACTGAATACTTTCTGAAGGGTTATATAATAGTTCATGAAAAATTGGATTTAAACTTGCTAAAAATTGTTCTGAATGTGCTAAACATTTATTGCAAACTTACTAAACCAGTACTGTAAAGTTACTGCAAATATGTACACTAAATTTACTCAAAATCTACAGATACCTGAAAATGTATTGTAAAAATTTACTGAACAACGTCTGCCCGATAGTTTATAGAAAATATGCAGAGAATTACTTGCTAATATGCTGAAAAATTACTGAACCAATTATACAAATTGTACCGAACTAAAGTATAATCAAAAACCAACTAAAACAGTACTGTAAATTTACTGAAAATATGTACATTAACTTTACTCTAAATATACAGTTACAATTTGATCTAGTGTATTGAAAACGTGCTGAAAACTTTTTGAAAGTTTATAGAGGGGTTGCATTGTTTGCTATTCTGCTCAAGATAGTTCGTAACGGTACTTACTACCAGCTTACTACAAACTTACTAAAACGATACTGTAAATTTACTGCAAATATGCACATTAAATTTACTCAATATCTATAGTTACCTAAGTGAAAAAATATTGGAAATGTTCTGAAAAATATGCTATGGCCAAGAACACTATACTAAGGACACGCAACTCCCGTTTCGAAGCGGACCGCTAAAAGCTGACAAGTAAGGCGGCCGTGGTGTACAATTATTCATTCACAAAACTCGTGAACTGTCAATGTCAAACATTTGCTGAGTGTAACTGGAAATTCGGACCATGTTTTAACAATTAATAACACACTTGAAATACACTCCATTGGATTAACAACCGTAAACTGACTTTTAACCGCGATTACAGGTTAATTTAGCTCGCTTCCAACTCTCGAACGGCAGTACACGCTGTCGACAGCGCCGCGACGGCTATCCCCGACATAAGGGCCGCTTTTATATACAGCCGTCATACGAAGTTGCATCTCCTTAGTATAGTCTTCTTGGCTATGGCATATAGAAAATATTCTGAGAATTAATGTAAACTTTCTAATCTTAAGCTAAAAATTTACTGAAAAAGTATTTAAAAGTTATAAACATTTTCCAATGTAAGTGAAAATTTATTAAAAACCTATTAAAAATTTTCTGAAAATGTATAAAAAAGTTGCCAACAGTGGCTGTAAATCTGCTAAAGATGAGCTGCAAACTTGACGAAAGAATATTCCAAATATATTAAAAATTTACTGAAAACTTTCTAAAACGGTACTGTAGCTATACTGCAAATAATATGTACACTAAATTTACGGATACCTAAGTGACAATATATTGTGATCTTGTTGACATTGCCCGCATGTGCATAGAAAAGATACTGAAAATGAATAGCGACTTGCTAATTATATGTTGAAAATTTACTGTACCAAACCAAACATTACAATTTAACTGGAAAATTTATTGCCAACTTAATGAAGACATTTGAAAGTGTATAGAAAAGTTGCATCGGATGGAATACTGTTCAAGACAGGCTGAGAACTTCCTGAAGAGTTGCTAAAACGGTACTGTATATTTACTGCAAATATGTAACTTATATTTGCTCAAAATCTACCAATACCTAAGTGAAAATTTATTGTAAACTTGCTGAAAAATGTCTCCCCGAAAGTGTACAGTAAAGATGCCGAGAAATACTGCAAACGTGCTAATAATATAAAGTTAGGATTGGATCTGAATATTCAACCTGGCATGATGTAGGATCTGGTGTACCTCAGGGTTCTGTTCTTGACCCAACGTTGTTTCTTTTATATGCATCTGATCTTCAGCATGTTATAAAGTCCAGTCATGCTTTTTATGCCGACGATAGTAAGTTTTTCGGAACTAAAAGGGGTTTATTCTCAAATTTTGATTTTATCGAAATTCCACGTACATGTTTTCAATCAAAATTTTTGTTATTATTTTTAAAAATTACAGTTCACCATAGTTATATCTATTCATACATTTTTTAAAACTAACACTCCTGAATTCTATTTCAATACAGTTTATTTATATTAATTTGACATTTTAAGTGACTTTCAAATAATTACTCGACTTTTGCCTTTCACCTTTATTCAAACTATCTTATAGTTTATTCTGATTGTTATCTAATATCAATTATGACTTGAACTCTCATATTACCAAACAACTATCTTTATTAATTCAAACATTATTTAATCTATATGTTAGAACCTTTCTGTTAAAATAATTGCATTACCGGATTTGAGTTTAGTCTGTAATTTATTACATACATTTCGAATAGTTATACTGTTCTTTTACTACTTAAATTCACCTTTGTACGTTTTAATAATTAGGTACTTTATCATTTCATAATTAATCCCTAAGTATGATCAACTTTCACAAACAAACTACCAGTCTTGAGATGCTGCCGCAACGATATAAAAATTTACAACAGTTATCCAAAATAAGTATAGCTGCATATTTACTGAAAAATAACTGTAATTACATATAATTTATACATGGAGTTATTAGCTACAGCAATACAACTGGAGATTTAATAAAGCTTTGACGAAAGATGTTCTGTCAACCTTTTTAAATAAAAAAAAACAAAATGTAATTACCAATAATTGTGCACAAACTTGCACTAGTGTTGCTGCAAGTTTACTGAAAATTTGATGAATATTTATTGCAAATTTACCACAACAGCTCAAACATTTGAAATATTGTTTGTGCCCGTAAACGCATTTTATGTGTCAGTTTTATAGAAGTTGACTAGTGTACCCTTTTCTACACATAAACCAACATTCCGTTGCTTGGGTTGCAGATAATCTTCGGAAACAATTAGGAATGGAACGTAGAAAGCAACCTCTTCAGTTGTCTAGTTGCCTTATTAATTTTTGTCCGTTTCTATATATCGCACATTGAAAGTCATCAGAGTTAAACAACATTTATTGGTCGAATTTCTATCAGCTGTTTTTTCATTATTAGTAAGACATTTAATTTCTTGAGCATTTTGACTTAAGCCGTTGACATTTCATATTGCTGTTACTGAAAATTTGACAATCGTGAATTTCGACATCGTTTAAATTTTGTTGTCAGTATCTTTCGTTGGTTTTGTTCTCGATAAACTGTATAGACTCCAGCCTCTGTAAATTGCTTAACGGCTTTAATTGCAGTTACAGGCTTTATTTACTTTTTGATTCTTTATGCATTTTGAGTGTTCCTTTACCAAAAATACTGGTATGTCCAGGGGACGGGCTTTTCCTGTATTTCCAACCAACAAAAGCGAGAATTTCTTTATGACATAAAAGTTAGTTTGTTCCAAGTTACTGGAAGTGTCTACATTTTTTATCACTTTCTTGAAACGTTTTCCTTGTTTTACTTAGCAAGTATGAAACACACAATCGTGATATGGGACAGCCAAAGTAACTTTTAAAACGTGTTTAAACGTTGTGTTGTAGCACTGAACGCAGAGATCAAATAAACTGATATTTTCTGTTTGGAGTTTTCAAATTCAGTACCAGTATGTTCAACTTATAGGAATGGACATGTCGTGCTTGTTCTTTGAAAGCTATCTCATAGCTTTAATACTCCGTGGTTTAAACAAATATGGTGCAGTGACTTGAGACCTCTTTTCCACTGTATTTCTTTAATATTTCTTGATAAAGGAACTTTATTGTACTAAATTTCTAGACCTTTTGAAGCTTATAAGAAAAATTTTGAGTATGTCGAGCATATATTGATAATATGGAAAAATATAATAAAAAACGTTACATCTTTTCATCATCCAATGATATTTAGGAGAATACGCTTATTATATCGACCATTAAAAGTGGAAAATCTGAATATTTTTTCATATTATCCAAAGCCCAAAGCACCATCTTCTCCGCTTAATTATTTATAGAAAGGTAATAAAATGAAAATGAATTGGGTGAAAAGATGACAACGTATCATTAGACTATTATAGACAAATCCCCAAACAAAATAACTAAGTATGTCATCATATTGTTGACATAATGACCTTCAGAGTTTATAAACATGGATTATAAGAAAAATATATATTCTGAAGCCTTACTTTCCATTACTACATTTGATAAATACAGGGCTGGTATATCTCAATGTTTGCTGTGATTTAACGTCGGATGCACAGGAAAATGCTTCAGTGATTATGGAATCTGTATCAGCATACATTTGATAACATTTACATATTCACGAGGCCTGCAATAGACCTATTGCGCAACAACCGTAAAAACCAAAAAGGGGTCGAAAGCCGCCGAACCTGCAACTTAAGGCCAGTCCTTGCAGGACTTTTTGCTGGAAAGGGTAAGTGACCTACTATCAATTGAAATTCGCAAGGACGTACGTGGGTGCGACCACTTGTTGTGCGATTCATCCCGCTCGTCTTCCAGGACGCCTCGGGCGGTTTCCGGGCACCTACCGGGAACGTGTTGTTTGGCCTATCGCGGCCCAATCGGCGCAATTAGGGCTAATTCGACGTACGAAGGGTTTGTGGGGCACACGACCACTTGCTGCATCCATGCTGGCGGCGTCCCCTCAGACGGACGCCCACGCAAAAGTGGGTCGTTCCCACACCCTTGCATCGATTTTCTCACTCCACCTTCCCCTTCCAGCAGTTCATTGAACAGAACATCTGCAGCGTGTATGAAACAACCCCCGGTTACCTGTGACCTCGATGGCGCATTAATGCTGAGCTTTCATTCTGGAATCGAACTGCATTCATCTTCCAACTTTAATTCGGGCTACGTAGCAGGCGAGTACTACGTTATGAGGCAAAACGGCCGCACGGGTTTGTTAAAAAATCAGCAAACAGGGCCGTTGCTAAGATCAATTTGTAGGGGAGGCTTGGGTTTTTTCTACTATTATAATAACAAACCCTACAATTGCATCAAAAAAGGAAAACGTTCTTCCTACAATTAGATATCATCTTCATTTGCATCGACACACTCATCTCTGTTTTCATCAGGAAAAGCGTCGATTATTCTCATGAACAGTCTTGGATTTCTATTTTATTTTCTTTAACGTCATCTTAATTTCCATCGAGAAAATTGTCGATTGTTTTTATCAATACTTTTTCTTCATTTTTTCAGAACTGCATGTTGACCAGCTTCTCAAAACATAATTTTCTTCACATCTAGTCTGCATTGTTTTGTATTTGTTGAAACTTGGCGTAAAAGGTATAGGACGAGCACTTATAACCCTGCTGAATAAACACTACGAAATGCAATAGAGACATGTACCGAATACAACATGCCGCTCCATTTAACGTTCATAGATTTCCGTAAAGGGTTCGATAAATTTGCAACGTGGGCGTTTCTCGAAGCTATGGACAGGGTTACAATTAACTCTAAATATTCCACAATAATAAAGAACACGACAAGAGGGATGAAGAGACCAGAACAAACAAAAATCCCATTAAACGAGGCATCCGCCAAGGAGATGCAATTTCATCAAACTTGTTTACCTAGGCCCTGGGAAAAATATTTAAGAAACTGGGGTTTTAAGGATAACAAATATGTAAAAGTCGATGGTTTATGTCTAATTAAGTTCTGTTTGCATATTCTTGCCAATGACCTGTACGAACTTCAGAAAATGCCCCAAGAACTCAATATTTCAAGATTGGTTTTAAAATAAATATTCAGAAAACAAAAACGATGAGTCAATGTGATTTATGAGTAGCGATAGGCAACTGTAATATCGAAAACACTAGGTAAAGAAGATCGGAGTACAGAGTTTACAAGAAGAATTAGATTATCACGGGCAGCTTTTAATATACTTGGATACACACTCCAAAAAAATATATTCCAATACATTTCAAGCGTAGAGTTTACAATAAAGTAGCTACGCACGGTTTAGAAACAATGGCGATCACCAAACAAAATACAGTTCAACTAATAAGAGAGGAACAGATGGGCATAGAAAAGCGCATGCTCGAAATATATCTAGGAGATAAAGTAAGAATTGAAAATATTAAAAGAAAAAGTATAAAGAATCGAAATGGAGATAGGTGGAACACGTACCAAGAGAAGATCAGAACAAATGGACAAAAACGTTACACAGTTGAGACCCAGAGACAAAACGAGATGTAGCAAGACCAAAACGCATATGGATAGAAGATATACAGTAAGTAGACAGTATACATGCTAGGAGACATGCAAGCAAAGTTCGATATTCTTTGATGACGCAACAGATTAGTATCAGAATCAAGAATAGCACTTACGTATAGTAGTATTCCAAACCAAAGGTTCTTGAGGTTGCCATTAAAGCGGCTTTTTGTTGATATAATTGAAAATTACAAAATTCTCCTTCTTCTGTCTCTGATTTCAAAGATTTCTTGTCGTATAATTCTTCTTGTGATAACTCAATTCCGTTTTCTGCACTGCGCATGGCAATTATTGGTTCTTATCTGTAAATATTCTATTCATTTGAGAAATTATTATATTTGCAACCTTGGTAATTCTCATTTTTGTTAGTCATCTGCTTTGATTTTTCTATAAAAGAAACCATTATAAAATAATCTCTCGACTGCTTCTTCATTTTCTTACGACGGTGGTTGTAATCTGTGTCTTCTTTTGCTACTAAAATGAAAAATTCACTGTTTAAGCGATCTTAGCATGCAACGTTATGTTATTTTTTCAAGTAGCCGGCAATGATCTCGCCCCGCGAGTGACGCTCTTCAGTCCCGAACACCACCTAGAACAAGCAGGTCTTACACCTGGCTCTCACAGTGGGCATTAATTAGGGCTCATTAGTTTTCTTTTGACAATAAACGCATAAGATTAGATAATGCAGAAAACCTACAGACAGACCGGACGTGTGTTTGTGGCCAGTTCCGATGACGTCTCGATTGTTTCCGCGATGTGCCTGCCAAGTAATATTTTTGCCGTAAATGCTCTTCGGTTTATTACCGGATATTCACAACCTCTAAACTGCTTTAACTTGTTTGATGTTCCATTGTTGTTAATTAAGTGCCGATGAACTCCAACAATCGACTGTGGTCGGATTCGATTCCCTCATTGCCCAGGATGTGAATATGTTCAGCTTTCATGGTCAAGTTTCAGGGTTTCTGCCACCCAAACCACCTTATTCGTGTGCCTACCTTGTCCCAAGTCAAGTTTCAGTCTTCTTGGGGTAACCTTGCACCAGCTCAAGTAATAGCCTTGTCAATCGCACCACGTAAATCTTTGGGAGCTGGGCTCTCCAAACCTCACCGCTTCTTGTTGCACAGGTGACTCGCTTTCCTATCGGTATTGTTAAACGACTGTATTACCTACGTTATAATTACCTCTTTAGTGTGGACTTTCTGCAGGTTAAAGTACCTCCTGCATGTTGCTTACCTCCTACTTTTAGATAAAATATTTGTTTTTTTAAATGTGTGTTTACGCAAGTGTTTGCCTGACGAATACCAGTTTTGAGCTTCACCCCATAAAGAACGGATAATTGAATTTTGAATATGTCGGCTGACTTGTGGTCAGTATAACAGGCTCCATTAATCACAGCATGTAAAACCGTGACGTGGCCACCAGAACATTTAGTTAGTGCGCCATTTTTGGCGCTGTTACCTGTCGTAAATGCATTTAAGGTGTAACAGCATTGACTATTCTAGAAGTTATAAATTTGTCCAACAATACTATTGAATCTCTTAGAATCGGGACACCTGAGCAATTCTTGGGTGGACAATTTGCTAGTAGGTATACTTTCCTTGAAAACACAAAAAATCTATTTTTAAGTCTCATCTTAACTTCATTTTGAAGCAATATCACAAACTAAAAAATGCTGAATGCCTAACAAAGAGTGCGATGTATTTATGGGTCCCTAAGTCCCTAAAAACTTCAATGATAAAATTCGCTGGTGCGAGTTGAGAAGAATTTAAGATAAATAAGTATTGTAGGAGCTCTACGAAGATATTTACCTACATTTTTTTGTAAACTCAAATATGTTCATCAATTTGTTGAAACATTTAAATGGACGCTTGCATATGTCTCTTCTTTCTTCTTTTTCTCTACACGCCATAATTCCTACACTGCTCGAGATAGAGCTCTTTTCCAATTATCCTTACCCTGTGTGAGAACGGTCCCCACCTTCTGCCTGCTGTCAGCTAAATATTTGCCAATACTTTTCCTCCATTTGAATTGAAGAGGGTTCGTAGTACTCTACCACGGTATCCGCTGCGAGTTTGGTAGAGGGTTAGAGTTATAGGAAGGATAAATCAGACGTGGATGGAATACAGGTTGGAACCTGATTCCTCCGGTAATAGATGGAGGCAGAAAGCCAAAGCCCGAGTGGGAAAGATCGCAAAGAGGTGTCTACTCGCTACCCGCTCCTGCACCTTTAGGCTGAAAACACACGAAACGGTTGACGCCGACTCGGCCGCCGACTCCATGTATTTAAAGCGGACAAAACACACGCTGCGTCATGTAGCGCGTACGCTGCGGTTATACTGCGCGTATACCGCGCGTCTGCCGCGCGTACGCCGACCGTACGCTGACCGTACGCCGAGCGTACGCCGACCGTACGCTCATCCAGAACAAGTGTCGATCGCGGTTTTCTTATCGCTTCGAGTGTACCCTCAAGTCTGTGCTATCTTATGACTGTACACACGACAAGCGGTGAGTATCAGGAGCGGTTCTCAAATATCTTTGTCATATATGAAAATATTTTACTTAGATGAGTAGTATCTGACTGAGCATTTGTTTTGAAGGTTATATATGTACTAATTTAATTTTAGTGGTAAATATGTTTTCCAATATCGAAACCAAAAAATTAATAATAGAAATCCAGGCAAGACCAGCCATATAGGACATGCAGCATGTTGATTATGCAAATAAAATAAAACGAAAACGAATCCATTGTCTTCAATAGGAATACTGGCAACATGTCGTCGCTATGTTTATCGCGGCGACCTTTTAGCCGATTCGTGTGTTTTTTCGCAGGCGGCTGCCGACTCGGCGTGAACCGCTTCGTGTGTTTTCAGCCTTACTGCTACTATTTTATGATATAGTTGACATCTTGTCGACTTAATCGGCTTAATCACACGTACTTAATAGCTATTTACGAGATTAGGCCGATATCTAAGCATTTATGGTCGAGCTAGTACATCATGGTAGAGCTCGTAAGGGTGAGACACGTGATCTAGATCTGTATATTTTGTATTTACGTAATACACTGTAGGCACGCACAAAGCATTTACAAATCTCAATATCAAAGTTACGATGGTTCTGAACTCGGCTCGGCAGACAAGATTTCAGTGATATTATTAAATTGGGGTATATACTGCCCGTACAGCTGTATTGCCGACTTTTGAACAAACTGATTAACAGTTCTAAACATTCTTCAACATGTTTTTCTATGACATGTTGTTTCTCTGAGATGAGAGAGATTATGAGATCTGAACAGGTTTTCAACAGGCTTGAGCAGGTTTTGAACAGGTTTAAATGTCCAATATGTTCATCGAGCTGTTAAAACGTTGCTTTGATACTACAGACTTTATGATATAGTTGGCATCTTATCACCTTAACCGAGTACAAAACCAATGGAAGCGGTCTTACTGCTAACGTATTCAATATGTTAGTGGTGGTAGCTGTGCCTTGTTTATTTGCAAAATACACTGTTGGCAAGCGCTAATCATTTACAAATCTCAATACCAAAATACGTTGATTGCGAAATAGGCTAGGCAGACAGCATTTCAGCGATATTATTAAATTGCAGTAATGCTCGTACACGTGTTTGTATCCTAGACTTTTGAACAAATTTGTACAGATTCAAACTGATCATATTTGTTCATAAAGTTATTCGAACGTTGCATTGATACTACAGACACCTGTACCTGCATTGCTAGCATTTTATAATATGTTACATCTCATCTACTTATCAGAGTACAAAACCAACGAAAGCGGTCAAGAACCGGCCTAAGTATACTACTACGTACTCAAAAAAGTTAGTATCACAAATTCGTTAAAACCACTAACTACACTAATATTTAACAACTGTGTGGTGAAAGGTTCTAACGAATTTGTGATATTTTCAAACCACAGGCTCTAGCAGTGTTTTATTGAAAAAGTTAGTGATGATATGTATATGTATTCCGTATGCCTGACAGTGCGTTATAATTATGCGTAATCTTTTGGGATCTAACAAAGTTCAACATTGCGTTTAAATTTCCATCATGTTTGATAAAGGAAAGTCAAATATTTTGGTTCCCGATCAAGGGCTTTGATTTCTGCCAGGTCAACGCGAAACTGAAAAGCGCCAAAGAATTTAGCTGATTTAACTTGCAGGCGGACAGCGGTTTCCCAAGGAAACAGCCAAATATAATACGAATGGAATTGATTTTAAAGCCCCGTCCCCTCGGCGGCCTTCAGGTTGGGCTCGTGCTTTGCAGGCAAGGCTGCTGCCTTCTGAATTATTAAGGCTACAGGGTTAAAACTGCCCATTTTAGGAGCTGTTCGAATTTGCCCCAGGAGCGGGCGTAATTTACTTAGGGTTTATAAAACATCCCTCAAGGAGTCGCCTCTAATCTATCGGATTTATAACACTTCCGCACAGGATCACAACTACTAGTTACTGCAGACATATTTGGCTTTTGTCTGCTTAAGATATTTGCAGTCTTTTTCGAGTTCAAATCACATGCTTCAAAATTGGCAGGTTCAAACTGGTTCTGCAAACACTCCAGTCTGAGTGCAACCAGGATTGAGACTAATTTTACGCTGCAAGGGTTTGCTGCAAATACCGTGTTATCATGCATCTCATAAATATTTGATTAAAAGGATTAAATAGCATTAAAGGGTTAACAATTTAAAATGCATGTATCCCGTATTTTGAAATAAAACAAAAGTGTCAATTCAAGCTTACCAAGTTACAGTTCTTTCCACAATTTAACCATTTGCTTCTAATAGTAAAACTAAAGAGAAAACTGCGCTTATATAGCTACCATTCAAGTGTGCGACACCGCTACATCAAAAATATTGTTTGAAAGTTTTAATTCCAGACGCTCCTTCAACAGAAAACGTAACGCTAACGATCGCTTTAACACGCCTGGTTTATTCACCTTGTTTCCCAATAGAGCGCGCATATATCTGTAAGCACATAACTGAGACGGAGGCTAGCAAAATGAAACTTAATAAGAATAAAATGAAGCACGTCAGAGAATTCGCTGAGGTAAATAAGTGGAAGAAAATTAAATACTAGCGTACATTCATTCAAAAACGGCGGTCTCTCACACAAATTTACGATTTAATTTTTAACTCGGCTGAATGAATTTCAACCCTGAAATGAATACTAATAGTCTGTAATGGCAGTCTGGGCTTCAGAAGATATTTCTGCATTAAGGAGCGCGAAGGTCGTTGTTATTGGGAAAAATGGACGGAAAAACAGTAGAAAGGAGAAGAGTTATAACGTACCTACGAATGGAACTAGATTCGAGACCTCAGTTTCGACAAGTAACCATTTTATATAAGCTCATATTGTTATTCAATATATCATTAAATAACATTATTGAACCCAAATAACTATATTGAAATCGCAGATCTGGGTAAATTTAAAAGCAGTACGTGGTCCTACACTTTAGCTGATATATGTAATGTGATCTCCAGAATTCAGTCGAGCTGCAAATGCCAGCCCAAATTACAGATTTTGATTGGCGCATGTCGCGCTTACTTAAAGTTCTGCAATTGGCCTATTGAGAGATTGCCTTGAGCACCATTCCGAAATATTCGTCGTTTATGAAGTGCGTCTCGCCGTTAACCTGCGTTTTATCAATTGTTGATCAATATTTTTAATGGACTGTTGGCGACGCTTAGACTGCAACCCGATACGTGTTGGTGCCCGATTGTCGGCTAGTCAGCGATATTTCCCAAGAAATTTCATCAGCCAAATGGATGTGCGTGCCGCAAAATGCAAACTCAGCATACGTGCGCTGTAACCATTGTTGGCCTTGTGTCCTCAAAGGGGTTTGTCTAGCAGTGTTGAATTTTTCGGTGTGACGTTAGCCCCGAAATTAACCTTGATCGGAGTCACCCCAGTTTTGTGCCGTTTATGCTGTTTTTTCGTTGAAAAATAAACATTTCGGTTTGTTAAAGAAGCTATCCTGTATGGGAACTGACGTATGTCGCTTGTCGTACCCGACAGCTTAGTAATTACTTTGCGGACGACTTTCGGATCTTTTCAAAACGTCGCTAAGTATCACCCATGAATCAAAGGAAGCACAGGTGTGTTTTTCTTTCCGTCGCTTATGTGAATCTATCATTTGTTTAACCAACGTCGAACCTGCAACGTGTGTTCAGAATGGCCAAAGTAGGAATAGCATCAAGCCATTGCAGTAAAGCAATCCCTGTTACAAGCAACTTCGTTTCAGCACAGGTATTCAGATGTGACTTGGCTAGTAAAGTGTTCTATCGAAGTGCGAAATCTTAGTGTGCATTTAAACTAAGTAACGTTTAGTTGACTGAGAATACATTTTTTCTTAACGTCCTTGTATGCCGTTTTCTTTTGATTCCAATGTAATTTCATAATAGACATAACACCTATGTATTATATTTTTGTCGACGTTCACCGATTTATTATGTGCAAAGGGAAAGGCAGTTCGAGGTGGTACACTCGAGGTTTAATATATTGAGTTGTGCACTCGAAGTTTACTATTTTTAGTCAAGCTGTCTTGCCGTTGTTTACAGGGATCCCTTGTTGTTATTTGCTGTTTTCTCTAGCGAATTGATTACTTGTATTTTGGATTTTGCATCTTCTTTTATGTAGTGCGCAAATGTAGTTATATTGTAGGTTGCCTGTTTAACATTTCCAATCATTGTTTAAAGAGTTTAATCAACCTCATTTACAATATTTTGGGTTTCTTTGTGTAGCAGTGTCAATTGGCTAAGTGATAAGGAACCGCGTCTTTCAGGCGCGTTGAATTTAAAAGTTATGTTTAACCTTTGAATAGTAAATTTTTAAGAGATTGTAAAAATGAAGTTGCACTTCAATGGATGAACAATTAAGTATTTAGTTGACAAACACGTAAGTATTCATTTTGCACTGGACCCAATCCGCTTGGGCTGTAAAAGGAGTGAATTTATGAAACTAGGGCTTGAATTTTTTCGTGGGGGCGCCTAGTATTTCCTACTTTGACTAACCCGAAACAGGACCGGACTTCACGAGTACCGTACAGTTCTCCTCCCCGCGAGCTAGCTGTGGACAATCGGGGGCTTTAATACCGCTGGCTCCCAATGCTAATTGAGCGTGTGGTAAGTACGGTCCGGTGTTGTCGTAAAGTAGTGTGTATATCGTAACATGTATTTGTAAGTTAAGCCGTGAGTTGATTTCATACAATATAGTAAATTATCTAGGAGAGAGCACAATCAGAAAGCAACATCACACAATAATCAAGCAGTTCTGCAGCTTATAGGTCTTCAAAATATGCGCAATCTAATCCCATATTTCGTTCTAGGCCCTCAAAAACTGTGCTGAAAGCCTTGGAGTGTCAGACCACACGTAGCGAGACATGTTACAATGGGAAGAAGTGGGCACATTTGGTCGACCCTTGCAGACCACAGAGAAGGTCGAACACGAAGAACGGGCCCGGGGTCGAACCGCTGTTTCTGGAGTGCTAGTTCGCCACAGAATTAATTGTATTTCTAAAACTACTCTGTCGGATGCTGGTTTTTAGTTGCAAGTTGCTTGAGGGGGAACACGGCGATTTTATGCCGGCTAAAGACTGTTTTGGAAGGAAATGTATCCATACAAATTACCCTCTAGCTTTGAAATCAGGGTAAAGTCGCTCCAGGCGAGACGTGGCGAAGGTGCGAAAGCAGATTGTGTCGCTGACGATCAAAATACCATCTGTTGAGTAGCTGGTCTAAAAGTGGCTGCTCCGAAAACGTGTAACTCAGAAAGGGTGTAACATTATTTGGTAGAATAAATTGTGGGTTTTGCATAAGGCATTTCTGAGGACATGGAATTATGTTATATAGAATTTAATCGTGAGTTCTTACATTTTGCTTTGAACTGAAAAATTCGTTAGAAAGAACTTAAGGTAATCTAGATTGGAAAGATCACTGACTTAGGGGGTATCTTAAAACTATTGCCACTATTATCAAAAATCATGAAATGTTTGAAGAATCAATGAAATTATTTTAAAACACTTGTAGGTACTATTTACCCCTTTCATTTTGTGTTTATTGTAGTCTCTCATTTATTAGTATTTTCATGATTATAAGTCTTTGAATAGTCGAGCAGTCTAAATAATACGTTCTAAATTTTTCTAGAAACAAACCGAACCCGAAGTTATTTTAAGGTGCCAGGGGCTTGGCGGTCAGATAGCATGTGCATCTGTGGATGTTGTGAACCATAGATGGTAGCATTCCAAAGCGAGAGCTCTTATTTGCTTTTGCAGCGTTGCTTGTAGTAATTATGTGGATTAATACGAGGTGAAATAATTAGGTGTGTAATAGATATTATTGATCGAGTAGCTTTGCGATGAACGTTATATGCAGTTTGATGGTGCAGCTGAGTTGGACCCTGATTTATTGTTGATATCGATTGTAGAGAGCTTTGTTGTTTGGGTTGTTGCTTATTGTTTTATTGTTGGGTTGGTGCCCAATCGATACCGCATCTAGTACTACCGTGCTTGGGAATAGCGGACATCCGGCGAGATAACTGCTAAGTTTTGACCTGATAAATATACATAGCTTATCAATGATCCAAGTGCCCTATAATTTCAGTCTTCTGCAGGAGCGGCAACCGTAGATAAAAATTACGCTGAAATGAGTTGTTGCTCATGCTCGTTGGTCTAGTTAGCATTTGGATAATAGGAGCTACATGCGGTAAGCATCCACTTTACAGATATTACAGGCATATCATCGACGGTGTACCGGAAGAGAAAATCTCTGCTGAGACGTTCTACTAGAAGCTACGCGAGAGCGCCGCGGAGGCCGCAAAACCGCCTGTATAAACAATCGCCCGAATCTATGTGCCTACAAATACTATAAAATTATCAAGAACCTATTGAAAATATTAAATACAAATGTCTTCTGACATGCACGTTAAATAATAGTTATTAACGACATAAGGCCGTTAGTAAGCATCTAACATACGAGGATGAATTTATCCGAGTTAGTTAGATGCGATAACGGTCGTATGTCGTTGAATACTTTTCATAACACCTACAAAAATTTAAATTTTAGCGCAATTTAAATGAAAAAGATAAATAGTATTAGTAACGGGTGTTAGAAAACTCATGTTATCAGAGTCACCTATGGAGAAAAATTACGTTTGGCAATACTGAAACGTATTGTTGGTGACACTGTACGTCTATATCAAATTCAATGTTAGTAGGTTAGGTTTTGCGTGAGTTTTGACACAGACTGACGCAAAACCTAACCTGCTAACCTCGAATGCGACATAGACTTACAGTGTCACCAGCTATACATTTCAGTATTGCCAATGTTAAAATGTTACTGCTCTGTTATTTCTTAACGACCAAGGCTGTTAAGTGTATAATGGCCATGGCTGTTATGGGTAACTTTTCAGTCAGGTTGACAGTTCTGTTATTGATAAATAACAAGTAGCTGTTATGAAAACAGCTTTATCTACGACCACTACTAAAAGTAGGCCTTTTAGCGCTAGCTTGTTTCACTAAAAGTGACGTTTTATAGTTTACCGTGTTTAAAGAAATCAGCTGTTTACTTTTAGCACACGGTCTAAAAGTGAAGTGAGGTTATAAAACTACAATTTCGAACTGCAAGTGAAGTTGTAAAGCTATTCTAGTTGCTTCTTGCGTTACAGGTAAAGCGTTTTTGAAATAATTAAAGCGTTATGTAATGAATACAGTCATATGTGGAGTATCAATAATTACATTTCGTAACTCACCTTGACAGCACGGGCGTGGCCAAACAATCGCCCGCGCGGCGTGGCCTACTGTTCATTATGACACAAATTAAAAGTGTCGCAGATGCGAACCTTTCTTAAATCGATATTTATGGATTAATAACGGTAAAATTAAGGTCGTAGATAAAATATTGTATGCAACGCGTGCTAAAAGTCGTTTATGCGCGAGACATGTTATGAAA
This sequence comes from Agriotes lineatus, assembly GCA_940337035.1. Lineage (NCBI taxonomy): Eukaryota > Metazoa > Arthropoda > Insecta > Coleoptera > Elateridae > Agriotes > Agriotes lineatus. The sequence goes on along the minus strand of OW679195.1, from coordinate 189,312,018 downwards.
CTCAGCCTTCGGCTTTGTTTCATAATTTTCATGTCTCGCGCATAAACGTCGACTTTTAGCACTTGTTGCATAAATAGCTATTATGGGTATTATTAAAATCTTCTCACAGAAGTATTTTGAAATATACTCAATAACTCGGTTCATTGTCTTATAAAGGGAGATAACAAATCAATTAAACTCGGTCCTCAGTTTAGTTTAGGCCTCTGAAGTTCTTTTCGAAATCGACTATCAATTTTGAAGACTTTGGGTGTTTATTCATAACGATCTTTGATTTTCCACTTGATTTTTACGATATCCCATAACTTTCAAAAAATGAAAGCAGTAGTTACTCAAGCCTATAAACTACACTGCTGCATATGGACATTGCCTATCTATACTATAATTTCTGAGATCCGTATGAGTGCAATGACATAAATATCGTCTTATATACGTTTAGTGACTTAATTGAATCGCTTAACGTATACTCTAACTGTCCACGAATAAATTCTGACCTACTCGGAATTTGCTATGTGTATTTGCTTGGAAGTGTACCGATTTAGATCTAGTTGAATGTAGTTCGTCGAAGCATTATTGTGCTGGAAAATCACGGTTAAATACAACGCAATTTTCGCGAGTGGAACTATTAGGAGCTGATGTGATTGTTCTTACTCGAGACTATTGATCCTTGCGAAAGGCATTAAAACTACCGATTTCTAGATTATATGCACATTTTTGTCAAGAAATTTATGATTTGGTTTCTATACGTTTTCAGGAATTTAGCTTCATAGAAAATCGCAAATACCACCAATATTTTGTTTTACTACCGAATCAACGCATCTTATAGTGAAAAATAAATATCCCTCATAGTAAATGGTTGACCGGTTTGAAACACATATATATCAAAAATACAGAAGCAAAGAAAAAACAGATGTATTTGACAATGATACTCAAATGATAACGTTTTTGTAAGATTACTATTGAGAATATCCCTTATGCAAATTCAGTTGGAAATTTTTCGTGGTAACGGCGAAAATTGATAATCGGAAATTTACCGGAATATTTCCACTTATGTCACTGTCATCACAAAAAACCGTAAACTATTAGTACTTAGATATTAGTTTCGTAATTTTTTTAATAAAAATGTTTTCTTTACTGTGTTTTTTTCATTCGTGATATTCTCTATCAAAATATAACGCGTGCTTAAAAAATTTCCCTACGGAAATATTTTAAGCACTTGTTATATTTCTACTGAGAATTTCCGGCAATTTTTAAGCAACATTGCAGAACATTTTAAAAACAATTTCAGTACAACAAGTGTGTATTAAACCTTTCATTAAGTTTACATCAAGTTTTCAGTAATTTTGGAGTGGACTTTGGAAAGCTTTCAGTACGTTTTCAATAAATGTTTAATAAGATTGGCTCGAATTTTCAGCATGTATTGAGAGAATTTTCAGTGCAGAGTAAATTTTTTACGGTATCTACACATTTTATTCAAGTTTTTATCCAACTTTCAGACATTTTGCTATAGTCCTTTAACAAGTTGTCTGCGAATGCTTAACAGGTGTTCTTCAAATATTCACAAACTTGTCTGTCTATTGCTTTTCAGTATGTTTTAAGAAAACTTTCAATAAGTACCAAATAAATATGCAGTACGCCTGTAGCAAATTTCCAGCACGTTTAGTAGTGATTTCCATAAGTTTACACCACATTTTCAGTATATTTTCAACAAATGTTTAATAAGATTGCTTCAGGTTTTCAGCAAGTTAACACTAACCTTTAAGCATGCTTAGATAATTTTCAGCAAGTGTCAGGAAAATGTTCAGTGCTTGCAGTAAATTTAGAGGTTCCCAGTAAACACGTCCTGCAAGTTTTCAAGATTACGTCAAATTTTCAAGCTTAAAAAATATTTAGTGTTTAGTAAATTTTCAGTTAACTGGCAATACATTTTTAGAAGGTTGGAATATTTCAATCAAGTTTTCAGTAGTTATACCCCTAGTGCATTCTGTATATTCGAGTATTTCTCGAGAACGCCTCGCCTTCTCGAATATTCGAATTATACAGAATGCACGAGGGGAATATTGCAATACCTCGAAGAAATGTCATCCTTTCTATACCACACTATTAATTTTTAAAGAGTTTTCTGTTTTCTTTCTGAAATATTTGTGTACCTAGCTGGTTTGCTTTTCTTCACGCAAATACTCGATATTGCACTTGTGCAAATACCCGCGAATATTTTGCACTAGGCAAAATATTCGCGGTATTCGACTCTGATTGGTTCAAATTTTCAAAAATGATTGATGGGATTGGTTTATATTATCTGAGGAGAATAGTCATTAAACATTCAAAAATCATTCACAACTTTGCCTCAAATGTTTACAAAGTTGTCTGTTACTTTCAAGCATGTCCTAGTAAATTTGCGGTGTCAAAAAGGTTTTCAGTGTGCGTTCAGCAGATTTTCAGCCGGTTTGTATTAGTAGTGCTTTCAAGACATTTTCAAATTTAAACTAGTTAACATTAACCTTTTAGCATGTCCAAAGAATTTTCAGGAAGTGTTAAGTGTCAAATCAAGTAGGTTTTCAGTATGCTTGCAGAACATTTTCAGCACGTTTGTAGTAGCATTTTGAACAACTTTATAGCAAATTTTCTTTAATTTTTTCCTGCACTTTATGGTAAACATTTCAATTAATCAGCAAAAGTTTAACAAGCTTGCTTCAAATGTGTTCATAAAATTGTCTGCAGCTATTAAGCATCTCTTAGAGAATTTTCTGTAAGTGCCAAGTAAGTTTTCAGTGTGCTAGCAGAAAATTTTCAGCAGATCTGTAGTACTGATTTTAATAAGATTGCATCTAATTTTGCCCTTGACTGTACGATGCTTTCAGTACACTTTTAGCGAGTGTTTAACAAGATTACCTCCGATTTTTAGCAAGCTAAAAGTAACTTTTTACCGTGCTCATAGAATTTTCAGAATGGGTCAAGTAAATTTTCAGTCAGCTTGCAATAAATTGTCAGATTTGCCGTAACCATGCCAGTAAACTTTTAACCAAGTTTTCAGATTGCTGGCAGCAAATTTTAGCAGGTATGTAGTACTGCTTTTAATAAGAGTACATTTAATGTTCAGTAATTTTACCCTAGACCGTATAAAGCTTTCAGTACACTTTAACAAATCTTTAACAACTGTTTTAGATTTTAGCAAGGTAACATAACTTTTCACCATATTAGAGGTAACTTTTCACCATATTAGAGAATTTTCAGGAAGTGTCAAGTAAATTTTCAATCAGCTTATAAATTTTCAGAGGGTTTTCAGCTTTCAACGGCACATTGCAAGCATGTTTGTGGCCAGTTTGTGACCAATTTTTAGCATCAAATAGCAATGAGCAATTCTAATATTGCAACGCTGAAAACATAAAAATCATACAACCCCATTATTAACCAATACGTTGTAATTTAAAGGTTTGTTCAAATTATCGTTATAAAAACATGTTAGAACAGAAATTAAACTATCGATCTTATTGTTTAATAACTATAATCTGTTTATTCGCACTCCATGCATTAAATATTGCTACGCAAATAGCTCAACTCTAGGAACCAACGTTGCAAATTACCAATTCAGCCACAGTCTATGAAACTCTTGGCACAGGCAATTTTTGGAGAGTTTCTTCTACGAATCTGCGATTTTCCATCCTGGAACGGTTCCAGGAGCTGCGTTGCGTGAGCCGAATCGATACAAGAATTGCTAGCGACAAACACGTCGTAACGAGGCATGGTTTTGATGGCGTTAACCATGGCTGACAGATAATTGCCCCAACGATTTGGGGAATTTCCGCTTACATAAAAGGCGGAAGGCTATTTTTCTGCCTGCAGATTTAGAAATTAGTCGGCCGTGTATGCAGTGACACTGGAACGATATTGTCAAAAATTCAAGCTTGGATGAAGCTTGAGCTTGAGAGCATATTGGGGAGGTCTCTTTAAGTGAAAATGTTTAATGAATACATGGTCTAAACTCAATCTTAATGTTTTTTATATAGTTATGATTGAAATCTGCGAAGCACATTAGTTCGATGATGTTTGCCGTAGTGTTGGGATTAAAATATTTGATGGTTTATTTTCTTACAATTTCTGAAATATTTTGAACCCTAACAATAATGACAAATAATATTAAGAGTTAAACCACGATTCCTTGTTTTGGAGACTCATAGTGCACGTGCAATCAATGCATAGTGTTAAGAATACTGGCTTAGGGGTAGAATTCGGAATTGAGCAAGGGTTGTAACAGAAGCGCGACGTATGTTGTGAAAGTGGGTTGCTTTACGTAGTTTGTTGGCGTACATGATTATGCGAACTAATAACTAATTATAATGTGATAAGTTGCAATAATGCGAGGCGAATTTGCGACCGCTGACATGCCTATTCTTAGCTAGTGAGTTAGATGGTAGCTACTGTAGAATGTGCGTACTATCATATTCAGTTGAATAATGTTTGATAGCTTTTTGGCAATTACAGCAGATGCTAGACGTTAGCGGTTTTTTTTCTCATGGTAATTGAAGGGATGGATCCCTCGGAAGCTTGTCGTTCCGCCTAGTGCTCCGGCGAAAACATGTTGTTCCACAGTGGGTAGCATCCGGACAGGATTTAAGGTAATTGCTTTATTCAGGGTGTCTAGCAGATATGGCATTCAAAATTCCCGTATAATTTCCGTATTTTCCCGGTTACTTTAGTAGGATACGCGTATACTTTCTGGTCTTCCGGTCTGACTTTTTCGGGTATTCATAAAAAAAAAACAACAACGACCTGTCTTCGAGCGTCCCGTACATTTTTGCAATTATTCCGGATAATCCGAATTTTTTTTCCGAAATTTCGCTGATTATTTTCGTAAAATGGCAAAAATTACTGCAAATTCCCTTTGATAAAAAAATTCCCGGTTGTCTAAGAAATTCCCGCATATTTCCCGCATTTTCAAGGGCACTTTCAAATTCCCGTATAATTCCCGGTTTTCCAGAAATTCCCGGTCGCTAGACACCCTGTTTATTGTGAAAGACCAGCAACCATCGAGCTCTTACTGCCTCTGTACGGCTTGTAACAATAATCTAGAGGATTACTATTGGGCAGTGCTAACGAACAGTGCCGACAGCTAACCCAACCAGTAAAGGTGAGGTACTACGGGGTTGATGCTGACTGATGCAAGGCCTAGTATTGTAACCTCGCTGCCGGAAGTAGGAAGGGGCTAGGGGGCGCTACCTTCAGTGAGTACAAGCGTGGGATCCCGCAGAAAACAATGGGCCCAGCGCCGTCCAGAAATTGCTGTGCCCTTTTAAACCGGGTATGGTTCCGAAACCCTATCCTGCCCCGCGTCTTGCAATGTGGACCAGATTTGCTTCTGGCCCTGCTTCTCAATCGACTCCCTGACTTGTCTCGGATACTAATACATTCGGCTACATATGACTGACACCTCAAATGACGGCTTTGGCCTCTCATGCGCCTTGGATACTAGACAGGATTACTCCAGGCCCGACACATCAAACGGGGGCTCCATGTTCACCCCTTGGATCCGTCTCTTTCTGCTCAACAAGCTGGAACAGCTCCGCCACGAGAAGGCAAGAGTAGAATCTTGAAAGCACTAGGCTATGTAAGCGCCTCGCCTTTTTACAGACAGTTTTACTGGGAAACGGTATGCTCGGGGTAGCTTGTCTCGGATACTGGTCATCGGCTAGCCTGCCCGACAGCTCAAACGACGGCCTGGCGTATATCGAAACTAGGAGCAGGTTCGCTCCTGGCCCTGCTTCTCAGTCGACTGCCCGACTCGTCTCGGATACTAGTACAGACCACTGGGCAGGCATCTCTAGCGACAACTCCAAATTTCTCCCTCGCCTCGGATACTAGACCAGGACCGCTCCTGGTCCGACACCTCAAACGGCGGCCCCGCGTTTACCCCTTCGATCCGTCCCTTTCTGCTCAATAAGCTGGAGAAGCTTGGCCACGGAAGGGCACGAGTGTGGTCTTGAGAGCACTGTGTTGTGTAAGCGCCCGTCCGTGCTCTCCTGGGCCTCCCTTGGAGCCAGATTTACAGGGTACACATTTGTCTGCCTTTATGACTAGGATGCACCAAGCAATAAAACATATCCCCCCCTCCATACAAGTGATGGCAAAGTCCGCGCGCACGTCCGGGACGCCACTGAAAACAAAGCGCCATCATTGCCCAACAATTAGTGATGGGCATAATCGGAATGTTCCATTTCGGAATGTTTATAAAATCGGAATATCATCCGATTATTTTACATTCCGTAAATGCAAGCAAGAGAAAACGATCGAAACAACAACAAGCGGAAGGAAGTGCATGCAAATTTGCGATGAGAGCACTCGCCGTCGCGCCGTAAGCCTTTATCTGCGTTGGCATCTTATATTTGGGTTTGTAGGACGGCCAGTAAAACAATTTATGAGTTTGAGTCGCACAGTGGGATATAAGACGAAATAAAGTATTTTTTCAAATTATTTCAGTAGCTACCTTAATAGACTTTCGGAAAATGGTAGTGATATTTTAAAGTTTAATGGCACATAAAGTACATAATAGATAGTATAAAACAATACATAAATTTGAAATCTGTAAGGTGTACTATCTACTAATTATTCTACTAAATACCACTGCCATTAGTGCCTTTCACGTATCATACACGTCGCGATCCGTCGGCATTCGCCAACCAGCATATAGCAGTCAAGCGAGTCAACACAATATTCCGTATTCCGTTCAGTTCAAATTGGCATTTCGTTTTCTCATTTTGTATACCGAATAGTAAAATAATCGAATTCCGAAAGTTCCGAATTTTGTGCAACGAACAGTAAAATAATCGAATTTCAAAAAGTTTCGAAACGTTCCGAAATAATCGGAACCTTCCGATTTTTTGAACAATCGGAAATTTTCCGATTATTCATTCCGGATAGGCCCATCACTACCAACAATTGCTGTACTATTTTAAAACGGGTAGGGTTTCGAAGGCCTATCCCATCCTCTTGGTGACTGTCCGGGTCTGATCAACAAGCCTTGTGCATATTTGCTCTGCATACGGGGACTTCCTTTCATGAAGCGTACTCGTATTAATCAGACAAGTAACTGTCGAGAGCGGACTCTACCACAATTGTTTGCTGTCATGCATTTCTGCAGTTGCAACATTTTTGCCAGCGGCATCCTCACCCACGGTTGTGCAGCAATACACCAACAAAATACGCAAGTCCCTGCAGTTGTAGGATAGGGTGGCCTCGCCTTTTACAGACAGTTTTACTTGGGAAAACTCCTTGCGGTATGCTCGAGGTAGCTTGTCTCGGATCATCAGTGAGCCTGCCTGACACCTCACACGACGGTCGTGACGCGTCTCGGAACGTGGACCAGTAATGCTCCTGGTCCTGCTCCTCAGTCGACTGTCCAACTCGTCTACGATACTAGTACAGACTTCCGCGCCGACACCTCTAGTGACAGCTCGAAAGCTCTCCCTTGCCTTGGATACTACAACAGGACTGTTCCTGATCCGAAACATCGTAACGTGGAGCCTGCATTTGCCCCTTTAATCGCCTCTGTGCATACTGGGCTCCCCTTGGTGTATGAGTAGGGGGCACTAGGCACACACCTTAATTTGCACCAGATTTGCAGTTTCTGTTCTTTTACGTTTAAACGCTTGCTTCCGCCACTGGGCCAAAGAAGGGTCACACTTGCACTATTGGACCCGCCGCTGACTTGTGGTCATGTATCAGTTGCATCCACCACCTTGAGACATTGTAAAAGTATCAGAATTTTAATTTGAAGATAACACACATAAACGCGTCTAACAGTGGAATTTATAACAATGTCTAGCAATAAACTGTATTAACACTAGTGTGTATAATTTCTCATAAAATTTTGTTAAAGAAGCTACCGGAAACGTTCTGGATAGTAAGATCGCCTACACAAAGCCCCGGTTTAAATTAAATCCGTGTCCCGTAATTCTCTAACGAGCTTTTGCCGTTTTCGACACGCGCCTGATTAACCTTAACCACTCCGACTACCGCGGATTAATCAAGTTTAATGAACTCATTTATATGTATGGAGCGTTTTTAATTTTTAAATTGAACGGGGCCAGCTCTAATTGGTTGCTCTAGCCATCGATTTTCAGGAACTGTCGATTACGCCACGTTTATTAACAAAAGTGAAATATTTTGGTCGTTACAGCTAAAAAATGATTAACCAGATTTTAATTTAAATTGAATCGTTTTACTGCACTCTTTCTTCATATTTGAACTAAACCTTTAGTCACCTACATATTTTATTTTTAAGTTCAAAAACTTGTTTTAATTAAACAAAGATGATGTTTTATCAAAAATGAGATACTTGTAATTAGTGCAATTAATAAATGCGAAAATATGCTCAGATTAAAAACATTACAAAAAAAAAACAAAATTCATTTTAATTTTAAAAATAAATACGAAAAGAGCTTAATCAAAATGTCTCCTAAATTAGAGAAAGTTCTAAGTTTGAAATTAAAATGCGAAAAAGTCATCTGTTCACATGGTTTTTCTTTTTCTTCATAGTATAGAACGTGGTTTACCACCATACATATTTTCTTCAGTTACCATTTTGGAAATATTACAGATTTTGAGTTGGAGTCTGAAACTATCTTTCGTTTATATTGATTTTGTTTCGACAATTTCCTATATAATCGAAAAACGAATCACATGTCTTATCTGCATTCAATAACGTGAGATCATTTAAATTTATAATTAGAGTCGCCTGTGATTCGTGTTATACGTTTGGCAGTACTGAAGTGTATTGTCAGTCGATGTCAAATTCGAGGTTAGTAGGTTAAGTTTTGTTTGTTATTTGAGACACACTGACACAAAACTTAACCTGAAAATTTCGAATTTGACATAGACTGACAATACACTTAAGTACTGCCAAATGTATTATACGAACCACAGGCCACTCTAATTATAAATTTATTTGATCACTCTTTATAAAACTATATCTATCTTCTGTTTGTATATTTTGAACCCAGATTCTTGGCTTAGAACCTGATGCTCTAGCACCAAACCAGCTTCTCTGCTTTGAATAACAAATCGACGTCATTGTGTTCATAAATCGATATTTTTTCTAGCAAAATGCGATTAATATTGGTTTTGAGCACGAAATCGGCTTTTTCATTCTGTTCGCATAGTATTCTATAATTCAGTTAATATCTTACAGTAACAGAGATCCTGAGCTAAACCTTCAGTAATTAATTAACATGTTTTCAATGTAAAAGTGATATTGGCTTTGACCAACGTATCAACTGGTTTTTTCGAGGTACATTATCTATTCACAGAATGTGACACGCAAATAGTAACAACGCGTCTCCTACACAAGTACGTTTCTTATTGCCAGCTAGCTCAATAGCAATGAACTCTCTCTCACCTCATTTACCTCAGTCGTCGTTAGGGGCAGTCCCTATTGAATTGAACTTCGCCATTTACCTGCACTCGTGCTCCAAAAACTACATAAATAGACACCAATTTGTTAGTAAACAAATGAACAAAAATATATTGCCTGTTAAAAAACAATTCCACACTGTTCTAAACTACCCCGCATTTATATGCAGCATGATATTAAAACCCCGCAAAAAACTATTTCTATTGCGCATTTTATATAATGCCCCATGAAGTGTTATAACTCACTTAATGCCGATCTCGATGGTGACCTTTTTGTCGCTAATTTCAGTACAAAGTCACTCACTTGTAGTGATGACTAAAGAATATCAGTTGCGCAATACCTGGATTGGGGGCTCCCCGTAGTTCTACGACGATGTCTTTGCTATTGCGCCACTCCTTAACAAGGGCGCTTCCATTGTCGACTTCCTGGCTCCAAATCACCAAACTGCACTATCTACAGATATTCGACTAGCTCTATTTCGCTCACCAGCTGCTATTTTAACGCTTTGCTTCACTTGCATTTTCCCAGAAAATGTAGGAACTTTGCTTTTAACTGACACTGTGTGCAACTTCAAAACTGGCTCGACCCATGGACACTCTTGGGCCCGCAAACCAAATACCTTTTACAATTAGCTCAGACTGACGCTTTCCGCAAAAATCAATAGTGTTCAGCATTTTTTATATTAGCGAGCGTTTAAAACTTATAGTGGTGCACTTAACTAATAATTGTAAATAGTGAGATGGATATGCTCTAATAATTATTAATTCGCTTTTGGGGTTGTTTATAAAATTAATTTAGACTGATTAAAATATTATGCTGTCTTGTATCTTCTTTTACTTGATCCAAAATAAACCGCAGTCTGCCCTTTTAATGTTTTATTTATCTGCAATTTATTATCAAAACGCTAGCTTAGTAGAACAGTTAACCCTATTCCCAGGGGTGAATGCCTAATAGATTGTAATTTTTACTTGATCTGGTGAGCCACTGTACACCTGCATTAGTTCCAATACACAGTAGTTATTGTATGCAATATGTCAAAACCTACAAAATGGTTCGTATCATGCAGTCAGCGTTGTTGACTTTAAAATATTCAAAATTGTGAACATTCGCAGAGGTATTTATTCAAATCGTAGCGCTTTGGCGGTTGTTATTATCATTTGTTTCAGGCATTAATTTGTTACATGACGTCAGAAGGGATGCCGACTAAATCTCGCAATTTTTTTACCTTCGCCTAACCTCAAATTTGGGTAAATGCTTATAATTTGAATTGCACCTTCGCTGGATGCTAGGTTATGCTTGAATCTTGATAAGCAAGGTCTGATACTTTTAGGTTAAAACAGTACCTTAAAATTTGGTGTGTTCTTCGCAATGTTCGGCAAGGGGCCCCAGCTGATATCTTCCTTTGGAACGGTTTCCCCCGGTGTTTTTGCTGTTGGTCGGTCTCCTGAACTCCTGCCTGATGCGTCGCAGTAAAAATCCCTGGCTTTGGATCCTATTTTTGGCCGGAATTCAATATCGGAATCCTGATGTGATCGGCTCGAAATGATCATCGGAGGTGCTCTCGGTGAAATTCTAATTTTATGTTGCGGAAAATCCCACAAACGTACCCACATAAACTTCAACACTTGGTCAACACAATGATATACTTTTTAGCTCGAAATATTTTAATTTATTATATAAAAACTTTAGTTGAAGTGGAGCACAAAACTACATGTCAAGCTTAATTTAATTATTCATTTGTTCTCTTATTTCCGCCATTAAAAACAAAATCTAATCTATTACTATGGTTATCAAAGCACCGGAAATTGGTTTTGATCAAATTAAATACATTATGGAAATGAATTTGATTACAAATTATATTTACAAACTTCTTATAACTAAAATATTGCCCATTTCTTAATTTTAAAAGGTCTGTTTGCGCCACAAACACGTTTTTATTATTTACTCTGCTCTTTTCACTCGCGTTAATTGCACTGATTATTCATTTCTTAATAATTGCTTTTCCCTGTCCTTCTGTCTGCTTTTCACTTGCTTTTCATGAATTGCTGCCTGATTTTCTAATTTGCTCTTTGTAACGTATTATTATTTTCTTCTGGCTTTCTATACGTTTTTTAGATTGCTCACAATTTCCCTGCTTAGCTATATTGAAATCTACGCTTCATTGACATGCACTTCGCAAACCTTTTTGTGACTATTCATTTCTTTCGGCTCGGCCATTCATTTGCACAAACCTAATATTTAATTAATTTGAACGTCAACTTCAACCCTGTGAAAAACAAGCTTTGCCCTTTGCTTTCTTTACTCAATTCAATTAATAATACTGGCATCTCTTTTCCAATGCATTTACTGATTGAAATTTAAGCTTAGTATTGCAGTTACATAAAACACCCCAACTCCGTGCTTATTGACTTGTTTCTTAAGTTATACTGCAAGCAGAATCGGGTCGTGAGCCTAAGGCCATCACAATACATACCTAACATCAAACAACAAAGAGCGTATATGTACTAATGGGATCTCTATTAAAATGCTATTCGAAACCTACCCAGACGAGCCAGGTAAATATGGCACACATTAAGGTTACATTTTCAAAATAAATCGACTAACTGGTTCTTCTAGTATGCTATTCCTTAGTTATTGTTTTTCTTTGTCAGGTATGCATTCATTATTATGCATTAAACTTGGACTTGAACAAGAAGGTTACTATCTCGTCCTCCTCTTCCTTTTGCTTCTTTTCCTTTGTAAGGTATTTGTTGTTATAAAATATCTTTTCACACAATATTATGTAAATATCTTTTCACACAATATTATGTAAATATCTTTTCACACAATATTATGTAAATATAATATACATCAAATATGAGTTTGAAGAACAAATCGACTGTATCTGTCTTCTTTTCTCGTCTTGTTTGTAAAATATTCTAATATGCCTTTCATATACAATGAAAATCATATCGAATTTACCTTTAGCTTTTCTATATTCTGTCCAATTAACATTTTGATAAACATCCAACACACTAATTTGGTTTTAAAAATCAAATCCACTTTTTTCTTTCTATTTATATAGCAGGTAGTGATAATGTTATCTAATGCGCTTGATGTTCTCGGTCACGGGCGCGAACACATTTCTTCAGATTCTTCAAATTCTTGGGTTGGCCAAGAAAAGACCATTTCGCCTGGGAAACAGAAGCTGCTTAAGACTCCAACACCTGCCTGTCTAAAGTTGAGTTATTACATGTTTGTGTTATATGATTTATTTACTGATGTCATATTGAAGTTCTGTTATCTCGTAAAAATTTACCGTTGAATCATTTGTACATTGTGACGTAATTACGAATCGAGCTATCTTCAGCGAACGATTATTTTATGCCGTGTTTTTCCATTGTTATGTTTAATTAAGGCACCTTTCCGCCTGATTGTGTCCCCCAAAATTTAACGTCGTGGATTGTATTGGTACGCAGGTAGTTCTTAAAATCTCCCATAACTCAAGCCACATACAAGTGTGAAGTGATATTTGCATAATACTGTAATTAAATTTTATAAATAAATAAATATATATATATATATATATAACGAAAAAAAAAACTATTTAACTGAACACTTAAGCAAATATCCGACTCATCAATACATGATACAATTAACTAATTAACACTTATTCATCATTTAAGTTTGTAGTGTGCAAATTAAATTTAGCACAGTTTAAATAAGAAATGTTCTGCTTCATGTAATCTTATTTTAAGACTCCTTCTACTCCCAAGTGGCATTCGTTATTATACTAAACGAAGTAGACTATTAATATTCATTTGTTCGACATGCAAAATGCAAATTGAGTAATACAAGTCACACTTAACAAATAAAGCACACATATTCGGGTAAGATTAGGATTTAATGTAAACCTTCGTGTTTAAAACCACACAAAATTGTAGCATTATTCTGACAGACGCTGAAGCGATTAGTTAAACAGAGCTTTAAATTCCGCTCTATACAACGTGACGTGTTACATTTGCCCTTTCGCAATTAATGGAGTAATAGCGAAACATAAATTGAATTATTCACAACTACAGAACACAGGGTAATGAGAGACGTCGTATAAAGCAGAGGCTTGTTTTCGGTATTACACACATATTGGGCAGGTAGTTGTGGAGAGAGTAATTTCTGTTACAATATCCATAAAGCTTTGAATTTAAAATTTATAGATCTCCAAGTTTCTACATGTTTTGGAAAGGCGATTTTGATTAAATAGCGAAATCATTTGTTCTTCATAGCAACAAAGGGGCAAGCAAATTTGATTTTTTAGTTGTTAGTACAATTCTGCTATAAATGTTTTCTTGTTTCTACATGTACTCGTACATACCGACCTATGTTTGTTCCAAGTATTTTATAAATTTCTGCAATCTTCATTGAAATCGAAACTTGTGAAGTTGAAGGGTTCATGTACTAGTAAAACATTAGTTTTCTGACTTAACGAAAGGTCAACACTTTCATGTAAATCTGTTTAAATCAACGAATTTCGTCTCTGGTTATTTACAAGAAAACTTTCAAGCTGCTAAACAGCACTGACATGGAATTTATGGAACCGCTCGGGTTATTGTATTTCGGGAAGGCGGAGTTTCCGTAATACGAACAGTAATTTCCGCAATATGAACTAATTTTCGTAAAAGGCTGGCAGAACAAATAATAAAACAATTTCATCTAAGGCCACTGCGACAAACAAGTTGCGCGGCGATGGTCAATAAAGGCAAAGTTCGATTTTGATAACTTTCCCATTTTCTCACAAAGCGTTTCCACCGGTAGAATTGACGTTTCGAAGAAACTATCGAATGTTAAAGCGGCAGTGACTCAGTACTGTACAATGACAGTTAACGAATTTTCTAATGTTTCTGGAACCAAAGGAGTACATTGTTGAACTACAAGCAATTCTAAAAATTATTTTTGTAACGCTACCCAGAACCGTTTTCATTTTCCAGATAAAAATAAAACGTCGGCTTTAACCCCGATGAAACTTTATATTCCCGCAGCTGGTAAGCCGTTTACAAACTTGCCAAGTTTAGTCATGAATGTAAGCGATATTCTTGGCCAAAGTGAAACGTTAAATTGGAATTATACACAAAACTGTCCATGGCCACAGCAGCTGTCTGAACAATATTTAAAGTGCACGAAGTTCATCGGGTTGGCAGTGGGTTTCAATACAAATATGATGTTTAACCCCAACAACTGAAGAAAAAGAAGCAGAAAGGTCTTGCATCCAAAGCAATCCCTTTTAAGCGACCCATATTCATGAAACCAAAAAATACTCACTACTCATCCAGCCAAAGATTTGTCTTTTCTTACAAAAAAAAATGCTGAACTTGGAAACATTTTGTCACTACAAATAGAGGATGTAGGTCAAGCTTTGGAAAATACATATGTATGGACATGAAATACCAATCATACAACCACTTCATTCTCTTTTATGGGGATTAAACTAAGCTCCAACTAACTACACTCAAAAATAATTTACGACAAGTAATCAAGCCAAAATTGCACATAACTAGCCACAGCGGGAAACAGGCGCGGGTCTATTCTGAAAGCGTAAGTGTTTCTCTCTATTTCAAGTACGGGAGAGACGTAGGAAGTATGTATTAATAACTTTCCAGGCGTGAGTTGATTGTAATCTCTTCTAACAGAAAGATGCTAGACGTCTCCTAACTGGATAAGGAACGGCCTCGGCGGAGGAATGGAGTCTAAATTTGGACCACTGTGAACTTACCTTGCCTCCAACCATTAATGCTTAATTCGATCATAAATTCACCTGTGTACGGTTATACAAAAGTAGAGTGAAACACAGGGTATAAATGAAAATTATATTGCACACAAGACTATATGGAAAATATTCGACGGTAGCTGAATCTGGTCGCTATTCAATTTCATTTACTATCAGAAAAATTGCCTTAACGGTAACGTCACAGGCTAAAAACCTTTATCTTTAAAACCTATTAGGCTAGTCACAATCCAACTTGTATATTAATAATATTAACTTCCCTACCCTGACAGGGAAACGCTCAAAACTGAGGTCGACGGGACGAACACTTACAAAATGTAAATATATAAACATACCAGATTTAATATTATTTATAAGCGGTAGATATGCTTTAGCTACAAGAAAAGAGAGGTAGATATGTGGAAAAGTTCCAAACCTCTGCAGCAGCTATCCAGAAAAGATGGTACTATAACTTAATGCAGTAATAACAATACCGATACGGAAGCAAATAGTCTTAAATTGGAAGCAACAAAAGTTAAACAGCTCCAGCTCCCTAGCGAGTTACCTTGTAAGATAGACGGAAAGACTCGGATTCGGCCTAGGACACGTCTGACCCACGAATATTAATCTCTCGAACGGCAAAGATACTGGAATTTTGACCTAAAGTATGGTGACCGATGAAAGCGGTCGCCTGAGCGGTAGAGAAGTGGGAATGTTAATCTGCGTCACAACTAACCATGTACAACCACCACGAAGATGGTGGCCTAGACCATAGAGATGTGGAAAGATTGACCTGAGGCACGACTGCCCCACAAAAATAGTTATCTGGACGGTACAGATTTTGACCAGGGTCATGACCCACCCACGAAGATGGTCGCCTGGACGTTGACCTGAAACACAACTGATCTACAAATATGGTCTCCTGAACGGTAGATATTCGAGAATTTTGACCTGAAGCACGATTGACCCACGGATAGTCGCCTGAACGGGAGACATGTGGAATTTTTAACCTAGGACACGTCTGACGCACGGCGATGGTCGTTTGAACCGCAGAGATACGGCGGAATAGCTAACCCACGAAAATGGTGGTCTGCACGGTAGAGATGTGTAAATTTCCACTTGGGTTATCGCTAATCCACAAATATGGTCGCCTGAAAGTTGACCTGAAGCTCGACTGACCGACGGAGATGATCGTATTCACGGTACACGTGCAGGAATGTTGACCTGGAGCACGATTGACCTACAAAACTGGTCGTCTAAACGATAGAGGCGCGGAAATTTAAATCTGGAGCACGATTAACCCATGAAGATGGTTGCCTGGACGATAGAGATAAAGAAATCTTAACATGAGGTACGCATTTAAGTGTAGCGTCTATGTGAGAATCTGACCACAGTCGATGGTTGGGGCTCGCCCGCTGGCGCTTACTCCACGATGGCGAGATCGTTCAACACGTTGAAGATGTTGGAAGTTGTTAATCCGGTTAAATACCGACTATGCAATCATTGCAGAATTAATTAGCTTTACTGCGTTCGCACCGCGTGTAAAAATAAAGTGCCCTCCCTGACACGTCTGGTTTCGTTGCTTGTCTACTCCCTAATGCTGAATCCAAAAGATTAGTGCATTAGCATGCCGCGACGGCAATCGAAACATAAATATGGCCCCAGCTATCAATCAACACGCGAAAATAACGCGTCAAAGAAAGTTATTGGTTTATGTAGAGCGATTTCGTTTTCGAAGAATACATCACACATCAAGAAAGTATATTGTGCGGCCGTTCAGATAATAATGTGATCTTCCGCTGCGTTTTCAACCGTCTCTTCATCTGGTAAGAACCTCCAACCAGAGTTGTAGAAAATCTGATAACACATGGAGTATGCTGAGATTATATATGCCCTGTAGATAAATAATGAGAACACGCCGACTTAAATATTGCACTATACTGATATTTTTGCCGTATTGTCCGAGAATTGTTTTTATCTCGGCGTAGTCGATTCAATGAAACTTTCTGTCGAAGATTAGTACTAGAGTGCTACTTGTTTGCTAATTTAAAGATCTGATCATCTTCAGGTCAACTGTTTCTGTTGGCTCTTGGAACAAATACTTCCTGATTATCGAGATACAGTATCTGCTTGAAATGTCCCAAAATTCTCAGTACCACGATTTTATTGAATAGGGCTGATATTTTTTCATAGGGTGCCTCAACATAGTCAGCCCTAATAAACTTTCTGTCGAGGACCAGGACCGAATTCCTCATCGAGAAGTAGTTGCTCGCTCAAAAAAAGTTTTGATAGTGTTTTCCACGTCTTGCTAACTTGGCAGAGTCATGGAGAACTATTTGTTGACGTTATGAAGTTCTGGTGGTTTTCACGACGATAATCGTGGCCTTTTCTGCACTTAAACCGCTTAACTTTCACAGACAAGGCCGCTCCAAATTGTTCCTGCTATAAGTATCTGGGCTTTGGTGGATGTTTTTTTCTCTGCTGTCTGAGCGTACTTCTTTTTAAAAACATTTTTTGCAGAAAATCAAGACTAGCTCATCCATACGAAGTTCTGATTATGTCTAAGATGGTCGTTGTTTTCTCCACGCAAGAGTCTAACCTGTTCGTCCTAGTCTATCTTAAGAAATCCTCTCACGTTGTATCGATTTTTTTAACTAAATGTCTCGCTATATCAATCATTCCATCACCAACGAAAGCATATTACGTTTCTGCTGTGTTTTCTAAGCGGTTCTAAGCCATTCTTCTATTTAAAGAAGAAATTAAAGAACTCGATACTAACAAAATAACTGCACTTTTATATTTTTCTTCGAAGATGTTCTGATACTCTCATTTCAACAAGTATTTGCTAGAAATTGTCCCACCAAAACGTGTTTTTATTTGCGTATCTCCAATCTCCCTCGTGACGATAAACACTTCTGTAACTACATTGTTAGTCCCAGCGGTTTTATGGTATAGACGGCGTAGCTGATTCTATTTCTTATCTTAGGATTAGTGGTTCAAGTTGTTCTGGCTGCTGTTGCAGGTTTTCTGTATGATTATAGTCGTTTTCAGCGTCTATGAATTTTTGTCAATATTGACTCAAATATTTTAATAACTGACCAGCATTAAAGCTTTGTATCGGCAAAATGGTTAGCAAACTTTCTCTGAGAGCATCTCGTAAGAAATTCTCACTGCTATGGCTCAAGTGTGTGTAGTATACCTGTATTTTGACTTGTACCATTGATTTGATACGATACTGCTAATATTTCTGATTATTTATGTATTGTGTGCTATTGCTTTTGTACTAACGAACATTTTCTATAAATGAAGTAAAGGTCTTACGAAAAGAGACCTAGACTTACCCTCCTAACAAAATTGCATATTCTGAAAAGGGGCATCTGTTTCACTCTGTTAGAAAATTTACCAATCGTATCTTGTACGGACATGTATACAAACATAAGAGTTAAATAAAACATTCTGTAATCCATTTACCATTTACATATTATAACTAACATGCATTTTTTAAGTTTAAGTGTTCGTCCTCTTCAGCTAGGCACTGCCATTAATTGCGCTGTAGCGTTCAAAGGGCACAATGTGCTTATTTAATCAAAAACAGTTTACGCATGGCTCTGTAAACCCAAGCAATTCCCTACAATTCGACTCACAAAGCTTTAAAGGAGTCTAAAGGCAAAGGCTTCGCCTTTCGCAAAGTGGACACGGGGTCGGCAGGAAGAAAGCTCGGCCGTAACTAAATTAAATTGCACAGAGCGTGAAAGATCGCCAACAGGAATTCCGAAATTCGCCGTGTAATTGCTAATCCTTCCGGCCTCAACGGCTTCTCGAATCAAATCCCGCCGGATTTTGATCGAAACTATCGCCGTAATTTTTGTGGCATCCACGACCCTTCCGCAATCCGTAAAAACGTACACTTTTAAAGGGAATAAGCCCAACTATAACAAAATCATCCCTCTCATGAAAGTTGTACAAACCTGAACGCCAACTTGACAGATTATCGAAACTGAAGATGAAATAGAATAACGTCCTTAGAGAAGGATTAACAGAAACATTTTCCACGGGGGTTAATGCCAGGCAGCAGTTTGCTAATGCTAGACGTTGGTCGCCGCTGTTTGCTGCAGGATTATACAAATAAGCAGCCGATGAGGAAGATATTCCGCCGACAGAAAGTACCTGAGCACAGGCCTTTGTTCTGGTTACATGCTTACTTAATCCGCTGGGAGACAGCTAAGAACAAACGGCCTTTTTAATACTCAGCGTAATGGGGATGCTCTGCAACCCCCGACAGCTTAAGCATTTTATAAACTACTCATAAAGCTGAGTATGGAAATGAAAGGGAGCGGGTTTTACCTAGACTTTTCCATTAACTTTTTATGAGTATGTGCATGTCTTACACAACACCTAAAAATTTTCGACGAGTAAAGCCATTTCCAAGCTCCCTTATTTTACAAGCGAAGACTTTCTCTTAACGATGGAACGCTATCGCGTGGTAACAGGAATTGCTAATAAAATATTCAACTGGTTTAAATCGAATAAGATCGATTAATTGACATTACTAACGAGAAAAAACGCGGAGAGAGTGAAATTCGGACAAAAATATTTTAGTGGAGCAGCATATAAAAGAAAAACTGACATTCAAGAACGACCACTGTTATTAATTATATACTGTCGGAAATCAATTTAGTAAGTAAATCAGATATAGATAGGTTGGATTGACTGGTAGGCACTGAAGGAATGGAAATTTAGTAATTGGGCCCTTGATGATTTGGAATAGGGTATCTTTGTGAGCAGAAAAACTTTCCCTTTAAAACATTTGTAGCCTACGTCGACTCACAACGAAGTGAACACAGCTATGGTTAGGACTATATTGATTTATTAAAACAAATTCTGTATTCTGCCACGGCAAAATTGAGTCCCCATTGGGAATGCAATAACTCATAAAATACCCTCGCCTCATCAGAAATGAAAATGTCTTTGAGCATATTCACTGCTTAATTTAGGTCACTCATTTTTCAGGTAATCGCTCCCTGTGTCCCCGTCTCTCTGAAACGCTCTTTGCTGCTCCGTAGACAGTTCCAGATACACTGTTATGCTTCTATTTGAACCTTTGCAACCACTCATCGTTGCATTCACACTGCTTCTCTGACCCCAGCAACTTTACCAGTTCATTTGGTTTTTCTTTTAGAACTGGCTCACTTTGAACGGAGAACCATTTGAGTCTACTTCTTTGCTGTCAGGTTTCTGAAATCTCATGATATCCTTGTTGGATTTGAAAAATGGTTGCAAAACGTCCATTCTTTGGAAAATTCTGCTCACAGTTTGTTTTTTATTGCATATTGTTTTTCCATTTCACCTTGTTTCGCATACGCAGAAAAAAGGGTAGTCAAGAGTCGAAACTAACAAGTTGTGTGTGACTGAGAAATCGACAGGAAGGTCGAAACTGCGGCAGTTATTAAATTGATTGCAGCAGAGACGAAACGAGGTTTCTATACCATGACAAGTCACTGCTTAGCTGGATCTTGCACATGCCCTTGGTGCAGAGTGGGCGTGCTTGGGTGGCGTAGTAGCAGATTGTTAGGATATTTTATGCACCAGCTGGAAATTTTGGCTCGTACGCCTATGATCTTGTCCGGTGAGCGGGGATGTCCTCGCTGAATGCCAAGAGGTGACCAACAAATGCTATAATTCGCGTTTCTGTTCTGCACCCGACATGAAGCAGAAAGACTACGAGGGTGCCTAGCGCTTTGACGCTGATTACCTTCTTGGAGGAGGCTGCTCGTGATTACCGTTTTGGCAAGATTAAGACTTAAGTGACAGACAAGCCATGAAGCTAGACGTGTACCTAGAGGAGCGATCCGCTCTAAGCAGTGTTTTCGATGTGAACACGCAGTGAAAGTTCAGCAAGTTGGCAATAAACGGTAACTGGCCAAATATACATCAACTTAGGTTATAAATCCGGATTTGTTTCTCCCATTTCGGTCCCTCCGAACAATCACCAGATTTCTGCGTCTCTGTCGTCCCGGTGATCATCTTCGCGTGTTAGAGTCGTGCCCCTGGTTAAAGCTCCCGCATCTCTGCCGTTCTGGTGACCATCTTCGAGAGACAGTTATGCCTCGGTTAAAAGTTCCCCCATCGCTGACGTCCAGGCGATCATGCTCGTAGGTTTAATCGTGCCCCAGGCTTGGAGGAAGCTCTCTAAACTTCCTTCCTTCAAAGCTGCAGAATCGCTTTGTCTTCATGTCGGCATTATTGACACTGCATTATGTTATATTTTCTATATTTTCTGTATTTTCTGGGTAGCTTTTACAATGCTTGTGGATCCTACAGGTTTACATATATATCTCTTCTAATAGCTAGAGCTTACCTACATTTATCCAGCATATAAATTAAATCTGCTCTTATTATTTTATGTGTGTGTTATCCTAGTGTTGTTTAACGGACATCAGTTTTGAGCTTCTACGTCAATATACAGGTTGGATTGTGACCATATAAAAGGTTTTATAAATCACAGTTTGTAACCATGGTGTCACCGTTAGAGCCATTTTCTCAAATAAGAATAAACTGAATAGGGGTCAACTCCAGCTGCCGCCGAATATTTTCCCCTGTAGTTTTGTGTGTTCAATATACAGTATTATTTGTACCGTGCGTTTGCCTGTACTATATCTATAACTGTATGCATGTGATTTTATGACCGCATTAAACGTTAAGTACGCAGCCGCAGCGATTTCAACGACACGCCGATGCCGTTCCTGTCTGGGCCACGGGAGGCCATCATCTTCTGAAAGCAAATTTAGAGTTCAGTGGCTCCCGACAAATTATTACTTCATAATTTCTACGTGCCTCCCGAAATGAGTTAGACAAAAAACCTACGCTTTCAGAATCGACCCTTGCCGGTGTCCCACTATAACTAGCTGTGTGCATTTTGGCTTGGTTACTTATCGTACATTCATTTTGGAGTATAACGGGGTTTGTAAATATAGTTGAGTATTGCGCAGTGAACAGTGGAGAGGGGTGCAAGATTAACTTGCGCAGTGACATATTTGGTCAAAAAAACTGCATTGATTCTTTACTAGTTATCATCAGAACAGTAGATAAAATGTTGAATATGTATACTTCAAAATTGAGGTGGTTCAATTCCAGAAATCGTTCTGTGCATATATTCATTTATGTGTGATTTCCAAATGGTTTGCCTCGTTATACTTTTAATTCCTCTATCGAATAATAATTATTCATCCAGTTCGGCGAACAATGTCTAGACGCATTTTAGGATGTATAAAGACTTGTTTTTAACACGATCATATAAAAACTTATTGAATTCCACCATAATATTATACGCTTCTTGGAAATTTTTAATAAATTCTTGCTATTTGATTTCAGTATTAAAACTCTGATATTCCACGCCAAAGTAATGAAAAATCGTTATGAAAATTGCCAGTAAAGGTCCATCAGTTTTTGACCTAAACAAGTCCTACGCAAAACAGCTCGTTTATATGCCAAACTGTGCCGCAACTAAAACTATTCTGTTTATAGTCGAGGGCATCTAATAAAACGGTCGTAAAACTGGAACTGCAGAAGGACGTGGGAGAACTTGCGTTAAGACTTAACTTCCGAATACGAATTATTGATTACGCTGTTCTATCGGATTTGATATTCGACAAGTTCGGTCAACCACGAAAATGGGTCAAACGATTTCATAATTTCGGTACTGAATTTTTTAGGTTCTCATTACAGTTCAACTCCAGTCGGAGACAAACCTTAAAATTTTGAACCAATTGCGTTTTTATTGAGCTACGACTTTAAAAATTGACCACATTGACAGTTAAAAAGTGATGTCTAATCTAAAGCAATTTTTGTAGATATCTACTCTTTTATAGTTTCAGTTTCAATAAATATTGTACTTACAAGATCTTCGCAATATTATACAGTCGTTAACTATGGCAAGTTAGGAGAGCTTCATCGGAAGAGTTTTAATGCTGGCAAGCGTGCGATTTATCCCTGGCGGTATATGTCCCGCTGGTCATTAGAGATCCACGAACCTCATCCTGAAATCCTCCAACAGAAGGAACTCTATCCCATCATGGACAGAAGCCGGGCAAACTTTAATAACGTTGGAGCAACATGGAAAAGAGGTGTCAGACTTTTAATTGAAATAAATGGCGACACCGCATGCTTAGTTAACATTGTCACTGAATTATGAAGAAAAACGGTAATTGTGTCTACTTTACCTGCCTTGTTAAAGCACGCCGATGGTGCACATACACATTTGAAAAGCATTAAGCTGTTAATGAACGTAGGGAAATAGCAACGTTCTAAAGTGTTTTAGAATTTTTCTATCAACGGAAATGTTAAAACGTTAAACAAAGGGCGTTGTTATTTCATGTGTCTCTCTAGTTGAAGAGTACAGACGTGTGTTTCGAATCGTCTACCCTCGGGGACTGCAAAGCTCCATACAGTTTATAGTGCCGGTACATTGCTACAAAGTTTACCGAAAAATTACCAGTATTGTTCCAGTATAATTGATTTTTTGAGCAAAATTCTCGCATGAAATTATGCATGCTTCGACGCGCTCGTTGTTTCCTTCGTTGTAACGACTTCTGTAGCGGGCTCAAACTAAATTAAAGTCGTTCCCGTCAATTCACCAATGTTCCCATTTTACCTAGGAAAAACCTGTCCTCGATTGTAAAAAGATTAATAATTTTGCAATTTAGTGCAACACTGTGTGCAACGACGCATGCTGTACTTATTTGGTGACATACTCTCGTGTTTTTCCCTAAGCTTCCTTGAAGCCACTCCGTTATTAGGCAAGTAATAGCAAGTTTTTAACAAGTGAAGAAGTTGCATACGTTTCGAGTATTTTTTTCTTTTGTTTAATTTCTGGATATACTTGTATCATATTATATTCTGTGCTTAGGCTACAGGCCTTCCCTATCTCATTTATTATATACGTTAGTTGTTTTGTTGTTGGGGCTTCGCATCCCTTAACTTCCTGTGGCGTATATAAAACTAGTGATGGGCTTATTCGAAGTAACTCGGTTTTCGTTCTAAGTATTCGGATGAAAAATAACCTCATCCTGATACGTACTACGTGCCGCGTCTCAGTCTCATAACTCATATAACCTTTTCTACGTATGTACTTGATTGACCCAAGTGAGGCTCGCCGCTGCTTGTTGATGTTATTAAGACATTTGAGACTCCCAGTCGACGAGTTAAATTTATGGGGCCGTTCCTATTAAAGATAACGTTCTGCTGAGTATTAGATTTGCCGAAGCTGTGTTGGTATTAATTTATAACGGCCTAAATTTTTGCTTCGAAACGCGGTTGATTATGCCTAATAAGGGATAAACAGAAAGCGAAATAAGATTTTTCAATATCGTAGCAGATTTATATTTAATTTATAATAACGGAGCAGTCGAGACAAGAAGTGGATTTCGATGTTGAAAATTTTAAGTGTGCGTCCTTAGAACCGCGGAAGGCTGAACGTAGATAAATTATGGATTGTAAAATATACCGGTATGATGTGCAAGCGAAAAGGGAAGGGTGGCTAATAGAGAATTTTAGCAACTAAAAATAGATTCAATAGATACTTTGTATTCGCATATTTATAATTTCTTTATGATTAGTATTGATATAGCTATTCTCAATGGTTTAAACTCCTTAGAAATCAAATAAAAATCATTTATACAATTATTATAATTAACGATTAACTGAGTTCCTCTGCTATCTGCAAGTTAAGATGCCGATGCAGATGACGGTGAACCGCCAACCGGCAAACCGGCTGACATAATCGAAACGAATCAAGAGCCAAAATTGATTCGAATGATTATTCAAATAATCAATCGGTTATTAATATGATTCGAATGCAAATAATTCGGTTATGAAAATTGTCCGGTTATGCCCATCACTATATAAAACCATTTTAATCGGCATATCAGTCAATAAATTGAATCCGATTTAAAATTTTTTTTGGGCTTTAGTTAAAGTGAACAGTAATAAAGTAAACTTACAAAGTAAAAAAATACTTATAAGCAATTTAAGTATTCTAAGCAGAACTAAGAAACTATTAGCGTAGCCTGAGCCTAGCACGGAAAATAAAAGTGTAACCACCCAGTGTAAAACGAATTAACTTGGTGATAGTGGGTTATTAACCAAGTCAAGTAAGTATTCCCATATTAGACCCATCTTTCAACAATTATAAACGTGGCTTGATATCTTGCCGCAGTGGCGCTCTGAATAAAACGAATTATGAAAAACACTTAATGGAGGTGGACCCTACCCACAGCTGAGCCAGTTGTGTGCCGATTGGAGGTTAACGTAGCAGGCCCCCCAACGTTTTAAGCCTGTATGGTTTTATTACGTAACAACTTTTAGGCAGAAACACCTACGCTTTTAGAGTAAAACCTCACTCACGTCCTACTGAAGACAGTCGTGCGCATTTTTGGCTTTGATACCTGTCGTAAATAGATTTCAAAGTGTAACAAGCTACTACCATATAGTTGAGTGTTACTTAACCAATAGACGATCTTTAATCACCGGAACCAACTATCCAAAATGTACTAAATAATTGGCGACAAATCCGACGAATTGATAGTGTACAGAGATATCAACATGAGAAGAAAAAACCATTGGTGCAAGGGCGAGGATTTAATTTTACAAATAACTGAAAAACTGGTTACGGTTAGTAAGATAAGACAAATATTCGATTATATAAACGGAAAAACCAATCTAGATCTTCTTGGTGCCCCAAAAATCAAACGATTAACACAACAGTATATTCTGGAGAAACAACACATCTAGTCAGTAACTGTTTTTAACTGTATACAATATGCTGGAATTAAGTTAGAGAATGCATCATCGAGGAATTCCTCACTATGTTAATATCAGTCATGTCAAACCGTACACATACTTATTGGTTTAAAACAGATTGTAAATATTTTAGACAATAAACAACTTGCAAGGGTAGCAACATTCAGGCTTCCCGGAACTTCCAATGTTATATCCTTCCGGCTGTGCATATCCTCAAACCTCCGCCTACGTGACAAATTTTACTTTGGGGTCCCCCGCTGCATTATTAACCAAGGAAAACGGAGCAGTGTACATGAATAGTCTAACTGGTAGCCGAAGGCCGATTGATTCGCAGCCCTAACGAATTTCTATTTTTTACGCTCCACAAACGGGGCGCGGCATGAATATTCAGACGTCCCTACAAAGCAATTAATTATGCCTCAGAGATAATTAAGCTCCCTTAAAGCTTTTCGGAAGACACGCAACCTGGGAGTTTTCAGTTTCGCCATTAAGTGCTGCTTATTTGCTTCGCAGTTGCCCGAAATAGCAGGGCCGCGGATTGCAGCTCAGCAGCTTTGAAACCCTCGCCGTGGTAACGTGAAACGGCCGAAGTGGAGATTCTGTTCTCCAGTGCGTTTGGGAAACCTGACAACCCGTTGTTTCGTTCTGAGATCGTACGATCCTATAATTATTTTGACAACTTCGTAGGCTTCCATAGGTAACATTATTGTGACGAAAGACTAACAACTATATGACGTCTAACCCCTCCATATTACATTCTAGAATGGCCTTTGCAAAATATTTTATGTATGACCATGTTACATATGTCAATCTTTTTTTTATTGTAAATTACAATTAAAATTGAGAGACTTTGATTTTGTCACGGAACACCTGATATCAAACAGTTTTTTTACTGTTTAAGGCTTTCGGGGTTACTCGAATTATTCTTCTTAACATAGAATTTCGGCTTAGACTTAGACCGCGTAGTATTTGTGGATGAACACCCAGCATTCTCTGGCTTAATGTGCCTTGCACCTTGTGAACTCGAGCAAGAAACCGCGCAATGGCCATGCTTTTTGGTGGTTCGTATTGTTTGAGTACCTTGAGAACGAGAATTTGGCCTTGGTGCTGTTTGTTTATCCATATTCAGTAACGTTTTGCAAGACCTTGCAGTCTGCATCATCAGAGTGAAAGTCGCACTAAGAACTGAAGGTCGGTGTGGAACTATTTATAGTCCTCTGTGCCAGGCGCGTCATGTAACACTGATTGGTCGTTCGAGTACAACGTAATCCGTGGGGCGTGGCCGTATGACGCATAGTGATTGTAATGCTTTAGAATAGATCGTGGATCACAGGAGTCTACTTTTTACTAAGCTTAGAACCATCTTCTCTGTTTATATTATTTGGATGTTTTTCTATTTCGATGGCTTCACGTATCACTCGCGGGAAGTAGTGAGGTATTCTGGCAAGTACTCTGGCGTGCTCAAATTCTAAGGTGTGCCCATTTGTAAACGTATGCTCAGGTATGGCTGATTTTGTGATGCGTTTGTGTTTCAATCGCCTTTATGTTCTCGAAGTCTTAGATCAACGGAACGACCAGTCTGTCCAATGTAACTCTAGCCGCAAGAACAAGGAATGCGATATACGCCAGAGGTTTTTAAACTTGGAATTTTGTCTTTTACCGATCTGAAACCGTTACCCAAAGTTTCCTTGCTCGTGAACACAGTTTTGATGTTGCATCTTATTAGTCGACTAATAAGATGTTCAGATCAATTAAAATAGCTCAATAGCTCAATCACTCGCATGTGTCTTAGAACTTGCAGATTTTACTTGACGATCACTAGAATAAGTAACTGAGAAATCCGCTTGGCGGTATCGTAAAAACTGAAGAATAAACGTAGAGATATTAGCAAAAACAATTGAAGAGCAATTGAAAAGTTATCGCAGGCTTGAAATGAATAAAAATACATCATAAGATGTGCAGAGGCGAACGAAATGTGACACGCCTAAGACGTCAGGCGACCACAGGTGAGTTGCATCTTAAATACCGTTAGATCCTGGTTTAACCAGTCAGATTTCAGCAAACTACGAAACGAACACACACATGGTGAATTGATTATGGACGATTTTAAAGTGTGCGCAAAAACACCTCCAAAATGTGTCCTACCGCACATGAAACAACGTCCTAAAAACAATCCTTCCAAAATGAGCACAGGAAAGAACTCTCCCTATAAATTGAAAGTTAGCATAATTATACGAGAAAAACTTATCACAATATATATATATATATATATATGGCTTTTCATTCTGGGTAGAATATTGCCTCTTCTTTCCGAAGTAAATAATCCACTTTCTGGGGTGGATTAGGCCCCTGGTTATCAGTCTTCCTTTTTCCCTCTAGATTTTCTGAATCACAATACAAGAAGTAAAATCCATGCACACCAACAACATGAATATAAGAACTCCATTAAACTAAGGGACAAAAGACGAGAATCTAATTAATCCTAAGAAAATGCACATAGATGTTCATTCTATAAGAAAAAGTGACTACCATACAATGCCCGAACCAACACCCCAAGATAGTAGCTGAAATTCCCAGAAATTAACATTTTAACACTAATTAAAAAATTAGACGTAACATCCTTCAAAAACACTAAAATGTTGGGATTAGAATGTACGCAATTAACAAAAGCTTTTTTTATACGGGGATTGATTTTGCTTGGAAAGCTCTGACATAATACTGGAAGAAGTAAATGAAAAACAAAAGAATATGCAAGCACTGGTAAACAAATCCGCATAAGAAATGAATAGCAATGGTAAAAATAAAATCAGATAACTGTTTTACATTGAACATTATTTCAAAATCAAAGAACTAATGAAATACGAATGTTGTCGTTTTTAAGAGATATTCTTGTATTAATATTGGTTGGTTCGTAGTTGCATGTTTACAGTGAATTCTAAGACTATTGCTCGTCTAAATTCTGGATAGGAAATGGTCCACTTTATATTTATAAATAAAGCCAATTGTGATTCGTTTGTTTCATTTCGAATTTGCTATGCTGTCCCGTGCCCTACTTTTGAAATGACTTCTTCAATTGTAACTCCGTTATTTCTACAACTACACCCATCAAACGTATATGAATTAATGTAAAAGTAACACCATATAAGCATGGCAGTTTAAAAAAAGTTAATGTAAATATCTTTTCAACGTTCAGTCTTTATTTTGTTTAAGAAAATATACTCTGCTGTTTTAATTAATTATTTACAAGAATTGGTTCACATGCTTAACAAACATTGTAAATAAAAATAACAAAGGCTCCAGCAACGATCCCTGGTGAACTCCTTCTAATAGTTGTACTAAATCGAAACATGATTCAACAATATAATTACACGAAATCAACAGTGGCCCTTTTCACTTTCTGTTCGAAATTCTTTCAGACATGGTTGTGATTTATTAAAGTGCTTTAACATTTACGAATATTCAATTCGAACCAGTGGTAGCATTGTGATGGAAAAAAACCAGAAAGTATGAAACTAATGTTTTTCTGTACACTGAAGATGACTCTCGCCCTGGGAGACCAGTAACGTGCACTACCAAGGAAATGTAAAAAAGTGGAAGATCTAAATCTTGAAGATTAGCATTGCCCAAAATGTCGCATTTTTTGCCGCATAGTATCTGACGATGGAAACTGGGTTCACTACTATGATCCGGAAAGTAAAAAAAGTCGATGCAGTGGATTTATATTTTGCGATTGTTAAGATTTGCTCCTTGACTGTTTACTGCAAAAAACTACAATGACATGCCAATATTATACTAACTTGATAGCAACATTGAGAAATGCCATTAAAGAGAAGCGTCGTGATCAACGAAATGGTGTGGTTCTACTGCACGATAATGCACCTGACCACATCAGCCAACTTGTGAAACTAGTTATCCGAGACTCTGCGTTCTGGGTTCGAGAAACTCGATCACCCGCTCCCCACTTTAGTCTAGATATGGCTTCTTTTATTACCACCTTTTCCCAAATTTTAAAAAGGGCAACAAGTTTTCTAGGAACAATTTAATGCATCCACTAAAAATCCCATAAGCCGCGATTTTTTTGTCACTATGACAGCGGCAAAAGTTTACCGTAACTACTCCAGCGACAAAACGGAACCTAGCTTTTAAAACGGTCTAATTCTAGTAAGCCTAGCAGAGTTGCTAAGAAACTAATATGTAAATTAAATATGTATTCATTAAATTGTCGTACCGAATTACACTCAAGCTTTTTTTTATCGAAGTAAACTTAACATTTATAATTCGAGTTTCCTTGCCTTTAGGCAATTCAACTCAAAAAAGGTACGAGTAATTTTTTCCGAGGCAGTTTTTTGCGTTAAATTGTCAAGTTTACTTCAACAAAAAAGCTCTCGTGTAATTACAAGTGAATATTTGGTACGATTCGAGTGCGCTAGCTTCAAATGAATATGTTGGTAGCTCAGCAAGCAAACTAATTAAAAGAAAAATCATTTATTGAACGAATAGAATTCATAATTTCGTATTTACGATTTTAGTTCCAGTCGCTGCTTTATGTTTTCTATGGAGTACTCCGTAGTCACCTAATATTTTTATACATAAAAGTTAATGGACAGTTGCAAGTTGGTGAATACATACATTACCGTGTTCTTGATATTTGCTATTTTTGTATTAGCGTTAAAAGTGTGAAAAGAATGCCATTGGAAACAAGAGAAAAACTGACACTTGTCACTTTGTCAGGTATAGCCAATAAGATGATTATTACTTGGCATTAGAGAGCAGAAAATCTTGATATAAGAGTGCAGAAGGTGGTAATTTTCTGCACGTAAATACGTGCGCAAAGTGGGTACTTTCTCCACCAAAGTAGGAAAAGAACATGTATAAAAGTGTTTTGTAACATATACCAGAAAAAAACTAAATTTCGATTTTGAAAGAGAAACAAACGAGATTTCTAGCTTTTTCCAATGCTGACATTTGACTTCGAAATGTGGGCGGCTTTCATGATCCACCCTTTACATGAGCGTAAGCTAGAAGAAGTTAAGATATAAGCAAAGAACCATATACATTAATAGTCAACTATGGACAGCATGTGTATGCACAAGTTGAAGATAAACATACTTTTTTGAAGTACTGCAAAATGAAGTAGATAACACACATCATAATAATCATGGGAGATCAAAATAAATAAATAGAGTAGTGTCCAGGAAACTATACAGGATAAGCAAAAATACTAATGGAGGAGGAATATTTGGATTTTGCCTAGATAACGACCTAGCTATAACAAATATTAAGTATATACATAGAACTATACACAAAATGGTAAGAAAATACCCTCACATATACCAAAAGTCGTTAATTTATTACTTCCTCATTAGTAGACACAAAACGAGAGAAATAAAAGATGCAAGCGTAAGGAGATCATCAAAATAGCAGAAATACGAAGTTGTCACTACCTAGTGACATTATAACACATGTATCACGGGCAAAAAATAACAAATGAAAAGGAGACCAATACCAACAAAGTAAAAAATACAAACTTCAGGCTCAAAGACGAAGCAAGCTTATCAGGAAAGAATAAGTGAAAATGCAGAAAAGAACCATAAAAACAAGATATAGAAGAAATATGGCAACAATTCAAGAAAATAATACTACAATAGAAAATACAAATAAAAAAAGAACGCAATAAATAAAAATAAATAAAATAGGCAATAAAACAGAAAAAAGTATATACGCAACAAATCTCCATAGACATTCAAAGATTATAAAATAAAAAAGAAGCAAGTGAAAGGAATGGTCAAAACAGCAAAACAAGAAGCCGTACTGTAAGTAAGGGGGTGAGGGAGGAAAGCTGAACACAAACAAATAATGCAATGGAGACAACGACCAACAAGAAGAAAACTAAAACGACCACACAACAGAAACGGTAAAAAAAAAACTAGAATAGGCCATAAGCAAATTCAACCTACTCAACGGGGCAAGGATAGACAATATTACACCAGAAATGGTTAACTTGTTAAAAAACGAAGGGGGAAGCTTGAATAAGAGATAAATAATAACAATATCCGAACACTAAAAAGCATAAATAAAATAAGCATAAGCTATACAAAACTAAAACATGAAACATTAGGAAGCCCTACAAACAAGAAAATGTCTAAGGTAGGTATGCTTATTAAGCCCGCTGTGATTCGCAATAATACTGGACGATGTCATAAAATAATGTAAAAAAGACAAAAGCTGCATAGTCGGTAACTGGAAAATGGAAAAGGTGACTGGTAGAATATGCTTATGCAGACGGCATGGTAGTAATAGGAAAAGATACAAAGACAATTTAAATGTTTACAACAGAGGATTGAGGAAGAAACACTTAAAAATAAACAAAGATAAAACGAAAACGATGTTGATAAGAAACAACAAATAATATCACATACATATGGAAGGAATACTATTAGACCAAGTCGAAATAGTAACCCAGTATTAACATCTGCTAGGGAATCCTGGACAACATCAAGAAGGACCATAAGACACAGCACAAGTATGGAAATGAGATTCCTCAGAAAAGTAGAAGAGAAGACAAAGCTGGACAAGGTAAGAAACAACACATACAGGAAAATACAGACAAAACTAATTGAAGAAACAATACAAGAAAATCAGTCACAATGGTTAAAACATACCCTACGAATAAAAGAAGACAGAGTACACTAAAGAGTATACGAAGCACGAAACCAGAAATGGAAGGTGGCCACGCAAAACTTGGAAAGAGGAAGCAGAAAAAAGCAGCAGAGCGAGGGGAGTCATGCAAGAAGCCATACTGTTCAGAAGAGCCGCGAACAAGACAAAGATAACTATGATGAGAGCCAACATCCGGAAAGGATAGGGCACTGGAGGAAGATGAAGAATGATATATTTCACAAGTTGGTTTCCTGGAATTCCATAGAAAAACGTATACTATACAGGATGATTCATAAATATGCTCATTAAGTTTAAGGGTGGTTAGAGAACATCAAACAGAACAACTTTGTATAATAAACTATACGTCAAAAATTAATAATAATCTCACAAAAAATTTTAACATTTAATCGCTTAAACTGATTGACAATCACTGTAATGCATTTCCACGAACATAAGTTTGCACATGTTGTTGCGATAAACAGTGGTGGATTTAAGAAAAAAGGCAAATGCGGCAAACGCAATAAAGGACAAGTTTTTATAAATGCAGATTGATTCAGATTTTTGTAAAATAGTAAGAACCGGAAAACGAAAAAAAATGCTATTCGTGAAAGACTATTGCCGTTTTGCACACTAACTGATACTACTGATACTATGTTATTCGAAGGAGCGACACCTTCAGGTACCATTTGAATCCAAGATGGCGGCTAATTTTTAAAAATCATGTAAGGTGATTTTTTTGGCGAATCAACAGACAAAAAATTAGTATTATTCCAAGTTGTTGAACTTTTAACGGCCAATAAAAAAGTATTCCACATATTTTGCGATTTATGAATAATCTAGTGACCATGAGTGTCAGGAAAGGTAGCGGGAGTTTGAGGGTTCGATTCCCGTGGCAGTCTGCTCTGATTCAGGTTTTTCGGTGGTTTTCCAGAGTCAACAGAGTACCTTCTCTGAGGCGAATGCCGGGGAAGTACTTTTCCACCTTTCCTGACATCTCTTCCAGTTTCCACTCCTCCTATCTCTCACCCATCATATAATTCCCGTTCTTGGCTGAAGAGGGACGCAAAGTCCTTATAGCAGCCCGCTCCCAGTTGAGGGAATTGAAATGACTCTGAACCTTTACCTTTTTTTGTCAATTGATAGTTACAGTAGTAAATTTCGTTTTTTTTTTGTTATTCGAAATGTTCTACGGAAAATAGAAACAATTCTACACCGTTATGATATGTTGAGTTCAGGGCTGCGTAGACACAGGAGGAGGACCTTTAGAAAGTTTCTTTATAAACATTATTGTATTTTAATTTTTTGGTTTTGCAGCACCAATTTCAAAATTTTAAATTAAAAATAAAAAGGGAATAAAATAATCAATTAAGCGACGCACACCCCAGTCTGAAAACTGTAATTACATAATGAATTAAAATCGGACGGACACATGTCTTCAGTAACTTTTATTTTATTTTGAGCCACAGAATCTGCCATTAAAATTCATTAACAACTTTATTAATCCTCCCTTATAGAAACATTATAACCCTTTTTAATACCCTTGATTTTGGTTAGTCTTAATAAGCGGATACACAAACTCACCTTTACTAAACACGGATAAGTTCATTTTGGACTATATTTGACAGGGATGGGTTCATTCTCAGTCACAAATTACTATCATCATCATCAGCCCATCGCGTAATAAGCTTGTGCCTTTTACGACTCCTTCAATGCGCATCTTCTTAGGGCCGGTTGCAGAAAGCAATGTTAAGTCTGGTGTTAGCTAACATCGCGTCAAAGTGAACAAAATCGCATCAAATTTTGTTTACTAATGTATTAGTTACCATAAGCATTTGAGATTTGATTCGTTTTTGTTCACTTTGACGCGATGTTAGCTAACACCAGATTTAACATTGCTTTCTGCAACCGGCCCCAAGTCTTTCTATCTTTTCGCTACACGTCCGAGTGTTCTTCCGCCTCTTAGTCTTAGTACATGTAATAGTTTGGGAATTTTTCTTCAGAAATGTTTTCCACGTGTTGGTTCCATTTTGTGCTTATTCCATTACGCGCTTGCATATAAGTGAGGAGTGGGGATCATTAACGTTCTCTAAAACTTCGTTAACGATTATATGCGTATACCTTGTTATTTTAAAGTTATTTGATTGTGCCGTTGATTAAATTAATTGAATTGTTAAACTTTGTATTGAATAAGATATTTTGCAGAATTAGTCCGGTCGGCAGGTACATAATGAGGGGGGTTAGCTGGACACAATTCCCAAGTTAATGAAATTTTGGGATATTGTTTGGGGATGGTATTGGGTGTGGAATCTGAGTTTTCGACCTCGAGGACCCTGTGCTAACTCGGGGAGGGCCGAAAAACCTCGACATTTTCGGACTTTTTTCGGTTTTTTGCTTATCTCTTCTGAACCATGCGTTTTTCGAGAAAAACACCCTTATAGAAAGTTTTAGAGCATGATATTTCCTTCAATTTTGATTCGTCAAAATTATTTGTTGACCCAATACTTACCGAGATACAGCAGTTGAAAGATGGAACAAATTTCTCAAAATGCAAAAAAATAGAATAATACAGGTTTTTGCCTCATATTTTTCAACGTATCTATGTATACTATACATAGCTACTTATTATTCTTTATTTTAAACTAGCTGACCCGACAGACGTTGTCCTGTACAAATTTCAATAAATTTGTCATCGTTTTCTGAATTTGTGAAGAGATATTGGCAATGTGTAAACAAAGTAAAAAAGAGAAAAAAAATGTCTATTAACGATTATGGCTATGGATATTCAATTTAAGGAAGGGTTAATTCAGAAGTACGCTAATGGAAAATTCGTTTGGTTTGTAGCATTGCGAGTTCTGCGACCTAAATTGCTCCGTGTGATTAGCGGCATTGCAATGCAATTAAATTGTGTCAATTCAATTCAATTCAATTATTTGGTTTGCGACACAATGTGCGATGCGAAGAAACACAATTTGGACAACTGATTCACTTTGTTGTAACTGTATAACCGTTTGTCACTTCAAAACTCACCGTATTTCGTAGGTAAATCTGTAAATTTGCTTGAGATAAAACTTATTGATTATTCACTATCACTTCCACTATCACTTTGGTTTAATGGTAAATCTTGGAGAAGCCGTCTCTTGAGTATATTACTTCGGCCTAGTTGCTGGATGGTGATGTTATCGGTGAAACGTAGATTGGTTAGGATTTTTTTGGTAGTTCTGTTTATGAATAAATTGTTCAATGGTGTCAATTCCTAGTTCATGGTGGATTTGATCATTTCGAACAAAACCGAAAAAAGTCCGAAAATGTCGAGGTTTTTCGGCCCTCCCCGAGTTAGCACAGGGTCCTCGAGGTCGAAAACTCAGATTCCACACCCAATACCATCCCCAAACAATATCCCAAAATTTCATTAACTTGGGAATTGTGTCCAGGTAGAAAGTACCTGCCGACCGGACTGAATAGGAAATTGAATGTATCCGATTCATATATCTTCCGTTAATTATTATTTTTGAACCAACTGGGCCTTTTCCTGGAATTCTCCTAACAGAGGTTGATTATCATAATGGCACTCTTAATCTTTAACACTGCTGCTCTAAACAACTCTCTAGAGGAACAACTATACTATTCCAGCGGGTTTCTTAACCAAGAAGTTCGTTGTCTTCCTACACTCCTTTTTTCAATTATTTTCTTCTGTAGAATCAGTTGCCATGGTTTTTATTTTCTTGTTTGATATTTCTCGGTTGCATTCAAATGTTCTACGACCACGGCATAACCCGGAAGAATCTGCCATTATAGACAGTTGAATAATGACATTTACCCCCCACTCCTTTTAATTGATTAAGCCTGAGAGCATAATTAATCCTCTAATTAAATTAATAATTAAAGTGCCTGGGAAACTTTGGTCGCATTTTGTTTCTAATAATTAAATTGCCTGGGGCAAAGGGGCACTTTGGACGATATTCTGGATTTTGATTTCGTCACGTGATGCTCGCGCCATTTTGTTTAAATTGAAGCGGCGTCTATTTTCGATTTTGAATTAGCCACGTGATGCTCTGTATTCGTCACGCCTATCCTTGTCCACACACTTTCTCCCTCACAATCATGATATCTCTCTTGCATTCGTTGAAAGCGATTTTTTATCTTTGTCGTACTAACTGGAAGGTTTGTGTTCTCTCTGTCTTGCACGACACGTTCGAAAGTCGTAATTATTTAAGAAACTTTTCTACTCCAAGCATGGTTTCAACCTGATGCCTTTGTATTGCTAGTCTCCCACGCCTGCCTCTAATCTACGGAGACTTGTTAATGGAATGATTTTCTATGTTCACCTCTATGAACGGCTATTTAAATCCTTGTGTACCAATCCTCTTGTGAAATCCTGTCTGATTTTAATATATTCTTTGAAATGAATAATATTTTCAAATTTGCTCGACACCGATGAAAGGTTAAAATCATACATGCCCTAATTTTTGTATTTGTAAATCCTTTGAAAAAACATTTCCCTCTAACACTTTTAATTTTACAATAGATTTTCTTAAATTTTATAACATCTTGATGTCGGTGCATTTGTGTTAGCGACAAAGCGCTATTTATTGTAAATTTGGTTTACAGGAAAGAATATTATGTGAATACACTAAGAAGGAGTTATGATAATGACTCGATATTTGTGGATACTTTGAAAAAACATTTCAAACTGTTTTTCATTATTATTAGTTTTTAAGATTATATGTGGTAGGTATATATTTTAAACAAAATGTTATGTATCGAAGATATTCGAGTCTTGTCGTATATGTCCGACTGTTTATAGGAGTGGAGCAGTTAGATAACGAGTAATAAATCAAAACATTCTGGTAAGAAACAAACAATTTATTTATATACATGCTTTACAAACAGCATACAACTCTTTCTTTATTTTTAGTTGGAGTTGTTTTAATACTAACTTAATTTTTATCTTGTAAATTTAAGTCTATATGTGATTCCTCTATTTCTTTTTCGTGTCAGAAGTTGGCTACATACAAAGCTTCTTTCTATATTTTCGAACTGTAAAATATCATGATTTTTATTTCTGTAATAAATGTATTGTTTGAGGCTTTCGCGGTTACTCGAATTATTCTTCTTAGCATAGAATTTCGGCTTAGACCGCGTAGTATTTGTATATGAACACCCAGCATTTTCTGGCTTAATGTGCCTTGCACCTTGTGAAGTCGAGCAAAAACCCGCGCGATGGCCATGCTCTTTGGTGGCTCGTGTTGTTTGAGTATCTTGAGAACGAGGATACTTAGGCAGATTTGGCCGTTTTGCTGTTTGTGCATCCATATTCACTAACGTTTCGCAAGACCTTGCAGCTTGCATCATCAGAGTGAAAGTCGCACTAAGAACCGAAGGTCGGTGTGGAGCTATTTATAGTCCTCTGTGCCAGGCGCGCGGAGTGGCGTAACGCTGGTTGGTCATCCGAGTGCAACGTAATCCGTGGGGCGTGGCCGTATGATGCACAGTGGTTGTAATGCTTTAGATCGTGTATCACAGGGGTCCACGTTTTACTAAGCTTAAAGCCATCTTCCCTGTTGATATTATTTGGATGTTTTTCTATTTCTATGGCTTCACGTAGGTATCACTCGCGGGAAG
This sequence comes from Agriotes lineatus, assembly GCA_940337035.1. Taxonomy (NCBI): domain Eukaryota; kingdom Metazoa; phylum Arthropoda; class Insecta; order Coleoptera; family Elateridae; genus Agriotes; species Agriotes lineatus. The sequence continues at coordinate 189,273,799 of OW679195.1, read as the reverse complement.
TAATGAGGTAACGTTTTAATTAAATTACTGAGGAAGCCAACATATTTGGCGAAACGTTTAATTAACAATTAAAAATCTTTTCAACTGTATATTAAAGTATGTTTTACGACAAAATCATTTTTATTTATCATTAAAAACCATGCTTATTAAATAACTTTGACTTAATAATCTCCTAAATTACATTTTAAGGGGACTTGGTTATTGAGCCATTTTCATATTTTCGAACTTCCTCCGTATAGGAAAGAAATATTTAAATTTTGGAAACTGTATTTTTAGTTTGAGAAGAAGCAAAGACTTTTATCAAGAACAACATTTTATGATAAATGGATAATAAAACAATTTTCCATATATGTATGTCCAAGTGTATGACGGGCACTGTATAATATTATAAGCAACAATCAAACGTGATTAATTATATCAATCAAACGGTGGTACTGTAACAACGCAATGACAGCTACTTTGTTTAATCACGTATATTCTAAATGCACACAAGGCTTCAACTAGAAAACGAAGAAATATTGAAATCTTCTTTGAAAATTGTAAATTTTTGCTACAAAGTAGTGAAAATGAATAAATCGATCCCACCCGATATGCACAGGGTGTCTCACAAAGTTCTCCCGGCACTTGAGAAGCATGTTCTTGAGAGCATTTCTAGCAAAACAGTTCATATGAACATATTGTGTCTTGTTCTCAGTATTCGTTCTTTTAAATTATTAATCTGCAATCATTTATTTTGTTAGTTTTGATGTCATATATGTAAATAAAAATTATCTAAGATTAATTTAGTTTGAAATGTGTATAGCTCAATAAATACTGAGAATAGGACATTTGTTCATATAAACTTTTTTGCTTGAAATGATCTCAAGAACATGTTCCTTAAGTGCCGGCAGAACTTCGCGAAATACCCTGTATACTAGGTGAGTTTTTTTTAAGTGTTACAAGGCGATATCTCGAAAACGGTATAAAGTAATTCATAAGCTTTCTCTCTGTAAAGGCATATGCTTATCCCTGTCTACACAACAGTGCTACCAACATACAGGATGTTCTATAAGAAAGTACATTTAACTAGATAAAAGCCCTAGATTAAAAAAAAAGTCACTAGATTTGGGCCGCGTCTGAGTCTGCGGGGAGTTCATATAACTAGAAAAAGTTTCTAGATTTAAATAAGTGAATACGCGGGTATGTCATTAACCTAAAAATCCTCTAGATTTAAATAAACTGTTAGATATGGGCGTGTCAATAGCAATAATCCGTGGATTTGAAAAATCGCTATCTATCTGGTGAAAACATTAACACACTAGATGTAAACGGTAAATTTAAATTTAGTAGTCTCTGTTATCTAATGAGTCACTCGGACATATGTACATCATCCTACAACTTCTTTTCCTTATTTTTAGTCGAAGTTGTTTTAATACTATCTAACTTAATTTTATCTTGTAATTTATGTACCTGTAAATGGCAGAACTTATACTTTTTAGGACATTTTTCAAGTTATCGAGAATGTTAAATTCCTGTATGTATATGTTCAAGTTCTTTTTACTTTGAAGCAAAACGTAATACTGTGCAGAAAATTTGTATCATCAGTCAAGCATTTTTAATACTTTTCGTTAAATTGTTCTAAATACCAATTTACATTGAGATGCTATATACAAATTAACAGTGAAATATCTGTACAGATTTTAACCATGTTAAAAAATCAACTTCCAACTGTTTTATCATTATACACAAACACATTACAATTTTCCTTGAACTCTCCTTGGTAACAAAAGTTATGGTTAGTAGTCAAATAATGACCCATTTCTAGCTTGTTAAATATTCCTGCATAATCTTGCTTTATATCCAAAAGGTTGTAATTATCTATTTGGAACTGTTTTAAAATTTCTGATATTTCGCCTAACAGGGTCTGCACATTAACGTCGGCTAGTTCTACTTTGTACGGAATTACTACTGGATTTTTATATTTTTTGTTAATATTTTGAGACCCTCCTTTCCAACAACTTGTATAATTCCTCTTGCCATCCTGTTCTCACTCTGCAGAAGATAAAGTAATTTTGCTTTTACTACATGTCTAGCAGAAATAAATTAGACTATTCAACTCACTTGTCATCTATCAAAAACTGACCAATAAAAATACAAGATTGGACGTCTTTGAGCCAATAAAAATGAACTATATTGACAATTTTCACTAGTGAAAATAATCGACAATTTTCACTAGTGGTATAGTGAATATTTTAAACAAATGTGATTTTTATTAGAAAAAGTCAATATTAGTTTTCTGTTACTATAGAAATTGCGTAGTTTGTTGCTAGATTTACTGAAAACTAATTTGAAAAAGTAGTTTGGTTCATTGAATAGTCTCTCGAATGCCATTCTTAGTCAAAGTTAAGTAGAATATTTTTGCGTTGGTATCACTACTCATGTCCATTGCGCTTAGGTTCGATTAGGACGAGTGCGCTAGCACGAGTCCTAATCCTAAGCGCAATGGACATTCGTAATACCACAGCAAAAATATTCGACATAACTTTGACTACTCATGGTATTATAAGTGAGAATTTCCCTCGTAAGTGACTATTACAAACACAGCATATCTCATTCTTAACAATAAGACCCCTTTTTCCTTCGCAAGCCACAATGTCAATAATTTTAGCCAACATTATATTGTCACAAAACGGCTGTGTAAGAGGCGTAAGTTAATTTAAATTGCTGCAGGTAAGGAGTTGTTCGTCTTCTGTATAATTTATATTTGCAATATCTGTAACTTATGTTATAAATATGTTAATATAGAAAACCTCGAAAAGTATTGAGTGGTAAACTAAATAAATGGAACATAAATTACAAGATAAAATTAAGTTAGATAGTATTAAAACTCCACCTAAAAATAAAGATCGTTATATTTTACAGTTCGAAAATATAGAAGCTTTGTACGTAACCAACTTCTGGATCTAAAAAGAAATAAAGGAATCACATATAGACATGCACAATGCCATCGTTTGGAGGAACTTCAGGAAGTAACAGAACTAGTTGTAACTGGAATCAAAAACATTTATTACAGAAACAAAAATCGTTATATTTTACAGTTCGAAAATATAGAAGCTTTGTATGTAACCATCGTCTGACGCGAAAAAGAAATAGACGAATCACATATAGACTTATATTACCAGATAAAAATTATGTTAGATAGTATTAAAACAACGCCGACTAAAAATAAAGAAAGGAAGTTGTAGGATGATGTACATATGTCCGAGTAACTCATCAGATAAGAGAGAGTATTAAATTTAAATTTACCGCTTACATCTAGTGTGTTCATGTTTTCACCAGATAGTGATTTTTCAAATCTACAGATCATTACTATTGACAGACCCATATCTAACAGTTTATTTAAATCTAGAGGATTTTTAGGTTAATGACATACCCGCGTATTCACTTATTTAAATCTATTAACTTTTTTTAGTTTTATGCTCTCCCGCAGACTCAGACGCGTCCCAAATCTAGCGACTTTTAAATCTAGGGCTTTTATCTAGTTAAATGTACTTTGTTATGAAACACCATGTATGTTGGTAGCACTGTTGTGTAGACAGAAATAGGTATATGCTTTTACAGAGAGAAAACTTACGAAATGACTTTAAAAGTCTACGGAAACATTTGGATATAACTGGATATTATACGCTTTCTGCATTTACTGTAAATAATAGTGGGTATAATAATTATGGGAAATATCCATATGTTGAAACACTTGGAGTAAAAAATGGGTGTAAATGCCAAATTTCCAACATTAGCATACAGCAACTAAAAGACAAGATTAAGATTGTACAATGTCAACGTTTGGAGTAACTCCAGGAAGGAACAGAACTAGTTGTAATTGGAATTAAACACATTTATTACATTAACAAAAATAGTTAAAATTTAGAGTTTGAAAAGAAAGCACCACGTTGGGCGACAATAAATATGCAATGGTGGCTTGGCTTATTGTATTTTACAAGCCATTCAGTTAATTGCTTTAATATTATGTAAAATATTATAACGTTGAGACACCTTTCATTTAATTCGAAATTTTATATCATTCTGTTTAATAGCTGTAATGCATTTGAGACTCTTAATAGGGTGTGGGTCGTTAATCTAGTTATCTGTTCTTTGATATTCTAATTTTATATGAATTTTCAATTATTGACTGCTACTAAATGTCAGTTTGACTTTAAACAACTATCAAACAATAATCAAATCAAATTTAACAAATAATTTTTTTATTCACAAATCAATGACTCAAATCACCAAAGTAAGTACTATGTTATTTTTATTTCACTCATGTAATTGTTTTTCTTATTCAATATTCTTTTATAGAATTAATTAATACCAACCTGTTTTCCTCTTATTTCCCTGCTATTCACATTAAACACTACTGCTCCTGACGTTCACGGCTAAGCTCATTGACAGCACAACCTCGATGCTCCTCCAACCACGCAAACACCTCCAACACGTCAAAACCCTGGGTTCCTGCAGATACAGTCTCGCTCCTTACTCTCCTGTACGCGATCGTCAATCTAACAGCTTCCTGGTAAGTTCCCACTAACAGATGGTACCCAAACTAATTTTCCATTGTCCTCAGCTCCTACCTTGTAGTAACCAAGCCAAACAGAACAATCCAAATCAATCAGTCAGCAACCCTAGTAAAATGATTGACCAGTCCTCCGTAGAATCTTTAACTCCAGTAATGAACACCAATTATACCTTGCATGTGCCAAACAATCCAAATTCACTCAAATTATTGTTATCTTCTTCTTACTTGTATTTAATTAAACCGTGTTCCATAATCTCTTCAATGATTTTATGCTTGTATTATCCGTTAATTATATTTTCACTTATCCTCACTTCGTAGACTTGTTAATATCTTTTATTTTGTATAATACCAAATTATTCTCATTAATAAAGTCAAAATTTCTAGTTTTTTAAAATTCTAAATGGATTTTTCAAAAAATGTGTTTACATAATTTCAGTTTGTTTTTTCTACTGCCGCTTAAACAAAATTACTCTCCATATAGTTACAATTATTACTGCACACTTTTAAAATTTAAATAATCTGATCTATACCTACTACACTTCTTTATTCTCATAGTAAGCATATTTGTCCCATAATAACATTCTCTTATCTTTCATATTAACTTCCACCACCATTACTGAATATTCAATTGCTGTAACTTTTAAAATAAATTCCAATTTGTCTCAAATTTAATTTCTATTACTCAATTGAACTAAACCAACAATCTTATTCAAAATTTTCTAAATTTGATTGTATTAATCTTCCAAATGTATTTCTTTTAATTTGTATTTAATAAGTGATCTATGTGTATCATAATAATATATAAGCTTTGTATGTAACCAACTTCCAACTCAAAAAAGAAATAAAGAAAGTATTAAATAATTCCACCTTTTGTAACGTAAACAGACTCACATAAAAATTAGTACTGCATCTATTTTGAACTAATGTTGTCATAACTAAAACATGTAGTATAACAATACATTTTGTTTAAAATATATACCACATATAATCTTAAAAACTAATAATCACTGTTGTACGTAGGTAATTACTGTTTCGAAAAAGAAATACAACAGCTTTACATTGCAGAATAAAAAATGTTAAAATAAATTTGAAAATCGATTGCTATATAGCACAGCGCCAAACACGTTTGAAACCAACAAGCCTCCTTAGCGTTCTTTCTACAATTTCACTTTTAGCGGCAAAGCTAATTGCATGAAACTGGTTTCACAAATAACCTTTTGTAATTACATTCGTAGGTTTGAAAATTACTATATTATCGAAATGAAGCGATATTTTACGGATTTACAATGCTTTCAATTTATTTAGTTTGTCACTCAACACTTCCTAAAAAATCTATTTCTTGTGATATCGATGAACTGTTTTTAATTTGAACGACGAGTTAGCAGGACGAATTAATGGATGTTAGCCTTTATATTCTTATTATTTTAGAATGTATGTAACGTAACATAGTAAACAGTTTTCAGTATAACAGTTGGAATTGATTTTTTAACATGGTTAAATTTGAATTCTAGAGTTAATCTAACATATATGACAAGACTCGGATATCTTCAATAGCTAATTACTGTTTCGAAAATGAAATACAAGAGATTTTACATTACAGAATAAAAAAATGTTAAAATACATTTGAAAATCGATTCTTTTTTCTGTTAGAACACCAATCGTTGAAAATTTTCCCCTAGTATTTACGATAAATGCGGAAATCTTGTATACCCCTGTTGTATCGAGATTTATCCAATAGTTTTGATTAAAGTAACTGCCCTGTTGTAATTGTATTCTAAGTTTCAAAATTACTATATTATTCATTTCAAAGAATATATCTATATTAAAATCAGACAAGATTTCATAAAGGCAACAATTCAAACAGTCTTCATAGTGACTGACATCGAAGGGAAAGTATTAACCAGTCGCAGTAGACTAGTGGTTAGCGTATGAGGATAGCAATACAATGGTATCAGGTTCAAATCCGGCTTGGAGCAGAAAAGTTTTTTAAAATAAAATACGACTTTAGAACGGGCAAGACATAAACCTTACAGTTAGTATGACAAAGATAAAGAATCGCTTTCAATGAATACAAGAGAGATAGCATGATTGTGAGAGAGAAAGTGTGCGGAGCGAGGCGAATACAGAGCATTACGTGACTAATTGAACATCGAAAAATGGCGCGCGCATCACGTGACGAAATCAAAATCCAAAATGGGAAAGAAAATGGCACTAGCATCACGTGGCGAAATCAAAATGGCCGCCGCTTCAATTAAAACAAAATGGCGCCCTAACGAAAATCCAAAATGGCCGCCGTTTCAATTAAAACAAAATGGCGCAGTGCCCCAGGTAATTTAATTATTAAAAAGCCCCGGGAAATTTAATTATTGCGTAATTTAATTATTATGCCCGCAGGGCTTAATCAATTAAAAGTGGAGGGGAGAGCTGCCCTTGTTCTACTTCTGTGTACACAACATTTTTTTATTTGCTTTTTCGGTTACGGAATTATGATTTATTAGGTTATAAAATAAAAAAGAATAATAATCCTTAAAACGTCAAAATTTTCAACTGATACAAGTAAAAATAACTCATTTCCACGGAAACGAATAATAATTCTGAAATAAGTGAACTTGATTTATTCGTAAAATTTATTTTTTTAAATTCAATCAAAATTTAGTTAATCATAATTATTCCGTAACCGAAACTGCAAATCCAAAAATGTTTTGTACACATACGTAGTTTTTACGTAAATTCGAATTTTATAAACTAAAGTACGTCATCATATTTAAAATTCCAAAGTTACCCTCTACCCCTCAAAGTAGAGTAGGGCGGTAATTATAAAACATACGTTTAAATATGTCCCCCCGTCTCCCAATTACTTCACTAAAATTTAATGAATATATTTAAACCGTTTTGGAGATATTGTCTTGTAACATTTTAAAAAACTCACCTAGTATACAGGGTGTTTAAAAAATACGTTCGGATATTTTACCCACTTAGATCTCATCAATACAAACAAAAAAGTGCAAATAAACATGGGTCCAGAAATGCTTTGTTTCTGAGATAGTGTTCCAAGTTTTAAAAAAATCCCGGCCGAACCTGGAATAAATCATTTAAATCTAAGTGTGCCCACATTTATCATCAATAGCACCAATAAACCTTCAAAGTTTCATTAAAATCGGCTAAGCGGTTTTAAGATATTGAAACATTTTAGTTTTTGTCTGAACAGATTCAGAGACGTGCAAAAATATGGGTTTTAATTTTTTTCTTGAAAACAAAGCGAGGCGTTACTTTTTGGTAAAAAACCTAATCGATATGCCCCGTGGGCACTCCCCTGGAATTACTACATCAACTGTAATAGCTCCAAAAGATACCTCATAATATTATAAACAAACTGTAAAAATTTTATTAAAATCGCTCAAAGCGTTTTTAGATAACATAAAAAACAAGATTTAAAAATAACTTTAACACCTTGTATCTCGGAAACGGAGCGTTTCTGGACCCATGTTTATTAGGACATTTTTGTTTGAATTGATGAGATCTATAAGTGGGTAAAATATTCGAACGGATTTTTTAAACACCCTGTATATATCATTGGAATGAAAAAAATCTCTCACAATGACACACATATCGGTGCCATATCAAAAAAATATATACAACTTTATATTATAGCTCAAATTTGGAAACTTTTTTTCAAAAACTGACTACGCCATTGCATTTATCAAAAACGTGCCTGAAAAGCGTAAAAATTACTTTTCTCTATTTTCATAAACAAGCGAGATATTCCCACAAAACGAAGACGAAAAACCGAACTTTAGTTTATAACTGAAAAGTTGGTTTGTAGCATTAAGCATTTCTCGAAAAAAGATATTACGTTTGGATTTTACTTACTTTGTATATCTCTAAATAAAAACATTTAATAAATAGTCATTACGTTATGAGTTCTAGAAAAAAACAATATATTGGTACCTATTCCAGCATATCTTATGCATATTTTGCTAGACATATCAGCATATTTTGTGTGTATATTATTGTATATTGCACATACCTTTACGTTTTGTGCATATAGTGATCGCTTTTAAGCCATATTTTAGAGCATATTCATACAGATTATTTGTCCGACTTTGCTTATTGCTGGGACTTGTATAAAAATGTGTACTATCCCCCCGGGATTCCGTTTTTACTGCATCTGCCCCAAGGGGGCAAAATCTAGCGGTTCGACCGCGGTCTATATATAGCGGGTGCCGTGACAAGTGGCATGTTAGAGCAATTCAAATGCTCCAGAATGCTTAATTAACGCGAGCCCTAATTTCCATATTGTGCATTCCGCATCGCCCTGCGCCGGCCGTGATTTATGCACTTTCAGGCGCGAGTATTTTGTCGCAGGACGCAAATCCCGCCTGCAGCTTTGTGCGTCCTGCCGCAGCAACCCCTTGCAGCAACTTGTCGAATCCAAATTTAGGTCAGAGAGGAATACAGTCGCAGACGGAGGGAAGAAATCAATTGTTGCTACGCACTGGGGCTCCTGTTACATCCTGGACGAGCTGGTCGCGTGCCCCAAATGCAGCTTCGCAGGACGCATTTTCAGTAACAGCAGACGCGCTATGTTTTCGAATAGCGTTCGGCGACGACAGTAACAGCAGACGATCTAGGTCTAGAACGTCTGCTGTTTCTCACCTTAAGTTAACTTTCAAGTAAATGAGACTGATTTAAAAAAATAGCAGAATAATATTATTTAGTTTGTTACTTACAAGGATATATTGATAAAATGATATGGCTTTTGCACCTATGTGCATAATATTATGTACACCAATTTTTGTACTAAAAAAGTACTTATAGTATGTATATAAAAGTGCAAAAATACAACAGCAATAATACGACAAAAAAGTTTTATTCAATACCACATCGAAACATCGAAAGACAAAATAAAAAAACTTTTATTTATTTTAGCTTAGCAAATAATGACTTTGTTTTCGTTATTAATTTATATATAAAACACATTTAAAAACAAAAAAATAAAAATACATAACCTGATGTATAACTAATATTATGAAAATAACCTTAGAAAAATAACAAATGAACGTAAAAAAGGATCATTTTTTAAACTTATTTTCACCTAAGCATATATTCATATTGACACATTCTTGTAGAGAATGGGGTGCTTTAGCCTTTTTTTTTAGTAAGCTTTTCACTTTTCTACCAGCTGAGGAATGTTTTTTTCCACCCATTGCCGATTTTCTTCTAGCTGCACTTGTTGGCTGCACACTTATCATTTTTCCTTTCTTATACCAGGCGTTTATGCTTTGGAGTTATTCCGTGGTATTTAAAAGAATTATGCAACCCTGATATAAGAGAGTTGTTACTTTTAGCACACTTCTCTCGATTTTTTAGGAAAGTGGAAATTGCAGGATAAAATTCTATTGGATTATTGTCAAGATGTGTCAGGATTTCATTAGAAAATTTTTTCCAATCTTCCTTTAAATCATCGAGTTCCTTGGTCGTGGGAACATTGACATTTAAAGTACAACGCGGAACCACTTGCTTCATCTTCATTTATTGAAATGCATTCAGTAGTAATATTGGATAAGTGTCGTGTAGGCTGGTTTATGGTTAAAGTATCCACATTGTCTCCTTGAAGTGGAAGAAATAGCTCAGGATTTGGATTTTCTCCACACGCTACTTCATAAAGCTTCATTTTCATGTCAAGAGATAAGGTGTTCACACAAGAAATAATATTTTCTTTTTTTGCTACAGCAGCCTGATGCTTGCAGTGCTTTCCATTGTATCCAACATAACAACTGCATTGGAAAGACATCATATCAACTATGTATGTAACATCTTTATTTTTAGAAGAACTTACGCTAAATTCCAAATTACCTCTTTTGACAATACTTGACGGTAAAACATCTTTATCATCATGGATGTACCGTAATTTTGTAGACTTTGTCACTCTGTTTAAAACCACATCTAAAAGCCGTTGCTTATAATAACATTCAAAATTATTTACTATAAAATCAGACAACTGCGTTAAATTGAAGGCTTTAGTTCTTTCTAACGCTATATCTTTCAGCAACCTAAATGTAACTTCAATGTAGTTATTTGTGTTTGTTCCTCGAATCATCAAGTTACGTCTGTAAAATAGGCACCATAACTCGATCCGTTCTATCATTGATTTCACATATTCAGTAAATTTTGAATATTTGGAAAATTCTTCGAACTGCTTTTTTGCATCATTTAAGTTTTCTTCTGTTCGAGCGGTGAGAATATTGCGAAATATTGCGTATGCTTTTTGCGATTCTTCTTTGGGAATCCCATGTTTAGAAATTTGAATCCACTTCCAACACGCCTTTAAAACGTGGAATGAGCATAAAAGTAAAGTAGAATTGGGCCAAAATAATTTTAGAATATTACGTTCACCTAAATCGTCATCAGTTATTATGACTGAAGGAGCTACTTTAATAGGTAAGATTTCAAACAAAGCAGCAACACCTAAGCGAAACACATCTGCCTTTTGACTGCTGCTTAAAATACAGCCTAAAGGAATACCACCAGCAGCTGACTGCGTCAAGAAGAAATAAACTTTATGTCCTTCCACATCGCAATTTCCAGACGCATCCACAAACATAATTTCAGAAGCTTGTGGCAACTTTGCCGCTCTTTGCATTATAGGTGTGCAAATGGCAACACAATAATCTCCTTCGAGGCAATTAATTTTGTATAAAGTGTTATTGGTTTCTAAAGCTACTTTAAGGCAATTTTCTAACTGTAACAACATACCCTCGCCTGTTCGAGGTCCGAAAGTATCTTTAAAATGCTTTCTCCAAAGTGTTTGAACATCAGTTTTGGTTGGAATGTTATGTCGGTCTAAAAGTTGATTTTCATAATCATTCCCTAGTTCTTCCATCATCATCATGCAAAAAGTATGGTAAGCTGAACTCACTGAATGGCCCTTTTCAAATAATTGTAAAATTCTTTTTTTTGCTTCTGCTCCTAAAGGTCTCTCGCTTAGGTTGTCTACGCACAAAAGTCTGTGATTATGAGCGTTTTTAAATTGAATTATACATGGCCAGTCTGGAAGTAAAGGATCCGAAATGGTCGATTTTGATTCTGGGATAAACTTTTTTATAGTTATAATTAATTCTGCAGGACAGTTTAGATTTCGAGTTTTTTTCTTCGCTTCTGCAACATTAGTCTTAGTTTTTCGGTGGCATTTGTAAATTCTTTTAAATACATTTCGTGTCTGCTTTTTATCTTTATACAACCATGTCTTTACAATAGTCCATGTTTCCTTCTTTAAACCTTCTAGTTCACGTACCCAGTTCTACTAAAACAACGTAGGATGTTAGAAATGTCGATTTCAAAACCATTTTAAAAACTTTTGGGAAACGAAAAATAAAAAATACATAAATTGAGACAGGCTACGCAGCATCGCAGCGAAAAAGAGGGCTGGATGGAATTACCATAAATATGGATAGAGAACCTAACCTATAAATGATGTATGCCAGTAGCAATAAAAAGTTAAGATAAAAACCTAATATAAAAACCTAATATAAGTACCGTGAAAACATCAAATATGTAAGTGGTCCTCACTTTATCTGTACAAAGGATTTGTAAAAAGGTTTGCCTAGTCTCTACCAGCCACATCACATTCAATTTTTGTTAATTTAATTTTGAATTCCCCAATTAAAATTCATTATTTTATTTCATAAATTGATCATTTTGACTCAAACTTACCTCGACATCGTCTTTTGATTTTAAATTAGATCTTACAACACATTTATCGTCAAATTTCTTATAATTATAATTATCTGGTAAGCAATCCATTTTTATACATCAGCCAACACGTTTCAACTGATAAACAATTAAATACAAGGACCGATTACTCAGGTAGTCGTAGTGCGTCTGCTGTGTTAGTGGTAGTCAGTCAAACAACCGCGTAGTCTGTCGCCCATTACTGAAAAGCCGAAAAAAGCCGAAGCACCGCCGATGATCTAGCGCGTCTGCTGTTACTGAAAATGCGGGGCGAATCCAGCAAATACTACTACCCTACGTTGTGCATCCAAAATTCCCAAGCCCAAAACACACTGGAAAACTTACCACTGATAATGCTGTATTCTGATATAGCAATCATTACTACTTCCGTTCACGTGCGGCAGAAGTCATAGTTCGGTTAGAAAGCCACACCGACCACACGCGACAGGTCCATGTCGTCGAACTTTTTCCACTAACACTTTTTGAAAAATTCTTCGTTTAGCGCTTGCTGCCACTTCTCGTGCCACCACGTCGAATCCGCATGAATGTACTGGAGGTGTTGATAACATTTGGGCGCATGAGCCTCGTTATCCTGGATACGCTTGCGTAAACAGACAGTCCTGACGCAGGATGTTTTTTTGCTATGTAGTCGATGCAAGCGCGCTGTGGAATGTGTTCTTCGGGGTTTTTATCGTTACTGGTTGTCCATGATGACCATATTTTGCAATCAAAATCGCCCGAGTTAACAAGGCTTTTGCATTACTCTTTGTTTCGCACAGGCAGCTTATCGACTAATTAGATCCAGCCTTTTGTGTCCTGCATTGCGATAACGTGCATGCATTAGTTGTGGTCGTAATCTTGTTATGATGACGCTGATATTATGAATAATACATTGATGTCGCATAAATGTACTCCAATTAAACTTCCAGCTGTTCCTAAAACTTGAACCAAAATAAATGCAGATAGGTACTTAATATCAAAAACCACAAAATTCCATCTCTTTATCTTTTTCATATTCGCATTCCTGCTTTACCTCTTTTAAGTAACCATATTTGAAATGTTCCAATGCGGAAGGATGAACAGGGTTCTCAAGGGGTAAACATTTTAAAAACCCTTAATACGATTTCTAAAGATAAAAAAAACACCTACATGCCAAAATAGTAAACCGGGTGACAATGAGACCAGGGCCATGCTTATATCTCATTTATTTATGAATCGATTTGGATAAAATTTGATATATGGATACTAGACATAATTTCTGTTTGACCAATAGATATACGTAGTTGAAATGGTCAACTTCCGGTTTCACCGGAAGTTCCATTACCTTTGATTTTTTAAATCGATCACCCTATACATTTTAGGTTTTTTGAAATATACATTTAAAATTACATGCGATACTTTTACTAAATTTTCATTTTTCTAAACAAAAAATTATTTTTTCAAATTTTATTTTTTATCATAGAAGGTCGTGATTGGAAAAATGTGTTCTAAATGACTACATATTTTATTAATTTGACCAATAACCAATCGTTCATGAAGGAATAAAGTTTGCTAAACGTGTTTTTTTGAGAAAAAGTTAATTTTTTTAAATGGCACCTACCAAGGGCCATTATGCCATTAGATACAAAATTTAATTACTAATCTAACAATATGCATCATGTACCACTTTATCTTTATATAACACGAGAAAATGATTAACTAATAATTTTTTAAAATATATTTGGGAAATATCTACGCAAATTTGGAAACACTGCCGTATGTAATTTGAGTCGAAGGTTCCGAAAATTATAAAATATACAGAACAACCCATTTAAAAATCAAAGTTAATAAAATTTCGGGTGAAACCGGAAGTCGGCCATTTTGATTATATTTATCTTTCAATTCGAAATTATGTTTATTATCCATGTAACAGGTTTCATTCAAATCGGTTAATAAGTAAAGGAGATAGAGACATGGCCCTGATCTCATTGTCACCCGGTATATCATGTCGAAGTGGAAAGTGTTTCATTACTGTCGAGTAGTTTTAGTTTATCTCGAGATAGGAATGAAGCTTTTCACCGTGATATGTGGGTACCTATACTATTTTAATCACAATCGGTTTTTGTTATTATTTATTTAATTATGTAAGGTTCAAATAATACGTATTTCTATTGCAGTTTTAAGTCACTTTAATAAAGAAATCTGCGACGCTGATGATAGGTAAAGTGACAAGTTCATTGAAAGTGACGTTTAGCTAGCCGGGACAAATCTTTCCCGGGTAGCTGGTAAGTAAAGCAAACAATGACTCGCTTTCCTACTGGTTTGAAGGTTAGAAAATTACCTATTATTAACCGATTGTGAGTAAACTAATGTTCTAGCTCAACAAACTCAGACGATACGAAATATTGCACCTATAAGGGGTAATTGAGCAAAATCCTGAATTATGATCTTAGACATTGGTATGGGCGACTCTTGTAGGTAAGAACCAAATCAATACCTTATCGGGCCTAAGAGATATTGAGAAATTCAAGAAAATACATTTTACAGCTTTTTATTCTCTTAGGGAGGAAATTTCGGAAAATACTTCGCTACGTAACAAAATGAACTTTTCTGCCAAATTTCATGTTCCTGGGAATTACGCTCTACGTTGTCTTTGCTTTGTCTTTTATATACACGGTGTACCAAAAATGGATGATTGCATTATTGAATAGGAAAAAAATATAAAAAATTCTTTGTGTTATATTTTCGAAGATATAGCGAAGTTTTATTAACCTCAAAACTAGCTGAACTGGCAACATTGTTTAATTAGAAATAGTTAAGACCACAAATCACCAAACTTTTATAGACATCTTTTGCACATCCGTTTTTCGACGTTTGCAGCGCCTCAGTTACAGATGTTTGGATATGCCGGTGACATGAAATAATTCCCAGCTAATCGTTAAAAGATACAAGTCATTCTAATAGATATTTATGCGTTAAGGGAGATATGAATATGGTTTTCCCTGAGGTTGACATGGTTACAGATTGGAGCCTCTTGTATGTGTACACTTAGTGTACAATGTGTCCACGGATAGGTGATACAAAAAGAAAAACTTTACCTACTGATTTATCAGAAGATTTTATTCTTGATAAAAGAGGCTGAATCTTCTCAAACGAACAATGCACTTGCCAAAATTTAAATATATCTTTTCGTATACGAGGTAGGTTCGAAAATATCGAAGTGGCTCAAGAATAAAATACCTACCCTTATTTTTTAAAATACACAAAAATGTTATTTGGAAAATACGGAAAATGGAATACTTCAAAGTAATTATTGGATGCGATAGTGACTTTGAAGTATTTCACTTCCCGCAACACACGGGGTAGTAAGAAAAAATAAGCAAAAACCAGTGAAAATTGTTTTTCGGAATAGGTGGCTGTGACTTCTATTTCTACACCTTCTCTCAATAATAAATGAAGGACTTGAAGTCTTCCCCACGAATTCGTGGGGAAGACTTCAAGTCCTTCATTTATTATTAAAACTCAACCCCACTTTAAGCAGCAATGGATCAACTACGATCCTTCTCTCAATTATAAACAACTTTTCCAAATAATAATAATAATAATAATACCACATTTATTTACAGAATATAGATACATATGATACAAAAAAAAAATTAGATATAAATTTGTAAATAGGACATAGTTCAGTTAGCAAGTAAAAAAGAACAAGCTAACTGGTCTACCACTATGCCCATCCAGGAAACGATGTCTATATGCACGGACAAGTGTAAAAGTGTACAAAATAAATAATTAAAAATTAAATGATTAAATATAGGTAAACAAAATATATTGCAAGGGAAAGGAGAGCACCTCATTGGCTTAGAGCGAGTTTACTTTTAAAATGACGTTTAAATTTGGCTAGTGGAGCGTCTATCAAATTATTAGGAATTATGTGATTATAGTAATAAACAATATTGTAAGAAAATGACCTCTTGAAGAAAGACGTTTTGTGGTAAGGAATAGTCAAATCATGCTTCGATCGAATATTAATATGATGTTGTTCGTTTCTATAGGATAGTTTATCAAATAGGTAAAGAGGTACTTTGTTGTTAATAATTTTGAAATAAAAGATCGCCGTATGGAATATGCGCCTATTGGACATGTTAAGCCATTTTGCTTCATTTATTTTTTGCGAAACGTGATGCTGCTTACGCAAACCAAAGATGAATCGCAGACAAGAATTTTGTGTTCGTTGGATACGCAAACGTGTAAGAGCTGTGATACATGAGTCATACAGGGAATCGCAGAAATTAAAATGAGATAAGACTAATGTATCACACAATAAAATTTTCATGTCCCTTGTTAGGCAGTACCTATTTGCGTATAGCAGTTTTAGATTATAATACGCTTTTTGAATGCAACGAGATACATGGTAATCAAAGCGGAGATCATTATCAACATAGACTCCTAGATTTTTGCAAACAACTTTATATGGTAAAATATCATCGCCCACCTTTATTTGGAACAGAGATGCATTCATATCTCTATCCTTCTTCTTACCAAATAGCATGACAGAAGATTTGGAAGAATTTATTAGCAACGAGTGTTTCTTGCTGAATTCGACAAGGTTTAACAAATCCTCATTCACTAACGACACCGCCTCCTCTAATAAATGCGGAAAAAAAGAGTAATATAGTTGTGTATCGTCCGCATACATGTGAAATTTACAGTGCTTTAAGCAAGGGCCTATTTTGTTAGTGTATATAGAAAACAAAAGAGGTGCCAATATCGAACTTTGTGGAACCCCCGATAAAACCACTCTGGGGTCAGATATTTTCGACTGATATTTTACCCTTTGAACTCGATTGGCTAGATAATTATTTATTAAATTAATTGCTGTGTTACTAAAACCGATGAAATTTAAAATAGACAAAAGAATTTTATGATTAATGGTGTCAAAAGCTTTTGAGAAATCTAAAAGTACAAGTACCGTGAGTTTATTGTTATCAGCCGCTCTAATACAGTCATCTGTTACGTCCATTAATGTTGTGTTACAACTATATCCAGCCCGAAAGCCAGATTGAGTTTTAGGAAGAATATCATTGATATTAAGGTGGTCGCGAATTTGCTTTTCTATAATTTTCTCAAAAACCTTGGATAATGTACACAAGATACTTATAGGTCGAAGGTGTTTCAGCTCAGTAGGAGGATTAATTTTGGGTAAAGGAGTAACAAGAGCAGTTTTCCATACGTCTGGATAGATGCTCTCAGTTATGCAAAAATTTAATATATGAGTAAAATAAGGTAATAGATACGGACAGCACAAACGTAAGAGCTGAATGTTAATATTGTCCCATCCAGAACATCGTGTCTTAATAGAGAAAATAAGATTTTGAACTTCCAACTCAGTTGTCTTATGAAATTGTAGGAGATTACGAAATTCATTTTTTTTATGGGTAGCGTAGTAATTAATTAATTTACTGTTTGTAAAATGGGTAGCATTAGAAGAATTTTGAAAAAAGTCATTAATTAAATTTAAGTTTTGCATATTTAAGGGCAATTCTTGAGTATTGTGTTTATTAGTAATATTTAACTTACGAAATTCATTCCAAATAGACTTAGGACTATTATTGTTAGTAAATTTTGATTGCAAATACGCTTTCTTTTCTCTAGAAACTGTGGCGGTAACAAGATTTCTTAGAGATTTATAATAATCCCAATGTATGGGATTTCTTGTTTTTTTTAATTTAGATAGAGCTCGATCTCTTAAACGCATCATAAATTTTAAATTGTCGGTTAGCCAGGGCTTGCTGACCTTAAAAGATCTAGATTCTTTGATGGGAGCATGCAGGTCAATAACATTGCATATGTTATCATTTAGAAAATTGATTTTGTCGTTAACATTCTGCATATCAAACATCATGAACCATGGGACAGCGTATAAATCCCGAATAAAAAGATCATGATCAAACATTGAGAAATCTCTAAAACTACGAGTAGTAGGTGGAACTGCTTTTACCGAAAGAGATAAAGTGCAGGTTACTTTACAATGATCTGCGATATTACACTCCGAGACATTTTTTTCTAATATTTGTAGATCGTTACTAGAAACGACTATTAAGTCAAGTAAAGTTATTGAACTTTTTGTAATTCTTGTAGGCTCGTCGATTAGTTGCACTAGGCCCAACGTGTCCAAGAGAGCATTAAATTTTGTTACAGAGTCATTAATTTTTAATAAATCGAAGTTTAGATCACCCAAACATACGATAGAATCGCAAGTGGGTATTAAGTTAGATATTGTATCTTCAAAGATATTTAAAAAATCAGATGAAGGAAAATTAGGAGGTCGATAAACAGTACCTACCGCAATCTTCTTTTTGTTGACGTTAATGTATACCCAAATTTGTTCAAGATTAGAATTAAAAGTAATAACAGAATAGTTGATATTATTGTTGATATACATACCAACTCCACCACCTCTAGTTTGCCTGTCTTTCCTGATAAAGTTGTAGCCTTCAATTTTTATAGAGCTGGACGGTGTGTTGGCAGATAACCACGTTTCGCTTAAACCAAACAAGGTGCACCCGCTCTCAATCACAACATTCCTGAGATCATTAAATTTAGAAATTAACGACCTAACATTTAGATGACATAACTTTATTTTCCCCATTGTAGCAAAAAAGAAACAGTTGTAAAATTGTTAACAAATTCTAAAAGCTAGATTTAAATTACCTTGGAATAAAATAAAAATCAAATGCAAAAATTTAATTCTGCACAGGCATTGTTGCTCTCGGCAGCAATTACCTAAGAAATTAAAAATAACATCATATACACCCGAAAACAAACAAATATGATAGAACACGAATAAAAAAAGCTAAATTAAGAAAGTTTATTGCAAACGGTCCAAATCAGAAATGTTCATTGCAGATACAATTCTGTTGTCTTTTTTAATCTTTACAACACCATCTGCTGACCACACATTTGTAGCACCATATTTTTTAGCTGCAGCTTTAAGAACTAGCAAGCGTTGCTTTGAAAGGTCTTCTCTGATAACCACCTTAGTATTTTTGAAATGCTTCTTATTTCTAAAAATAAGGTTTCGGTATCTGTAGCTAGTGAACTTGAGTATTATGGCACGCGGTTTATCACCCACACGCTGGCCAACCCTGTGACAACGGTCAATCCAATCGATGCTGATAGGGATATCAGTTTTTTCCTTCACTAAATTGATGACCTTTTCCTCCACATTCTCACCTGCAGATTCACTAACGCCAAATATGCGCACATTATTTCGTCGAGAGTACTGCTGTAGATGGTCCACTTCTCTAATCAATGACTCATTTTCCTGTCGCAGAGTGCTGATATAATAACATTTTTGTGTATTTTGAAAAATAAGGCTACTTTATTCTTGAGCCATTTTCATATTTTCGAACCTCCCTCGTATACCAAAAGAGATATTTAAATTGTGGTAATAGAATTGTTATTGTGAGAAGATGCATTGACTTTTATAAAGAATAAAATTTTCTGAGAAATCAGTAATAAAAACTGTTTCCTCTTGTATCACCTATCCGTGAACACACTGTATATACTCTTAGTTTATAAGTGTAAAAGCAATCGTTTCCCTTAAAATTCCTTTCAAAGTTTTGGGTTGTCACTAAGACGTGCAGTTATCAAGCAGCCATGATGTGTGATCTAGTAAACAACAATGAGAAATCAATTAATGATGTTGGTGACAGAATTTTTTTCTTTCCTAAATAAAGGAGGAAGATGTTACCGTACAAACACGACTTTACGACACAAAGCGGGAAATCTACCTAGCATACGCGGCCCTAGCTCCGTTACGATGTACGGTAACAAAAGGTTTTCCGGCTAGAAAAACTCAATCGAGAAGGCGGGTTCTTTACGACCTTTGAGTTAGGGCTGCACTTCGATAAAAGAGGTATAAAGCTCGGTACTGACTTGAGCACTTTTACGCGCACACAGGCATGCAAACACCAATGAAAAACGTAGATTATTAACAATAAACCCTATTAAAGTAATAAAGTATGTGAATAACAATTAACATGAAAATGTTTACTGGTTACATTTAAAAATAGTAAACAAACAAGGTTGTTAGGTTAAATGGTGACATTTAAACTACACACAAGTGACAAAAACGATAGCAATTGACATAGCTACATTCAAATCAGTATTAACTCTCAATTTAGTACAAAATAACTACGTTACATAAACAAAATGTATCAACAATCACTCAAATAGTGACGCAGCGACAATAGTTACTTGACTTTACAGTGCAAAACAACATATCAACAATAAAATTTGACGATTAGTGACTTGAGACATTGTCATAGTGCAGAACGATCTCATTTCTCGGGAGCCGTAAATGAGCTTTTTAAATAACGGCTGGCTGGCATACTGTTGTGTACTATTCTGCGTTAACCGTGCGTTTATTTTCAAGCACGACAGTTGTGATAGGTCCTAATTTTGAAAAGAAGGAGGTAATCATTTTCTTACTAACATTTTGAGACTGCTTCACTTTAATTCGATTAGGATCCGTTGGAAACTTCCATTGTCCAGACTGCCGCTTAGATTCGGTGTTCAGGGTGGAGGTTATAGTGGACTGTATGATTTTAATTTAGACAATTGCAGGATACGTCTTAGGGGTGCAGGAATTAAAAAAGGTTGCATATCAACGGTCTCGTGTAGTCTCACACGAAATGATTTAATAGACTTAATTTCCGTTGGAGCAGAGGTTGGGTGAATACAGACAGATGTTAAAACTGTGTTGTTTATTGACTATAAAAGTTTTTATTTATATACATAATACTATGACGTAAATTACAAGGTTCAGATTATTTGGCCCAGTTCAGCTCGCATATGCACTTGCGTTTTCAATTTCATAACAAACAGATAGCAAGTTTGCATAATTGCAGTTTATTCACCGGGTCATTCGACCAATGCTGACAAGAAACGCTGACTGCTTTGTTTTAATTTCCGCATATAACAGCCAGCTTACTTTTTAATTTTAAAAGTTAAAATTATGTTTTGGTTCCTAAACATTCGGGTTTAAATGCATATATCTAGCTTTCGTCACCGATTATGATGTTGTGTGCTTTAGACCTACCTTCATCATGTTTCTTAACAGTTTTCTTACACCATTCGACACACTGTTATTTTTGTGTTTCTCTTAAACTGTGTGGTATTCACCGACAATAGGTTTTTTTACACCAAAATGATTATATAAAATCTTGTTTATTACAGTCATGTCAATGCCCAATGTGCTCCTAATAATTTTATATGTGACTCGCTTGTCCTTCTGAATCATTCTTCACACGGCGTCTATGTTTGTTTCGATAATTGCTTAAATCTTCTTTCGCGAAAATCGTTGTTGAGTAAAACTCGTTAAAATTTAAATTCATTAAACCAGCTGTAAAAGTCCTCTGCAAAGGCACTTGGTCACCAAATGCAGCATGAAGTCGTTCAAAGCTTTCTCTCGGATAGAAAACTTTTAAAGTCATAGTAAATCATGGCTCTAAAATTTTCTGTCGCTAAATTCATTTTTGCTGGGCAACACTTATATAAAAATTAACTTGTATAATAACTGTTAAAATTATCAAAACGAAATGTGAACTGTCAAACTAAAAAGAACAAACATATGTTTCATGGCAAGTTTTATTTTCGTGGTACACTTGATCTATTTGCAAAATTATGGGTACTACCTTCGTAACAGCTTCTTTGAATATAAAAATGCAATACAAACTTACATATAGACTATATACTTACTAACCGGAATATACACCACTCTTAAATAAGGACAGTGGGTCATAAACTTTAATTCTTGTCGAGCAATAAGTAACCTAAATTTAGATATTTGCCGAGAGTCAGTAATATCGTTTAGCAGCATGCCAAACCCTATGACGTCATATAGAAATAGGGTCCATAATTGTTTAAGCTTAGTTGTGTTTAGTGTACTTGCACATTTTTTTTAATTCAGTATAATTAGATCCAAGAAGCTGAGTGGCGCAGATGGGTAAGCGCCAGGTTTGCATTAAGCAAGTCCTCGGTTCGAATCCCGCTGGGGTCGGAATTTTTCCGTATCCTTGGCGATTAGAATCGGGCCTAGTGACACCATTCAAAGTTGTGCACCAAATTAACTGTGCTTTACTCAGAACCACTTACCTAAGAGATAGAGTAACAAGGTCAACACATCACCAAGACACACAACTCACACAATGGTTGCTGCGCAAGCATCAAAGGCGCGCTCCAACTCTGTATCCCAAATCCGGGGCAAGTTGAGCATTGTACCGCCAGATGCCAGAGTACAAATCACCAGCATCTACACCGCAAGGTAAATGAGGTTGCAGATTATACATACATACATAATTAGATCAATCTAGCCCTTGCTTTTATTTCATGGCGTTTGTATGCGACCCTCTTTTATGTTATTAAGTCCGTAACGGGAAGAGCTTAACCGTCGCACACAAACGCTGTTAGTTGATCTAATTATCTTATTTCCTACTTCAGGGGCAAGTCTTTTCTTGTGAAGAAAAACAAATCGAAGATGGTGACGTCCAAATCTATTAACATCCCCCAAAGCTATCAAAGCATCGCCCTAATGAACGAGTATCGAGTTGAACCACGACCTTCTCGGAGAGCTAAGCTAGCAGCATTTTGTTACATAAACACCGTAACGCTGTGGCAATTGCAATTATCATAAAATTATAGTCGCCAACGGCATAATGAATCTGTCACTTGAATGACGTTTGAATCTGTTTATTGTCTTACGGGTCATGGCTCAACATGATTTTCCAAATTGTATGTCAGATCATTTTGTATTTTAATTAGCCACCTAGGCTTTAGGGCAGCGTGCCCGTATGTTAAACCCTTTTAGTTACTTATTTGGCTTCATCGCCTAATTCCATAATAATGATTTTGCACATATTTGGCCTCAAGCGCAGTATTTCTCGTCATCCGGGGCACCCCTTTGTTGGTACTTTGACAATCGGGTGTTAACGCTCGCAGGATTTCCGAACCTTCTAGAATTTACGCTGTTGGTGTGACTGCGAGGCCTCGCGCTGTCTTCGTTACCGGCACTTATTTGTTTTATTGGGCGCCTCTCCATTGGCTGTCTTTGTCACCGGCACTTATTTGTTTTATTGGGCACCTCGCCATTGGCTGTCGAGAGTCACGTGGTAACGCCGTTTTGGCTCACGCCACGGCGGGGGGTCGGAACGCTGCTTGCTTGGGAAGTTCTACTCAGGCGATCGAACAAGGGAGGTGTGTGTGTGTCGTTAACGGCGATCTTATTACGCCAAGGCGTAGGTGTGATGGAATTCCATGCCCGGTTCTACGTCGTCACGTAAGGGAGTGTTCCCTTTAGCTCGTTATGCGAGGATTCCGTTGAGGTAGGACATCACTTGGGCTAGTTTGGCCGTTGTAGCGGCGTTTGTTGAAGCGCCAGCCTTTGTCGCCATTTTGGGCGCATCCAGACCATTCACACGTCGGCCGTTTTAGCGGCGAATGAATTGCCACAGGCAACCTGTTTCCCGCAAGCTGGACCGCACGCTGATCTCTTGGATCGTCACTAATAAAATTAAGGTATTTGTAACCATTGAATTATACTAACTTCTCGTGCGCGAGCTGTGCGCTTAATCATGTGAATAACTGTGAAATCTTGTGCACCGTTAAAAACGTACCCTTCGCATCTTGAATCATTGTCGCGAAGTGGCGTCGCTCGCTCATTTTTGATCTAATCACTTCCCTCACTTGGACTTAGCTGTGTTTGCCCAAATTATCATGTGAGCATTTTTTTTATGAACAAACGTTCCCGTTGTGGGACTCATATGTCAAACTGCTTTTGATGTTGTACAGTTATGGGTGTTGTTTAGTAACCGTAGTGCGCCCATCAGCTGATGCTTATTTATAAGAGTTAACGCAATGTTTGCGGCACGCTTTGCTGTCCCAATGTAAGACTGGACCAATAGACGCTTATCTAAGTAAGAGACGTTTTATTCTTGGTCGCTTTGTGCATGTTCTGTTTCAATGTGCGGCCATCATTGAGGAGATGAATGTACGGTGGAGCCAGTGAGATCAGAGCGTGCAGGTAGGCTTGGTGGTGACATTGCCGTGGCTGAAAAAGCCCCACTTCATGATCTAAGTATTTTTGCCATCACGAAATCATTGTGTGAGTTTATAATTCACGAGTACCCCTATCGACGGAGTGTCTTGAATACTTCGCCCCCGTCTAACCGCCCAGGCCCGGTTATTCGGGTTAAGACAGGCTTGGTGGCGCCCTCATAATTTTGACGTACCCTATATATATGCCTCAACACGCTTGTCCAGAACGTATCGTGTGACTCACGCCCGACTCCCTGAGCTTTCCAGCCGTGGCCTTTAGCCTGGTTTTAGCAAATCTCAGGGCAAGTGTGCTAGTTTTCCAGGACTGATTCCGTGGTGCGATGCTCACCTTGGGTGGGTGTCGTAAAGTTGTTTTAATACCGTAACATGTATTTATTGCGAATTTTTGATAAAATAATGAGAAATACAACTAAAAATTAACTAATTCGCATATCATTAGATGAGAAAAAAAATCTTCTTTCGATTGGTGTCATTATAAAGATAAACCCTCTAAGTTAAAATGTGGAGCAGCAATCTGCGAAAAACCTTTTTCCCATGTTAATTGCCTATGTTCGGTTTCGGAATATTCACCCGGTATATAAAAATTAATCGCCGTGTGTTAGTGTGTTAGTAACGCAAAAACTCGAGAACGACTTGACCGATTTGGATGATTTTTTTTGTTGTGTTGGTCTTACTCCCGAGGTGGTTTAGCAAAAAAGAAAATTCGGAAAAATCCAAAGCCGGAAAATTTGAAAATATCGAAAGTGTGTTTTTCTATACACTGTACGACTTTCTATTTACAGTCATACTTTTATGATTCTGTGCTTAATGGTTTGAAGGGTTTTCCCCATCATGCATAATCCAAAACAACATTTGCCGGGTCAGCTAGTGGAAAATATAATATTCCATGCGAGGAACGGGCATCTCTGCTAATATTATTATCCAGTGGCGTAACAAGACGGTTTGGCGCCGGTGTGCAAGAATAAATGATAGCCGCTGTAGACAAGAAGTTTCAGAAAAAAGGGGGGGGGGGTAATTTTTGGTCATTCAACACTTTAACACATTTAAAAGAAAATTAATAAGCCCTTTTCTTGACATGAAAGGTTACTTACTGCAAAATAAAACACATTTAGATGTTTCAATCTTTTATTAAATATAACATAATAATAATAATAATCCCATTATTCCCTATTGGGACGTAGGGTATTCGTATATTCTCTCCAGTTGTCATTTTCCTTTGCTATTTGGCTCAGTTGTGCTATAGTCTTTCCTGTCTCTTGTTTTACAGTTCTTCTCCACGTTTTTCACCGGCGTCCTCTGCTTCTGAAATCCTAAGGGCCGGTTGCAATGTTAAGTCTGGTGTTAGCCAACATCGCTTCAAAGTGAACAAAATCGCATCAAATTTTGTTTACTAATGTAATAGTTACCATAAGCATTTGAGATTTGATTCATTTTTGTTCACTTTGACGTCGCGTTAGCTAACAGCAGACTTAACATTGCTTTCTGCAACCGGCCCTAAAGGTTCCAATCAAAACTTTTCTGCAAATTTCAGTTTCATTTTTTCCCAACGTATGCCCTAACCATCCACATTTTCTTCTCCTAATTTCTATATTAAAGTCCACCTGATTTGTTCGGTCCCAAAGATCTTTCTTCGAAATAATGACTGGCCACCTAACACCTGCAATTTCTGCTTTACCAGTTCTGTAACCGTCTACGATTCCGACCCATAAAATAGAACAGGTTTTACCATTACATCAAACACTAGCAAAATATAACATGAAACATACAAATACATATGAAAATGCAAAAACCAAAACCACGTAAAAGGAATACAAATTTAAATAATTCACAAGAAAAATAAAAAATATCTTTTTAGGATACTACAAACGAGTCCGGTAGCTAAAATTTACCGGACTCGTTTGTAACAATGTAAACGCTAGTTACCAATGCAGTATCCTAAAAAGATCAAAAATTCGAATATCGAAAAAACGTTTGCTGAACCCGCCAATAGCAGGCAAACCAACGTTCGGGCAGGACAACGTCTGTCGGGTCCGCTACCCCTTAGGGAGTGAAATAGGGCAAATAAGCCTAAAAATTTATATAGGTGTCGTTATTAAGGTTTTTTGGGACGTTGATTGCGAAAATGGCATTTATTTTTAAGTCCAAGATGATGGACATGACATACAATTAACACTCTATAGTGGTGAAACGGGGTTTCAGAGACAAGTTATTTTTGGGCAGAACAACGTTTATCGGGCCAGCTAGTAGATATATAAATATGTAGGTGGGTATAGCACTTTAATTAAACTCTCTTTTGCGACACTTTGCTAAAGCTACCATATCTATCAGTAAATTAAAACCAAGAGTACTGGCTCTTACTTTCTCGATACTCAGTAATGCAAAACTCTTTAGGCGTATTTGGCTCATCTTACTTAGCAAACAGTTTTTAATAATTTTTAATTTAGAAAAAGATCTCTCAATGGAGGCTGTAGTGACGAGATGTAAAAAGTAGGATATAAGCTGTATAAAAATATGGAAAGCTAGCCAATGATGTGTGATTAGACAGACATTTTTCTCCCACTTCCTTCACTGATAATAAAGATTTAATACTAGTTGTGTACGAAGATCGAAATTGTACAATTTGCTTTTGTAAGCCGTCATCGAGATCAGTTTCATACGTAGTTTGAAGTAATTTGGCACTCTCTATGACCTCTGTATCTGAGGTAATCGTCAGAAATTTGCGGTTTAAAACTTTGAATTTATAGTATGTTACTATGCACTATGCACTACGAAATCTAATAAGAATCACAAACACACACTAGAGTTGAAACTTATAATCTACTCAAAAGGAGAAGAGACTACGCACTCAAAAGAGCCCAGTGGCGCTCACGTATCATAGTCTGTTGCCCCTTTGAACCACTATTCTAGAAATACTTTTATTTTCGCTAAAAACTCCGCTACCGCGGCGCCTATATAGATTCGGCGTCGAGGTTCTTCGCACCCCCTGCACATATGATAGTTACGCCACTGTTATTATCTTTATTAACCGATCTCTCTTAGTTTTTCCTGCCAGTCTTCTTAAATATTTCATCTTTATACTGCAAGGCTGGTTCTAGATTCCAACTTCCGTCTTTTACATTAAATTTCTTCACTTCATATTCTTATCTAATTTGATTCATTACTGACATTCTTAACAATATGCTTAAGGAGTGTCTCTTTTTATTTTTTTGTCAGTTTGGAAACTGCTTTATTTTGGTATGTTTTATCGGACTTTTTCCACAGTCTAGGGTATATATCACACTAAGTTTCGGGAGTTTTGAACTACTTCCGTCTTCAGACGTTCCTGGTTAGTTCTGAGAAGGACTGATATTGTACGTTTTTATAATTAAACTCTTGCCTCCTCCGATAAAACATATCATAATAGACCACTGCCCAAAAATGACATTCAGAGAACTGCTTTATTTTCTTTTTTTAAATTAAACTATTTCTCTTGTATTCTAAATTAGTCTTTTAACCGCTTGTTCAAGACTGTGTGTTACTTAAAATACTCGTATTGATCTCCATATACATTACTTGGAAAGTATATCAAATATTGTCTGAATAGCGATGGCCAAGTATAGTTTTTCTTTCCAATCTTTCTTTTATTACTGGTCTTCAAACAAAAATATGATTCTGTGTTTGTCTCTGGGGCTGGTTCCAGGATTAATCTTTCTTCAATTTTAACTTTTCTTTCTAAATGACGAAGAAGATATTGTAATCGTGAAAGGATCACCTTCTGAGATTGCTTTAGATCTTCACGTGTCAGGGTCCCAAGATGATGAAAAACAGGTTTTCCCAATTCCGTCTGTCTAACTCTCTGTCAGTCTGTCTGTCCGTCTATCGGCGGTATAGCTCAAAAACCATTTATTGGAAGCCGAATATACTTTCGGTCAAATATATACAGGGTGCTTTAACTGAGTATATACAAGTGATAATTTCCACATAGCTCAGGTTTTATCCTTGACGAGAATGACCTAACAGATACAGGATAAACATTGCAAATGGAACAGAATTGTCTAACGTCTTTACAATGTAGTGAGAATCGCATACAATGATGCGCGCCCTGTCGTGGCGCAGCGGTTCAAGATCATGACTCAGTCGGACATGTTCGCCTGTTCGAATCTTACTACCTGCACTGTTTTTTTAAATTTCCAAATTAATGTAATGGGTATTACCAAGTGTTTTTTCCATATATATAATACACATATATTGCTGGTAGGGCCTGGAAACTTCAGAAAACATTACGGCGCCGACATAGTCTCACTTAGAGTATAACGCGTCGCGTGCGCATGCGTAAGAATTCGAACTCCGCCTTTAGAAGCGAATTTTAAACTTGACCACTTCCCCATTGGCCGGACGAAGCCGCCGCGCTTGCGCACAGCTCACCGTATACATGAAGGAGTTGGTTGTGTGTCTCACTTCATCGGTGAGTTTCCCACTCATAGCCGCTAGCAATATAGTAAGTATTAGATATATGGTTTTTTCTTTCACTCTTTCCGTATTATTAGCAATGTTAAGATATTCGTACCTATTTTTTCATAATTTTGAACACTCTTGTTTTACCTTGATATTTGCGAAATCTGCAGTTGCGAGAGAAGTTCAGAGTAAACCCCTTTACCAATTTATTCCAGTTGTTTTCTTTCCAGGATTCTTGAATATATATTTTGCACTACGCACGGCAGCCATATTTGTCTGTGGTGATCACCTGTAACCTGTACCACCTTTGTTATGAATGGCTATTTATAATGTTTTCCCAGCTTTTTAATATATTTCGGAAAATTCGAATATTTTTGTGCAAGGCGAGCATGGGGCGCAACGCATGGGTAATATGGTCCCGAATGAACATTGCACATTTCTCTCAAATATAAACTCGAGCAACACACATATAATTTTGTCCGTGCCAAGAGTCATAGCGCTGGTTGCCTCTAGAGAACTGCCTTCGGGATAGCTTTCATTGTAACCAGCATACGCTAAGTGTGCAAAATTATCGGTATATCTCGCTCTTATTATATTACTAATGATAAGTTAAGAGCAGATTCCGTTTATGGTCTATGCATTTCTGTATTAAGTAAATCTCATCTACAGCGATTGTTACACGGTTTTGTCTGCACATTTATGTGTTAAGGATCTATGGTCTACGGAGAGCGTTGCCATTTTTGTTCAAAGCAACTGCAGTCCACAACGATGGCTACAGACTGCTGTCTTAAGCAACTGTGATCTACAACTACCTACTGTTACACAGTTTTATCTGAGACGAATGCGATCCGCAACGATTACTGCACATATCTGATTTGGGTAATTGTGATCCTTAGTAATTGTATATTATTGTTCAAGGTGAATGCGGTTCGCAATTACCACTACACATTTCTGTCTTAGGCAACTGTGATCTACAGTGATTGTTGTAGGTACATTTCCACTGTCTATTTTTCTCTTGGACTACTATGACCATATGACCTACAACTCTTGTTCCACATCTTTGTCCAAGGCAACTACGGTCCACAACTGCGGCTACAAATGTCAGTCTTGGGCGCCATAATGAGCAACACAAGTAATAGCAAAAACCAAAAATCCATAATTGACTAGTTATATAGAAAAATATAATTTCGAAGCCCTAGAAACCGAAAGCTCTAGAAATCCCTACAGAGTAGACTAACAGAGAAACTCAAGAAAAGCTGCATTACTTTAGAAAACAATTTTAAAGACTGATGGAGAAATTAAAATATTCTCAGCAGAATGCCACCAAAGAAACCATTGAAATGTGAAAAACCAATATAAATGTATCAAACACGAAACCATGGTTTACACGTAAGTTAAGGAACTATCTGTTAAAGAAACCTATTTGGTACAGATAAGATCTAACACAAAAGAAAATAATTTAAAAATTATAGTAGCTATTAGAAACAACGTTAATAATAACATTAAGAAAATTAGAAAAGATTATTGGATAACTAAATGTATGGCAAAAGATTTACATTGGGCGCAAATAAAAAATGTGGATGTTTCTGAAAAACAGGAAAAAACCGGCGGGGTTAGTGAAGGTACAAAGAATATTACATTACATTACGTCTGCAACGACTTCTTTGGCGGACTTGCGGCTACCACCTGATTCTGCGAATTATGCATTCCAGAGACGGGCGGTTTTACAGGAACTATGTCATTATCAAGGAGAAATCATGTTCAGGCCCGTCATCACGATTTTTCGTGCGCATTTGACTTAACGTTCCAGGTATTAGGTATCAGGGGATCACTTCCAGGCCCTATAATACGATCTCCAGCGCTTCTTTGACCTGGTAAAGATGTTCAAACTCGTTAGCACGATCTTGTGTGCGACTTTGACCTGGACGTGAAAATATCTCTAGACCCGTCATGGTTTTCCGTCCTCCCTTGGCCCGACGTAAAGATAACTTGTAATTTTAGCAACTGCACCAATTTTATCTAAAACACAAATATTTGGATGGCGCTAAAATGCGTTACAATCAATGCTCATATCTTTAGAGCATTCGGATTTCTGATAAGCCAAGACTAGCTGCTGTGTTCGACATAGCGCAAACCGGCACTCGACGCAATTCCTATTCTATTCCACCTACCTAGAATATAGCACCGATAACGAGACCCAAGAAAATATAAAAGAAGTACAGACTATTTAAGACACTTAAGAACTTGAGTCCTCTGCTCCTGACCAAGAAATGCAACCTGGAAGAGTTTTACGCGCCCTCCCACCTTAAGTCGGCTGGACCAGCCCTATCTCTGATCCTCACCTACATCCTGATACCTAGTACGGGCTGACGTGACACCGACTCGGCTTGGTAAATACACCTACATCCTGAAATGTAGTACGGGCCCACGCGACACTGCCTCGGCTGAGTATATCCAGTTGCCCCCCTGATATCTGATGCGGGCCGAAGCGACACCGGGTCGGTCGCCCTCCAGCCTTCTAAACTAAAACCTAAAGTTAGCTTGCCTGTAAAAGGGAAATTTCCCATCTGGCGACGTGACCAAAGGCAGAAGATCTTCTCGACCCCAAAACGTAAACAAACGTAATTTTTCTGGGACGAATATGGTCTGTTTCAGAAACGTCGTTCGGAGCCGCTGCATGTTGTAACTACGGGTTAGCGGACCTACCTAGACTTGTTCCCGAGGCAGCAATCGACCGAGCAGATGTGCATATTAGGTTACAGACCGTCCAGGAGTATTAGAACGCAGATCCAATTACCAGAAAAAGTTTGCTTGTATAACATTTGTAAGTACATTGCTATCCTAATTAAGATTTACTTTATAATTATTTTCACAATATGCAATTTATTTCTATGTGTTATTTATGTGTTTATACATTTGAGTATCTGAGTACCTTGGTATCTGAACTTACCCAGGGCAAATTAGTCGAAAATAAATTTTGATCTAAAATACTAAATTTCCAGTAGTTTACAAACTCTGGACTGGGGGTTGCTAAAAGCAGGTCGACTAACTCTAGCTGGAAGGAAGGCTTCGGATCAGGTTAAGATTCTCAGGCAGTTCAACTTCTTTCAGAGCCAACACACCGATTATTGCACATCTTTGTAAACCATTGGCTTATAAGGATTCACGAGCTATCAAAGAACATAACCATCACACAAATCTTTGTTTGGGTTCACAAAGTGTAAGATATAGCCAAAAATGCTGTGTGTCTACAAAAATGACGCGGTCTACCTGAAATTTGATTTTAATATTGACAATTCGAGTACCTGCAACAGCCTCAAACAATATACGAGTATAAGTTTACAGCAAATATTTGGAAACCTCTAACAGATCTGCTAACAACTGCTTCATTCAGTCCTTCTAATTCTGTGTTGAGCACACAAAACGACTGTTACATCATAAGACCTAAGATATACCGCAGGAGTAGATCAGTGCCCACAATTAAAAACTAAGAAAAATATTGTCATTTAGCCGGTAACGACTAGTAACAATAAAATATAGAGAACATATCTTTCCGCAATTGTCTGCAATTTTGCAAAATGTTTTTCAGCAAGTTTACAATAAATTCTTAATATGGAAACCCTGCGGTTGGCAAGGAGTCTCGATCAGAAAGATTAACAATTTATCAACTTATCTAATATTTAGCTATTGTTTTCTCTTTAAAGATTGCTGTTTAAGGATGGTTTAAGAGCCGCAATTCAAACTTTTATTGAAGGGGAATAATTTCATTATAATTTAAGCTACTAAAATGCATAGAGTTACAAAGTGCATTCTGAGTTTCATCAGATTATTCCGTCCTTTTGACGTAAGATATCAAATGACTCTCGTAATTACTAGTAGTTTTATTAGTAAATCTGCATTTACATTATAACTTTAATTCTGCCCGCTCTCCCACTGCATTGCAGTAACCGCTGGATATTGTATATTTATGCAAAACACGGCGACAAGTCTAATTAAAAATACATTTGAAAATATCGCTGTCTACTTTTTTCACATTCTTCATGTTTAATAGCTGGTCTTGAGAATTTCACTCGTAATGATCGGTATCAAATTAAATACGTAGCAGCTTTTCATCTCAATTCAGTTCCGAAGGACCTAATATATTCTGAGAATAGCATGTATTCAGCTTGTTCTGACATCGTTAACTCCTTTACAACATGAGTTACCTACGTCTAAATCAAGGATACTAAGATTGTAATTAAACGTCGTATCCAGTCAACCATGTAATTTAAAGATAAACCACACTTTGCAAATACGTAATAGTGCTTGTTGTTGTATTTTTCTCCGAATTTACGAAAACAAAACTTTCAAGGGCGAAAGTAAATTAAGAAGTTCTCACAAAAAATTAACGGTATAAATTAATGTACTTAGCTAGGGAGCTACATGAACGGTTTTTAATTTGAAGCAGACTTTGCTGCTTTTTCCACTTTTTGTGCATTTTTTAAATTTTAGCTGCACCGGTTTAGAGCGTAAATGATATGCTATCGAATAGCTTTTCCAATCATGTTTTGTTTAAATTAGTGAAAAATGTGTAATAGAAATTAAGAGAATGCACACTGTTACGGATAAAAAGCGTTACGAATTATGACTCTATAATTGCCTCGTTTGATTTTATGTATTTTGGCTACCCTTGTTCGAACGCTCGGTGTTTTACAATTATCGAGGTTGCCGGACGGCTGAACGGCCTTTAGTCGCGCAAGGTGGATTATCGATCCGTTGTCATGCGTAACTTGGCCAAGTAGCGTTCAACTGTCACCGCGCACCTGCAACGATGTTTTCTGGCTCTCTCTCTCTCTCTCTCTCTCTCTCTCTCTTCTGCTAGCATCTTTTGAGCCGATCGCAGGCGTATTGTCGTGATGCGACCCTATTCTGAGTTTGAGGGTATTTATTAGTGATTGGTATGGGCAAGAATAGTGTCCCAGCTTACTCGCGGTACCACTTATCCTTATGGGTCGCATTCATCAAAGATATTTGAGTCTTAATTATCCATCGCACTAATGTCGGATTTTTTCTGGCTTAGCCATTTATTAAGTTCAGGAGTTGTAAGCAGGAGGTACCTATGTGTACGCTTTTCCTTGGTCGTTCTTTAATCTAATCAGGCATTCGTATTTAGTGGATTTCAGAGCCTACATAAAGTCGTTAAAGTATGAGCAATTAGTTTGTGCTATTAGATGGTAGCTGAGTTTTTGTAATTAATACTGAGTTTTCCGTTTGCTTCTGAGCATTTGTTGTGGCACCCGCGTCGCTTTTTCGTTTATTAACTGTTGCTGCCAATGTTTGCTGTGCCACCACCTGCACAGATGGCTAATTATGCAGTCCGCTGTTGTTTGTTTTATCAACGCCGCCTTGCATTGATGGGAGTATCAAAACACGATCTTGTGTTGTGAAGGTAAAAACGAATTTGTACAATAAGGGCACAGACAAATTGGAATTACCTCCGAGTTTATCAATAATTACTGGAGCATTTATGAAACACTCCAAGTTTCCATGTACGTACATGGTAGCATAGTATTATTGTCGGCTTCCTGTTATGTTCGACCTGCGACATCATCGTAAATGTTTTATTGCGAGCTAATTTAACCTGCCAAGAGATCTGTTACCTATTTAAATATTGAACTTTATTATGTGCTAGCTGAGCTCCTATAGTTAATGGCAACAGTAGAATTGGCTGTATTTGTGTTTTTCGCCGTAGCTAGGGTCGCGTTTACGATTTATACGAGTGCTGAAATTAACTGATATAACATTTTGTATCACATTTATTGTGGTTAATCAATAGTAAAGTATATACATGGTTAATTGCTTTTTATTGACGTAATTAAATTATCTAATTATTATTTAGTGTGTGTACCTTTGATTGATCTCTACAGCTGCGTATTGATGTGACATCACAATCGCCTCTCTCACTCCCAACGCGCATGCTCTTTCCGTCGTGGGCGCTCATCAGTCTGTTCTTGTTGCTCCTAACTTCGACTATTGCCTCTCTCTTACACTCTTTGGCTTGATTGTGAATTTATTTAATTTTAAAAATTCTCTGTGTTGGTCTGTTTTGAACTCAGTACCGGATGGTTTGTTCAATTTTTAAAAGGTTTTTTTTTTTAGTTATGTGAACTTGGGATACTGTATCACACTAAATATCCATCCGCTTATGATACTAACCGAAAAATGTTGAAGGATATGCAATTGAGATTGGTTTAACTTCCGAGTAGCTTTCCAGCTAGAAATATGCCGTAGTTGTTATCTAATATTGTTTTGTAGAGATTTCTTCCTTTGGAATTGCAATCACCATCGGAAATGCACATAGGACCGAGATTATTAAAGAATTCAATAAACATATCACTTGGTATCTTGTATTTGGGTAGACAATATACTACAGCAAGAGTTATTGGACCGCACCAGACTTCAAGTGCAAGCCCAGTTGCTTGTAGATAAATCTGGCTATACTTGTTTAACCCATGATGTTTTTAATAATTACAGCTGTCCCACCATGGGCAAAGCCATCGGGGTAAAATAGGTCACAGATGTTGAAATCGAGAATTCTCATGCAACTTTTGGAGATAAAATTTTACCGCCCTTCAGAAAACGAGTACACAACCCTGACTAGCTCAAACACTCGGCGATTGTTATCATGTGTAAGGAATAGGCTATGGTTCTTAAAGTTAATAATTGTAATAAAATGAAGCAAAATACAATAGGGCGCCAGTCGTCAACTACGACACAAAAAAACAGTCGAACTCACAATCTAAATAAAAATCACTTACCGTGCTTCTACCTTACATTATCCTATATTCAAAAAACTAAGCAGGTATTGGGTGGGTTAAATAGAACATAATATACGAGTAGTAAGGGATGAGAATGAGGCTTGAATAGTTGTACTGTTTGAATACATTTAAATAAAATAGCAGTATCAAAATAAATAGCGTCCTGAATGCGTTTAAACTTAAACCAAGCTCGTCGATAAAAAAAAAACGGAGGTTAAATGTTATAATTTGTTTATAATGCAGAAAAAATAAACTGGGTCGCTGAATGCAAAACCTTTGAAGGGTTACATGTTAATACAAGAAGTATAAGCTATGTTAGGCATCAAAGCAATAAAATGATTAAATTTAAATATGAAAGCAGATGATTAAAATGTTGGCTCTAAATCGAATTGTCCATTTCAAGGTATCTCACGTGTAGCCGGTCAAGCGCTGGTAAAAAAACTAATCTCTAACTTGGGAAATATAGAGCAAGTCTGTCGATAGGACTTCGAAACACATAAGTATAAAATACAGCATGTCTCATCATAGTTATTTGTTTCATTAGTACAAAAAATGCATTATTTCGGGACAAGTAAGACAGATCGCCGGACGACGCGCAGCGGAGTCCGGCGAGTTTTACGCGTCCCGAAAACGCATTTTTTGTACGAATGAAACATACTATTTTTTCTCCAACTACTCATAAATTCGGTAATATGACTTATTATTTAGAATCAAACATTGTAGGTTATATTGTAGAACTGTCATGGCGCAAATAAACAATTACTGTACGGGAAAAATAAACAACAACGACGGCGACTGCCGAATATTGACGAAGCGTTTGCTTTTTATTTAAAATTTACCATGTAAAATCCTATCTTGCGTCCATTTTTGTACTAGTGCAAATATGAATCGAAAAGTGTACAGTTGCCAAGGTAATTTGTGAACATCCCGAAATGACTTACTTTTTATACAAAATTATTCGACAATATGGCGTCTTATTCGTGTGGTTGGAGAAAAAAATAATATTTAAATACTTTTCTCTGCTGTCTTATGCATTTACTGTAGCTACTCCTTTAGGGCACTCCTCGCTTCGCTCGTCGTACCCTAAATCCGTGCGTGCTACAAAATGCCTTATAAACGAGGTATCATACAGTATTTTATCTACTTTGCCACTTTTTTAAGCAAAAAAATGAAAATTTTTAGTATTTTTATTTTAGCATCGCTTTGTGTCTATTACGATACGCAAACGCGTATCGTAATAGCCTCAGTACGAACGCAAAGTAGATAAATGCCATTATAAGCTCGTGACAAATTGTATCGCTCGTGCTGGGGCACTCGGGATTCAAAATTCTCACTGGCAAATAATGATGCATTTCTCATATGTATAATGGGTTGCCTGTACTTGCCAAAGTTGGTAAGTAACTGTATATTATAAATTATTTGAAGTAATTTTCGCGGTTATGACGCGCATTTAGTTATACATTTAGATTATAAAAAACCAAAAAAATTACTGATTCTCATATATTCCTGATTTCATGTATTTTATTGTACTTACAATTTGACGAAATCTTTCCCACACCAGTTAACGAAAACTCGTTTACAAAAATTAAATGGCGACAATTTATGGTGGTTTATATTTTCTCTCAGATAATTATTCAGATATGATAAAAATTAAATGCCGTAAATAGTATTTTGAAGTGTGCTATATTTGACTATAAGAGAACTGAGTGATTTTTTCTTAATTATCAGTTTTGAAGTGGTTTGCATTTGTAAATCCAGTTACCTATTTTTGTAAATAAGTAAAAATCAGCGAACAAGGAGCAGGCCACGTATGTTATTTTTTTGTTTAAGGTCCTGTTAGTGAGATTCTCTTCACATAGAACCAAATCCCAATGAATTCGTAAAATTGGCGACTAGTTAAAAATCCAGAACAAGAATTTAACTACTTATAGCACAATATAAATATAAATTCATATCACACCGTACTAGTATGATATGGGGCAAATCTTTCTCTTAATCAAACCATATCGACAAACAGGAGTTATAATTTTTATCCTGAAAATATTGAAGAAATATTGAAGCTATATTGAAACAAACGTATTATTTATTATTATTATCAGAGCACCCAGCATAGCAGCTAAAGTTCGTGTTACATTGGCATATACAGTACATTTTAAAATAAAAATATTATAGTAGAATTTAAATTTTAAATAAACCAAATAAAATTAAAGGACTCATATACAGAGCCTTTATAAATGATCTAACGTTTTTGAATGGTCATTATTTTGGCGCTAGTTATTTTAACTATTTGATGTTGGCTACACGTGCAGTGTTATATTTTGAAGTTGAAATTTATCATTGGCGTTCGTTTGTTGTACTTTCAGGTTTACAGCCAGTTTCAGTTATTGTTCTGTGGTTTTCACGTACTATTCTTTTGTTTCACTTCGTCAATTAACGTATTTGAGTTTGGTATAAGTATACACACTAGTTAACAAATTTCAGGCTTTGTGGTTATTTTCCTATTTTGGATTACAAACTATAGACATGCCGTTCAAACCTGAACAAGATGCTTTTATACTAATGGCTGACTTTCGCAGTAGAACCCGACATCAGGATGGTTTACTGTCATATTCAATTGAGTCATGCATCGAACAATTTACTGAGGAGTTTCCAGGTGTGCAAATCAATTACAATGATTTTGCTCATCATAAGAGAATTATTATTTACCGTTTCGAAGACAAACACTGCATATGTAAACGCAAATTAACAGGCAGACCTACTGTTTTAACTGAAGAAAAGGTAGCTGACATTAATAATCGAATGCAACTAAGCCCGCACAAATCAGTTTCCACATACAATAAATTGCTCATTATAGCTTAATTTAGGCATATATTCCTTTATACTTAGATATTTCTGTTGGATCCTGTCATAAGGCTTTAATAAAAAAATCTTCACATGTATCCATACAAGATAACAGTGGTACAAGAATTATTTGAAAATTATTGGAGGTTATGAATACAATACTGCTAGTGGTTTAATGAAAATTTAGATGACGATAACGTGTTGGATGTAACATTTATGGCTGACAAAGCGTGGAATATCTCACTAGACGTAAATTTTAAAAACTCAAAAGCGAAAAATACCCATTCGGAAGCCACTGCCACGAAAACTAAAATGTTTACAGTAGCACCAACTCCTGCTAAATGGGTTGCCTACATACGTCCTTAATCAGCGTTCGGTCATTTATGAAGGCACTGTATTAATAGGGCTCATTTGATGCATCCCACTGTACAAATTATTTTTGACTTTGTTAACAGTCATGTTAGCCACGCCAATGTATTGTTAGGCATTGAAGAGTTAAAGGGACAAGCACTCAATTGCCATTTTTTAATACTAACACTGTCGAAGTAGAAGTGCACACTTACATCGTATATGTAACAGATATAACTCTCAATAATTGTCAGGCATTGCTAAAATTAAAAACTACTGTGAAGCTTAAAATGGTTTAAATCAGCTCTTTATATTAAATAGTACACATTAAAAGGTATTTTAAGGTAGGTATGAGTCATTCAAATGAAGCAGCCAGCCGACATAAAAAAGATTCTTTTAGCTGTGTTAGGTGTAGGGGTGAAGTGGAGTAAATGCACCTACCAAGAGCAAGTTTCAAATTGAGACAATAATAAAAAGTTTCATAATAATTTTAGAAGGCAAGTATTTTGACTAAGTATAAGTGCTTTCAATGATGGTGTACCACATTGCAGATCCAAGATCTTTTGAAAATAAGACAGTATTAAACATTTTTTTAAATTTTTAAGCAGGTGGGTGAATTTACCCTATACCTGGGGCAATTGCACTACATACATTATTTTCTTAACTTCATGCATGTACACATTTACGGGGCAGGTGCGACTGGCTTTAAACGTTTCTAATTCTTTTGGTATTTATTTCATTTAAATCTGACAATTGGTTATGAAGATATTGAATTTTAACCCGAACGTAGAAGTAACATTCTGAAGATACACTTTTGAACACAAAGGAAAAATAAACTTTTATTTTCTAAAACAGTTTGAAACATGAACAAAACAAAAATAATATTGAACCTAATTGATATTATAGCCAGTGTTACTGCATATATCTTCCCGCCACTTTGTATTAGGTCTAGCGCAGCTGGCGTTGCAGGTGTTCAACCATCTGCTGAGGCCAGATTAGCGACCGCGCCGCACAGTCCACTGAAGGAAGCGGCGAAGAGCGAATGGGTGTTCGGAGAGTCAAAATTAAAAATGCTAAAATAACTAATGTGTTTTACTTCGCTCTATTCACCCAACATTTTGGTCATAATCGAGCTGGATATTATGGAGATGTGGAAATAGGACTGAATTCGTAGGAAACGCTCCAAGACAAGGCTTCAGGGATACAAAGGACGAGGCGTTCGTTGCGGCGGACTATAGCTGTTATTTGGGAAATAACGGCATCAGGCAAGCGTTGGATGGAAATTTAGGAACTCACGTATGTACCAAGCTTTCCTTGTGTTATCCTTTATTATCCTAGTAGCTTATCAATTTGTGTAAATTGTGTTTTAAACTCACAATGGAGACGTCAAAATCACTAATTAGAAAACGTGGGGCTCTTAAACATAAATTGACCTCATTTAGTAGTTTTCTGGCTACTATTTCGGATAATCCCGATGCACTAATTATATCCGAATTAGAAGAACGGGTTGAAAAATTAAATGGGACATTTAATGAATTTTCGGAAATACAATCAGATATCGAGGATAGTTGGGGAAGAATCTAAACTAGAAGAACAATATAATGAACGTGAAGCTTTTGAAAAATCTTATTATGCAGCAATTGCAAAGGGAAAAATTATTGATTTCAAACTATAAATTGGGAAATACGCAGGATAAAACCGCGTTGGATAACGAATCGCGTTCGAATTCGGTAAATGCTTTCAATATTAGCAGTCAAATAAAATTAC
This sequence comes from Agriotes lineatus, assembly GCA_940337035.1. NCBI lineage: Eukaryota > Metazoa > Arthropoda > Insecta > Coleoptera > Elateridae > Agriotes > Agriotes lineatus. The sequence goes on along the minus strand of OW679195.1, from coordinate 189,233,227 downwards.
CAGTACTCCAGTTACCCGTATATTCTGGGAATTACTCAGAATGGTTGAGCTTTAGAGATACTTTTAATTCAATTATTCATAATAACTATGATTTAACGGACATTCAGAAGCTACATTACTTAAAAATCGACGCTTCAGGGGCAAGCTTCCCAATTAATTAAATCTTTACCGATAAGTGATGCAAACTATTTAGTTGCTTGGAAATTATTATGTGACCGTTACGACAACAAGAAATTGTTAATTAATAACCACGTAAAGGCACTGTTTAATCTATCTGTTGTTAAAAACGAATGTGCTAGTGAATTACGGAAATTGATCGATGATTTTGAAAACATTTATTTTCTTTAGAAGCGCTGGGTCAACCGGTTAAATCAGTGGGGCACATTGCTATTATACTTAATATCGTCAAAATTGGATACTAATACAAAACGTGAATGGGCACACAAGGTTATAAATGCGGTCACCAACGGTTGCCGAGTTTCAAACGTTTTTAAAAGACCGTTGTGTACTTTTGGAAAATTTGGAGAACCAAAACGCTAAGCGGGTTTCAGGCAATAAATATAATCCCAAACAGAGTGAAATGACCACCACATTGGTAGTCAACTGCAAATTGGTACTTCAGGAAATTCTGATAATATTACTTGCTGGTACTGCAATGACAAGGGCCACCTGATTTACACTTGCAAATCCTTTTTAATTTTAAGTCCCAATGACAGGACGGCCGAAGCAAAGGGTAAACGTCTTTGTGTTAACTGCCTAAAGCGAAATCATGTTAGCATGAACTGCAGGGCTGGGGGTTGTAGACGATGCGGAAAGAAACATCATTCCCTGTTGCATTTTAATCAACTCAAATCACAATACTAGTGATGAAGGGCAACAAATTAATAATGTAGAACCGACAATAGAACGAGGTGGAAATACTGTAGTTGCAACATATGGTAGTGTATGTAATCAAGTGTTATTATCCAAAGCTATTTTAAAAATTAAAAATAATACAGGGTCGTATAATTTGTGTAGGGCCTTATTAGATTCTGGTTCTGAAAGCACATTCATTATTTCTGAGCTATGCGATAAGTTAGGCCTAAGAAAATGGGAAATTAATTTATCAGTAGTGGGAATAAATCAAATTGTTTCCAAAATTAAATTCAAAACGGAAATACAGGTACAGAGTTGCGATTATTCTTTCGCCACTACTATCACTTGCTTTGTAATAGATAGAATAACTGAAAATATTCCATTGTTTTCATTTGATGCTACAGCAATAAAGATACCCAAGGATATAAAATTAGTTGAGTTTTTCAAATCCAATAAAATTGAGTTATTATTAGGGGCCAACATATTTTGGGAATTAATTTGTCCAGATCAAATTAAATTCGGTAAAAATAAACCTGTATTACAACGCACACAACTGGGATGGGTCTTGTCGGGACCAATTAATTATAATCAAATAAATAATAAGAAAGTTACATGCAATTTTACTAAAAACATCGATCTAAATAATCAACTTAAAGCTTTTTGGGATATAGAGAAAATAGACTGCAGCAAGCGGTTTACAAAAGACGAGCAATATTGTGAAGACCATTTCAAAGAAACCACTTTCAGAAATTCTGAAGGTAGATTTGTGGTTTCCATACCATTTAAAAATGACACTTCAGTATTCGGTGATTCATTACAAACGGCTAATTCAAGATTTTGCAGTTTGGAAAGGAAATTAGGAAAAAATGCCGACGAAAATTGTACGTAGAATTTATGAGGGAATATGAAGTCATGGGGCATATGTCAAAAATTCGTTAACCAAATGTGAATATAGATAGTTGCTATTATTTACCTCATCACGGAGTTTTTAAGGAAAATAGCTCAATCACAAAATTACGTGTCGTGTATGACGGTTCATGTAAAACCAAAAATAATATTTCGTTAAATGACATTCAGCATATAGGTCCGGCGATTCAGGAAGAATTGTTTAATATTTATTGCGATTTAGGATACACATGTACGTTTTATCAGCAGACATAGAGAAAATGTACAGACAGGTTTTAATAAATCCCAATGACAGAAACTTTCAACGAATTCTGTGGCGTGAAAATAAATCAGATTCATTAGAACATTATGTTTTAAATACGGTAACTTACGGAACTGCATCGGCTCCATACTTAGCAATCAGATCATTACATCAAGTAGCGTATGAATATAAGGACACATTTCCTTTAGCTTCGGAAGTTATACTTAAAGACTACTATGTCGATGACCTTCTGACGTCAGTTGACAATATGGAGGTGCGATTCAATTGTACAAGGATCTAAACTCCATTTTAGGAGCAGCTTGCTTCAAGCTTCGAAAATGGGTATCTAATAATGCGCAGATTCTAGAGGAAATCAATTCGTGTAATGACACACAGGATACTTTACATATCGGAAATAAGGACGTCGTAAAAACTTTAGGCATAATTTGGTGTCCACTTTCAGACTATTTAAAATACGAAATAAACGATTCAGAGTCTAAAGAAGAAATAATAACAAAAAGGTCAATTCTATCTTCAATTTCAAAACTGTATGATCCCTTGGGGCTTGTTGGTCCATGTGTTATTATAGCCAAGATAATGCTGCAACAGCTTTGGTTTAATAATTTGGGATGGGATGACACTGTACCGCCAGAAATTGAAATGAAATGGATACAATACAGAAACGATTTAAACACATTAAACAAAATTGAAATACAGCGATTTGTATGTTCCAACAATTATTCGCATATAGAATTGCACACATTTTTAGATGCTTCTGTAGCGGCTTATGGAGCGTGTGTTTATATAAGGGTTCTAACGGAAAACAACATTAAGGTCAATCTTTTATGTGCAAAGTCAAGAGTTTCGCCCATAAAGCGTTTCACAATACCAAGATTAGAGCTCTGTGGAGCCTTGTTAGCTGCTCGGTTGTCAAATAGGGTGCAGGAAAGTTTAAATATTAAATTCAACTCAGTTCATTATTGGTGTGATTCTACAATTGTGCTTAGCTGGTTGAAAATGTCTTCAAATGTGTTGAAGGTATTCGTAGCCAACAGAGTATCGGAAATACAGGAACTGACAAATACAAAGATTGGTATCATATAGGAACTGTAGATAATCCAGCAGATCTAATATCTCGCGGGGTACTACCAAAACATTTGAATAATTCAATTTGGTGGAAAGGTCCTAATTGGTTAACTTTATCAAAATCACAATGGCCTCTTTCTAAATTTTCATTAAACGGTCAAGAGGTCCCAGAATGCAAGGAAATTGTAGATACAGTATCAAACCTAGCAAATATTGTAGGTGAAAATTGGTTTTTCACAAGTTTCTCATGTTGGAATAAATTACAGCACACAGTAGCATGGTGTTTGAGATTTATCAATAATTGTCGGAAACCAACAACGGAACGAATTTTAAATAGTAGTATTTCAATAATCGAGTTAAATATATCGCTAAATTACTCATTGGTCTATCACAAAGAGAAAGCTTTCCTCAGGAATTAAAATATTTAAAGGGATTCCAAAAGACACAACTAAAATCAAAATGGGGCGTTTATCACCATTTATTGATTCAGAAGGTTTATTACGTGTTGGTGGACCCACCAACAGGGAGATTACAAAATTCCAATTTTAGCTTCAACAAGAGGCATCCATACTTAATTTGTGGAAAACATCCAATTTCTGAACTAGTACTCCAATATGAACACAAGCGGTTATTACATGGCGGTCCACAGTTGATATTAGCTAGTGTGAGAGATCGTTATTGGCCCACGGGGGGGAGAGCTTTGGCAAAAAGGATAGTATATCATTGTGTATGATGTGCCAGAGTAAAGCCAAAACAATTGATTCAATTAATGGGAAATTTACCTGAAAACAGAGTTGTTCCGATGTACCCCTTTCACACTACTGGGGTCGATTACGCAGGTCCATTTCTTGTAAAGCCTCAGAAAGGACGTGGAAAATCAACATTTAAATGTTACATATGTTTATTTGTTTGTTTTACAACAAAGGCGATACATTTGGAAGCGGCTACAGAATTAACTTCTCAGGCATTCTTGGCAACATTGCGTAGATTTGTAGCTCGACGCGATAAACCTGCTAATATATTATTCTGACAATGGGAAAAACTTTGTAGGCGCAGCGTCTGAATTACGAGAATTAGGAAGATTTTTAATTACAAATAACCGTAAAATAGAAGTTACAGCAAACAACGAGAATATTGATTGGCATTTTATTCCTGCTAATAGTCCAAATTTCGGGGGGTTATGTGAGGCGGGTGTTAAGTCCACGAAATATCATCTGAAAAGAGCAATAGGAAATGCATTAGTCACCTTCGAGGAGTTTCTGACAATAATTACACAAATTGAAGGTATCCTAAATTCTCGACCCTTGCACCCCATATCTACTTCACCAAACGACTATGAACCTTTAACTCCTTCACATTTCTTGCTTGGTCGAAGTGGAGTCAGTGTACCAGATCCAAGCTACGAAGACGCTACTGTCAGCCGTCTTTCGCGCTTCCAGTACTTACAACAAAGGGTACAACAATTTGGCGACGGTGGTCTCAGACATACATCACGGAGCTGCAGCAACGTCAGAAAAGGACCAGACAACAGGACAATGTCAAGATTGGAGATTTGGTTGTGATTAAAAACGAAAATCTACCTCCACTCAAATGGCGATTGGGGCGAATCAGTTCCATCCATCCAGGAAGTGACGGTGTAGTGAGAGTGGTGACTATAAAAACCTCGTCCGGTGAATTTGAAACGCGCAATAACAAAGATTTGTCTACTACCCATCTAAGACTAAAAATAGAACTTTGAGCTACACAGTGTTGAATTATATTAGATTTAAGTTTGCATGTATCATATAAGTCAATTCTCATTAGAATAAGCATAATACCTTTATATTACTGTAATTATGTTGAAACTGTATTTCAAGGGGGGGGGAGTATGTTACTGCATATATCTTTCCGCCACTTTGTATTAGGTCTAGCGCAGCTGGCGTTGCAGGTGTTCAACCATCTGTTGAGGCCAGATTAGCGACCGCGCCGCACAGTCCACTGAAGGAAGCGGCGAAGAGCGAATGGGTGTTCGGAGAGTCAAAAATTCAAAATGCTAAAATAACTAATGTGTTTTACTTCGCTCTATTCACCCAACAGCCAGAAAAACTGATATCAAACTTGATTTCACCCCTTCTTCCCAGGATAGGAGAAGATAAAACACTAATAATATCATTTCCGCAAACTTCTAAAATATTCTCAACATCGGGGCATGTGAAGGCTGGTCGGGAAGACACTGTTTTCGTATTTCTTCTTTGTAAAAACTTAACAGTTGGATTTCCGGGCTCTTGGTCCATGCTCCCGATATTTGCTACGAAGTATTGTGACGTTATTCTATCCAATTTTAGTTTTGTCAACAGCTAATCTCCAACTTGCACTTTATCTGTTCCATTTATTTCAAAATTGGGTGCCTCTTCTACAGCTATTTCAGAAAGAGTTTCGAAATCTTTATCTTTATCGGTTTCTGAATCGTATTGCACATTGGTTTGCTTACATTTCACTCAAGTAGTTTTCTTAACATTGGCTCTTTTTTTGTCTTCTGCTCTTTGGTAGTTATCTGTTCAATACCTGTTGTCTTTTTCTTGACACGCGATTTTTTTTCAGCTTGGTATTTTTTGGCTTCTTTCAATCTTTTTCTAATTCTTTGCTTGTTATTAATTCAGCCTCTAGACTCTCTTCCTGGCCTTTTTCAGTACACTATGAGTTTGATTTCGTTTTGCCAGATTCAGCAAAAGTTTTTCAAAAGAATGAACATTTTTGTTTTCTAGTGGAGTGCGTGTACTACATTCCACTTCATTTACTACATCATTAGTTTCAACTTGAATATTTTTTTCTGTTTCAAATAATAATTGCTTCTACCGAGTTCAATAAGATATACCTTTTTTAAGCTTGTGGCGCCCTCTAGAAGATACAACCGAATCGTTAATAAATTTGAATTTCTCATGCCAAAAAACCCCCGGATACGAAATTTAGTGAAATTAGCTGGAAGTGATCGAAAAATATTAAAAAAATTTGATTAATTTTTTTCAACTTTGACATCCTGTATCTCCGTTAATACTAACTTTTGGACTAAAGTAAGTTGGGTTTAATCAGCTTATTTTTGTCGACATTAACTATATCTAAAGTTTGGCCCATTCTTTACCGAACACCCTGTATATATATCAGCTCTTAAGCCTTAAAGACTGATGGATTCAATTTTCTTGACCACCAGCCTCCATGTATTTTTAGTTGTTTTATATCCTCCTTCACCGCTTCCAACCATTTCCTTCTTTTTCTTCCTTCTCCTCCCAAGAGCACCTTTTTCGCATGCATCTTTCCCGGCATTCTATAAACATGACCCAACCACCGTGCTCTCTGTGATCTTGCTATTTGTGTAATACTTGGGGTTTGTATATATCCATCAGTTCCTTGTTTGTTTTTTGTCTTCACTGGGCGCCATTGTTTCTCACTCCTCCATATATTTTACGTATCATTTTCCTTTCCCATCTTTCTATTTTTCCCATGTTATTCTTGTTAAGGGTCCAGGTTTCACATCCATAAAGAACTGTCGCTTGGATTACAGTTCTATAAACTCTAATCATAGTTCTTGCCGATATTACTTTTGATCTCATCATTTTTGATAGTGCTCCCATAGCTTTACTCCCTTTTGCCAATCTCTTCTCTATTTCTGCGTCTTCCTCACTCTCCTCACTTTTCTAGGACAAGATTAACAATGTTGTGGATAACGGGTCGCCCTGTCGTAACCTCCTGTTAACTGTAAATGGTGTTGTTAACTTTCCTTCTTCTGCGACTTTGTTTATTGTTTCTTGCAGTGTTATTTTCACCAGATTGATTAGCATTCCTGGCACACCCAGTTTTCTCATTGCAGTGGACATCCTTTCCCTGTCAATCGAGTCATACGCTCTTGCTTGTAGTCAATGAATAGTATATGTAGACCCAGATTTTGCTCCTAACTGTTATGTTGTATCTGTTTTATTGTAAAAATCTGGTCAATTGTTGACCTACCCTTCCTGAATCCACCTTGGTATTCCCCTACTATTTTACTTGCGTATGTGTTTAACCTGTCTCGTATTATTAGTGCTAGTACTTTATATGTTACGTCCAAAAGAGCGATTCCTCTATAGTTTTCGCATACGCTCTTGTCGCTTTTTTGTGAATGGGGTGTATTATAGCAATTTTCTATGTTTCAGGTAATGTCTCTTCCCTCCAAATATGTTTAATTAAGTCCTTTATTCTTCTTTGTAGTATTTAACCTCCTTCTTTCAGAATTTCTCCGGTAATGTCATTTTCTCCTGGACTTTTATTGTTTTTTAGGTTTTCTATCACTTTGCCAATTTCTTCGTCTGTGGGGTCGTCAATTTGTTCTTCTTGTGCGAGTGTTACGGTGGTTCGTACTACGAAGAGCCATCTGCAAAGTAAGGTCGAATCCGAGTCTAAACACATTGTGAATAAGCTTTTCAAGTTCGCTGCAATAAAGGAAAATACGAAAACTCAATGATTCATCAAATACTTATGTATTCAGAATAACAAAGAGAACAAAACATGAGTTTATTGAACAATAAAGTACCTACACGCTTGTCTTTAAAAGAGAGTCATCTTTTCATTTTTTGCCTATGGGCATGTTTCTGGTCTCAAAAGGTAGAACCATATATTTTAACCGCTGGATGATTTTCAATAAAGTAACCGAACAAAGAAGTAAAATGACGATTGTTTGTTTTATCGGCTGTTCGAGTTGTTAATTTGTAACTATTAAAATGCTACGCAAAAGTGCAGATCAATACCAGACGCCGAAAATATTTTTCCGCTGCTTAACTTTTAATACGTCTGACCTATTAGTCACTTTGCACCTCAATACTTAATTTTGCTAACCAAACAGATTTTGGATGAACGGGCGGGATATTAATACATATATTGCTTGAAACTCTATTATGCCGAGCAAATCATGTTATTTTGCTGACCACATTTGTTTGCTAGCACAATTAAATTGATGATAGTAGCATATCAAAATGCTTCAAAAATTATTTTGCCAATTTTATTTGCATTTATATGCCTCCAATTAGCGCTGTAACCGATTTCTATTCGCGCCGCGTCTTATAAAAGGCATGACGTCGGGAAAAATTAAGAAAATCTGAATTTTAACAAGTTGCTAGACTACTACAAGAAATAAATTTACCCAAAACTTTCTCTCCCCCCCCCCCCCCCCCCCCCCCTATAGTTTCTCCTCAGTGCCCGTCCGAACTTCACATTATCGAGCTTGAGGAAACTGCTTTATATCTCCGTAACCAATGATCGTAAGGATGTAGCTTTCTTATTCTCAACAATATGCTAAAAAATATTTTTACTTAATTTTAGGATCAGGTTACTTAACGGTTAATTTTTAATTTTATTGAAAGCGAAGAAGCGCATTTTATTTTTAAATCTCGAAGTCTTTTATCCTTGTTGCTTGTTTAAAAATGACAAAATAAGTGATACCGCCCTTAAATGAAGGGTTGACAAGGCTTCGGCTAGCTGTTTTAACTCTCGGCAGAATATGGCGTGCAGTAAGGACTAGGCAATAAATGCTTCGGGCTTTTATATTCAACAGAAAGATTATAAAAAAATTTGGGCGCCTTGTTACTCACAACATAAAAACAAAGGTAACTTATTAATAAAACGCCACCTACCTTGGGTGCTTCACTGCATCCCTGAATAACTCGTACAGCTAGAGGCGTTTCAGAAGAAAACACAAACAAATAACAGCAATAAGGACATTTAATTAAACCCAAAAATCGCAGTAACACATGAATTATATGCATTAGCTCTTAAGCCAAGTGGCAGCAATTAAAGTTTGTAGGACCATTGCCTATCAAATAAATTAATAAACCACAAGTAGAAAATAACTTTTAAATATTCAAGTCACAAAATGCTAATTATAGCTTAAATTACAACTTCAGGACAACACTTGTGCTATCGCAATTGACATAAACGCACAACGCCAAGGGCGCGACTCATTTGAGATTAGAGAATACATGCATATTTCAGCAATTTAAAAATAGTTAAATCCTCGCTCATCAGCGCTAATAAATGATTGAACTAAAAGACTGATTAAACACGCTTCAGTTTAATTTTCTAAGGCGTTAGTTGAACTGAACAGTTGCGGCATTTGCCTTTGTCGATCAAAAAAAGAACGCTGAGAAGGGCATGTACTTACAAATAATTGTTGCTGAAGTCCAACTTTTGCAGGGGAGATCCTGCTGCGTTGCATTTATCCATGAAGACTTCTAAGCCTGATTTGGCTGCATAATTTTTAGAATCCCAAGGTAGTCAGTGTTAAGAAGACACCGAACAGCAGCAGGAAGCGTCACAGTATTTTGAAATTCCTGGCCAACATCTAGAAGCAAAATCGAGGAATTGAATAAGCCTCAGGAGAGCTCTCAAGTTAGCCCATAGGGACGAATTTTTAATAGCCCTCGTGTGAGCCCATAGTTGCCGAATTTGTATTAACCTCATGTGAGCACATCATTGCCGGCCTAAATATTAAAATTAGAGTGCGAAATTGAACTAAAAATAGCATTCTTACCAGCGGTGTTCACGGCCTATTTGTGTGGAAAACGTGCGGCAGCGGTTTCAATTATTAGAAGGTGCAGAGGGATCCAGCCTAAATATTGGAATTAGTTACCCAAAGATACAATTAGATAAACATTCTTACCAACGCTGAAACGGCTTTGTTTGTTTAAAAGATTTAGAACGGCTTCAGTTTACCCAACAATTTATATCCGCAAAGCGTGCCTCTCGAAAAAGTTAATACTAATTGAACGATTCCGCTGTTTTCCAGCGCCTACTCGCAATCGAAAGCTCGCAAACATGCCGCTATAGGAAAAACTGTAGGTGTTTATCTCTAAAAGTAAACGCTTGCTGCGATAAAGCTGAGTTTATTTGCTACACTATTTAACTAGAAGGTGGTCCGAAAGAAGGTGTTAAATGCATTAACGCGCTATTGTAGTAAAATTGAAATAAAGTTACAATTTATACAAATTATTTACAGTACATACAGTTAAAATCTACAATAAATACAGAGTCACTTTCCAGATAAAGTGTCGGTTTTTTTCTACAAAAGCAGGTGAGTTGTAGCTGACAATTCATTGCAGTGTTCACACATTTCTGAGCATTTCAAGCTCGCTTTTTTGTATCTATAACATTTTTCACATCTTGACTTGCAGCTGCTGGGTACGAGGCGTAAACATTCGTGCAAACAAAAGCATTAAGCTAGCAATAGGTCTCAATGCTTCCTTTATTTGTCCATTCCCTTCTGCGTATTCTATCTTTCATTTTCATTCAGTTGCTAAAAGTGTACTTTCTAGCAACGTTTGAACTTGCAAATAAACCCTTAGACGATTTTGACGAGACGCGCTTGATGTGGGATGAAGTCAAAATTTGATCTTACTGTTGACTTTTTAGTTAGGGTTATGGAACAGAAGTGGCGATCTTCGTTCAATTGCTTTTGAGTTTCCCTAGCCCAGAAAACTCAATGAAATTGAAGCTGAGAACCAAGTTAGCACTCTTATTCAAGCAGGAATTCCTCGAGAATGTTTGCCAGTGGAGAAAATATTTATTCTTTCATTGTATGGGATGAGTAAATACTCAAATTTGAACGAAGCTTGCTACTTCCGCTTGACAATCATAACTAAAAAGTCAAGATTAAGATAAAATTATGTCTTGGGAAAACTTTCCCCACATCAAACGCGTCTCATCAACATCGTCTGAAAGTTTATTTCCAAATTCAAACTTTTCCATTGCCAGGAAATAAACTTCTAGCAACTAATGAAAATTGAAGATAAAATAATACATAGAATGGACTGAACAAAAGAAGAATACCTGGTATCCTGCAGCTATAAGACAGTATGTAGTGGTTCAATTTACTGTGTTTTAAGGCAATAACGAGTGCTGTTGTTTCTAAAGAACTTTTATTTCAAAATGTGCACATCAACTCAACCATTTTCTTCTACAAAATTATTACAGTTAGTTTTATTTTGCACCAACCTAGATTAGTATAACCAACAGTGGAAAATATTTTGGATGCAAAAAGTGGGCTTGAAATGCTCCGCAGACTGAGAGCACTGCAATGGGTTGCCATGTTATAACTATCCTACTTTTCTAACAGAAAACGATACCCCTTTCGACGAGTGACTGTATTGATTGTAGATTTTAAAGGTATACACTATAACTAATTAAAACTGCATTACATTGTAACTTATATTGCCATTTTTAAACAAGCAACAGGCCTACCAGGATAAAACGAAACTGTAAATTTTAAAATATAAATAGGTACTTACCGTATTTGTTCGAGTTTACTAAAATTTTAAAAAATCGTTAAATATTAAGGTGAAATTATATAAAAATATTTCTCTGTCATATTCTTTTAGGGTAGAAGCAACAAATTATATAATTACCGAGATATGAAGCAGTGTGCGAATGTAAAGTTCGTACGGGCATTGAGATTGAGGGTAAAGCTTAAGTGATCGAAACGTTTGGAGACTCCATGTTCGAAAGGCCAACACTTTGCGATGGTCGTTTCCGCTTTGTTTATGTTCTGGGAAGACTTTTTGGGAATTTGTTGCTACCGTGTGCTGGTAGCTGTTACATACAATTAAAACGATAAATAAATCATAAAAATTACGTTATTTTCGATATGGACACTATTGTTGCTTGTTTCCGATATGTGTTACCACCGCTAAGAGGCCACGATGAGTGATTCTTGTGCTACGGGTTGCTACCACTAGTAGCAAAGTCAGAGTGGTTCTTTGTGGGTAGCCGATTGCCACTCTTCGGATGTTAATGCCAAGTTAAATTTAATACAAACTTTAAAAATTACAAATATTACGATTTCGACTACACAATTAATATAGAGTTTTGCAAAAATAGCGGATTAACTCCATGTTATGTTATAAAGAGGCACTTCCTAAGAAGGAAAAATCGAATAAAAAAATTATTGTCATATTTTTGCAAATATGGAAGTCTAAAGTTGGATTCTCAATTTCTTTAATATTCAGTATTATGATGGTAAACATTACACGCTTAAAGCTAATTATAGGAATATAAATATCTACTTGAAATACTTTTGCCAAATAACGAAAAGAAACAAAATCCAAAAAGTGTGTAGAAAATAAGAAAAATGCATTTGACAACAGTGCCTTTAATAAGATGCATATAAGATTGTTTCAATTAAGCGTTATATTCGTGCAAATAATGCAGCTTTACCTATTTGTAATTAAACAATGTTGGCAGTTCAGCTAGTTTTGAGGTTAATAAAACCTACCTATATTAAGCAAAAATATAACACAAACATTTTTTTAATTTAAGACAATTGTAAGTGTAAACGACTGTCGTTGAGGTTAGAATATATGGTAGGAAAAGAAATGCAGCCAAAATTTTCAAAAAAAAAAAACATTCAAGGCTTTTTATTACGTACGTTTCGTTTGCGTAGCAAACTTTTTCAGATTCATCGTGATATAATTATATTCAGAAGATCATATTAAGCAACAGTAAATTATTGCCCTTGGGAAAGTTAACAAAGACACTTACAAAAACATTGAAACTGAAATTTTTAAAGGGGGCAATTAACACTCCCTATAGTTTTGTTTAGATATTTCTAAAGTTATGAGAGCTACATTAATATTGTGTATATAAAAGTTGTAGGGACGAAGGTGGTGCACATTACTAAAATAGTTTTGATTGTACAGGGTGACTCTATAAAGTGTGGCAAATTAAACTTACTTTTTTTAAATGGAATGCCCTATATTTGGGTACCTAACTCAAAAGATTTGCATTGAAATGCTCATCACTTTTATATGAAGTTGTATGGCTCTAACGTCAACTGTTTTCGAGATATTAACTATTTTATCCAAAATATTGCTGAACCTCAGGTGGCTGCTGTAAGCAACAGAAAACAATTGAATGAAGGAAAATGTTACCACAAAATGATGATTTTCCTGAACTACATTTCAAGTGTAAAATGGTGGATCTGGGTATTAATGCAATACAGGTTGCTCAACATTTGCAAATTTAATAATTTCGAGTTTTTTTCAAATTTTGTATTTTTGAAAAGCCCATTTAACGGGCTTTCTTTTGATAGGTTACTTCATACCTCTAAGTTCAACTGTTTTTCAGATATGCATGTTTGAACATAAAAAACAAGTTTGCCCCTTAAACAAACGCCGTTAAAATAATGATCACTTGAGCTCCCCAAAAATAAAAACACAAAACCAGGTTTAGAAAATATAAATTCGGTCAGTGTTGATACAAGAAATTGTAAACCCGAAAAAATAATGATAAATGCAGGAATAAATTAATTCCACGGTCAAATAAAATCGGATTAGAAAACAAAAGCCAATATACCAAAAACCTATACGTAATTACATTAAATGTTCAAATACTTCTCCTTTCCTGCTCTGAGTATCAAAGCTGTATAGAGAACTCATAATCAACAAATATAATTATTTTAATTTATTTAAATGGAACACCGTGTATATCCTTGTATTTTTGAAAAGAACTTTTAATGAGCTTTCTTTTGACACATCATTTCCTATTCATAAATTCAATCACTTTTGCCATTTAATTTTCTCCTGCTTTTTTCGTTTTTCCCCATTTGTTCTTTCTAGTTTTGAGTAGTGGTTGGATTTTTTTTTCTAAACATGGTTTTATATTTTGTTTGGAGAACTCAAGTGTTTTTAATCATTATTTTAACGGTGTTTGTTTGTTATCCCTTGAGATAAAGCATCTTAAGAAGCTTAAATTGTTTTTTATGTTCAAACAAGTATATTTCAAAAACAGTTTTATTTAGAGGTATGAAGTAAGATAGAAAGCTTTAAAAGGGCTTTTCAAAAATATAAAAATATACAAGGCGTTTCACTTGAAAAATATCGAAATTATTAAATCGGCAAATGTTGAGCACCCTGTATTGTGAGGGTCGCGTATTTACAAACACTATTTTTAATTTTATCTAGTTATTTTAGGAAGGACGTTTGTTTATTGCAGACATTTTATTTCTAGGGCGTACAGTTGTTTCTTTCAGGCATTTTTATTTCTAGGGCGTACATTTGTTTATTTCAGGCGTTTTAGTTTAGTACAATGATAATCAGTAGCTATAGATGTGTTTTGTATATAAAATAAGTGGAAAATTATATCATATAACGAAAGCTTTCGTTTGTTTGTTTTGCTTGCAAACTGTAACATAATACTGCTACAGCTGTGGGTCACCCCGGCTAATCGAAAAATTCCTATATTAGATTTATGAGCGGCTATGACCCGAGGTCGAGGGGGATTTGAGGCCCAACCGCCGGCCAAATTAGCTTGGGAAATTTATTAGTCTAGGATTTCAAACACGTGGCCCGCGTGTCAAAAGGAGATCCTGGGAAAATATTTAAAAATGCGACGGAAAAGGAGTAAAACTCGCCGCGGGTTTTGGAGCTGAAACGACCAATCAAAATCAAGTCTCCATAGCAACGAAATTTAGATTTCGTTGGCATTGGCGGGCGTCCCACGGCACTGGAAGGAAGGGGACTGCGAAATATTGCATAAAACACTCGGCACAGAAGGAAAGAGGGGCAGAAGAAGCACGAAGCCTGGGGCCGAGGCTGTTTCGACTAATAACACAAAACATCACGACAACTCCGCACTTAATTAACACCTCACTCTATTTGGTGTAGCTCCACTGGTATTGCGAAGCTCAGCTCGGGCTTTCGTTAATCGGTGAACGTTCGACACCAACTCTTGCTTTTACTCCTCTCGTTATCACGCAAACTGGCATGGCAAGGCTTCCTCTTTGGTCTTGTTGGTAAGTGAGCGTTGATTAACCACTCTTTGCCTTTACTTCTCTCGTTATCACGCAAACTGGCATGGCAAGGCTTCCTCTTTGGTCTTGTTGGTAAGTGAGCGTTGATTAACCACTCTTTGCCTTTACTTCTCTCGTTATCACGCAAACTGGCATGGCAAGGCTTCCTCTTTGGTCTTGTTGGTAAGTGAGCGTTGCATAACAACTACTTGTCTCTCTACTACCACACTAACACCACCAGGCACTTCGTAACAAGTTTACGTCCGGCAAACGGCCCATTGGCGTTAGGCAAATAATTGTAAGCGCAGTGTACTGTTTACTTTGTCCTAATAAATAACCATCGCTTGACATGTTGTTGTTTTCTTTGGTGTAAAAGCTGGAGGTCGCCAGCCCCTATACGAACGAAGTGAAAACAGTAAATACGGAAGCCTAGTTAAAATAACTGTAACTGTCGTCGAAGCACCCGCCGAAAACAGTAAAAAAATCACACAACGTAGGCCTATAAACAAGCAACAGGTAACCAGGGTGTGCACCGTTACAGAAAAGTGGTGCCGTGACCAGGATAGGGGAGTGATAACAGGGGGCCGAAAGCTGAAATCAAAAATGTCAAATAGTGCCGAGCGGAACTTGGAGGCGCGGGATATCGAGCCAGAGATATTGCCGGCCGATACAGCCGGCGAAAGTGTTGAAATAGAGGAGCATGAAGTACCGACGCCGGAAACACTATTGGTGCCGACTTGGTTCTTTCATTGGAGCCGGGCCCAACGCGCCTTGGAACAAGAAAGAAATCAAAATTTAAATGAATTCATGACCGGAGTGATGAGCTCTCTAAATGAAATAAAGGCCGCGGAGGGCTCCGGTTGCAGCACAGCCGCCTCACATACGAGGGGGAATCAAGAAAGCGCCAGTGCTAGCCTGACTGGCGCGAACATAGCACAACAAAGCCAGCCCGAGAAGCAAAATAATGTCAAGGAGCCGCATATGACGAGTAACGCCACTGCAGCGTGTGCGGAAGTCCCGGCGAATGCCTGGGAGCGCTCACTGCTGTTGGCGACGCTTCCCGAGAAGCCCGTATTTAGCGACAACATTTCCAAGAACCCCCTCGACTTCCTAGACGAACTGCAAATTTATTGCAGGCGTCTGAAATTAAACGGACAAGAGCAGCTGCAGTTGGCGCTTGAATGCCTGCGGGGAGGCGCCCGCTTTTGGAAGGCACTGTATGCAGACAGCTGGGATAATTTCGAGGATTTCAAACGTGATTTCCTCCACACTTTTTGGGGCGAACGCGAGCAACTCAAAATTCGGAATCAAATCAATACAGCGCGCTGGGATCCGAGGGCAAAACAAACGATGCTAGCACATTTTGCTTTTTTTGTTAGCCAAGCTCGACGTTTGATACCGCCTATAGCCGAGGTAATATTAGTGGCCGACATCATGCGTCATTTTCCAGAGGCGATACGCGCTCTCTACCAATTGCAGCCCGGCAGGAACATAGTTGAAACAGCCGAATTTCTACGAAGGCAAGACGCCATTAAGGATGATCGCATTACTGCATGTCCGAATGCTAGCCGCTATCAGCACACGCGTGACGTAAATACTATCGAAATGGAGCCACCAGCCCGACCAGCCGCGAGTCTTTACTATAGGCCCGAATTTGGGCACTGGCAACATTTTGCGAACAGACGGGGTCGACGGCCACGGGCCACAACAAGATGGGCAAGGGCCGAGGGTCTACAAAGCCCCGTTACGCAAGCACGTGCCCCTCCGGTTCAACAGCCGGGAAACGGGAAGCGGGCGGGACAAAACGAATCAGTCTCGCCCAGGGTGGCCCATTAAAGAATTCCAGTAGCCGCGCCGGAGATCTTAGCGCCACCATCGAGCCGAGACCGATGAGGGCGGCGCTAACATTCCCGAATGCCGGCGAAGCAAGGTACCGCTACAGAGGCGTACTCAGTAGCGGCCGGCCCTTCTATAATTATAATAAGCTGTTTAACGCCGGCCGCGCTCAGGAGAATTTAACAGTTAAAGGCCTACAGGAAAAATGCAAACCAGTGGCGGCGTGTGAGGGCCCCTTGGAAGGCACTGTCGTGGGCCCAACTGCCGATATATTATCAGTACATCGACAGGCAACCTCTTTGGAAAATGGCGCCAGAATCGATTCACGACCGCTGCCGGAAATCACAGTTTTACTGCCTGATGGGAAAAACATTGGAGCCCTCGTCGATACTGGGAGCGAAATCACCTGTTTAGCTGAAAATGAATGGGCGCTCATCGAAGCGGCCGCGCCAAACATAAATTCTTTACCAGTGCCCTCGTTACAATTGCGAGGTGCGGTGGGGAAACCTACTAGCCCCGTGAAGCTGCAAGTGTTGCTGCCCGTGGAGATTCAAGAAAGGCGAATTCACATCCCCTGTTTGATAGTGAAAAATTTAATTAAACCGATGATACTGGGGGCGGATTGGTTGGCCCGGCACTCCGCCGTCATCGACTTTAATAAACGAACGATTAGTTTCTTGGAGAGCTCGAACCACGTACTACAAGTCCATTTCAGAACAATAGTCCCAAATGGCGACGAATGCGTGGCCCACGCAGCGGCAATAACAGCACCTCGCTTATCTACTACGCATGCTGCGCTTGAAACTGGGGAGGCGTTAAGAGAGGCTGTAGCAAGGGCGCCCTTGGACGAGCAACAAAAGGCCAAGTTGCTGGAAACACTTATGGACTTCCGTCCTGTGTTTTCGCGACGGCCAGGGCTAACACAACTGTATGAGCATGCCATTAAAATGCACGACGAAACACCTTTTGTGAAAAGGCCTTATCCAGTTCCATTTTCACTTAGGCCGGCAGTGGAAACAGCCATACAGGAAATGTTAGAACTAGGCATTATTCAGAGAGCCGCTTCGCCGTTTTGCAGCCCCCTGACGGTAGTCAAAAAGAAAAATAAGGAAGTCAGAATATGTCTAGATGCGCGTCTGCTAAACGAACGGATGGTGGCGGACTGCGAAACGCCGCCACCAGCTGAGGAACTACTACAGCGATTTCATGGTGTCAAATTCATGACTTCTATTGATCTGCGTTCCAGTTATTACCAAATCCCCCTCACTGAAGCTTCGAAGCCGTACACCGCGTTTCTATACAATGGCCGGACGTTCGTCTTCAACGTGTTACCCTTCGGTTTGAAAACAGCTGTGGGCAGCTTTTCGAGAGCGATGGACGTCATCTTAGGCCCCGAGGTGCGCGAATTTGCGGTGAACTACATAGATGACCTATTGATTGCGTCTCCCAACTTTGAAGACCATTTGGGGCACCTACGACGGGTACTGCAACGCCTACAGGCGGCTGGGCTAACAGTCAATCTCGCTAAGTCCAACTTCATCCAAACCGAAACTAAGTTTTTGGGACATTTGCTGACGACGTGCGGAGTGAGGCCCGACCCTGAAAAGATACAAGCCATTATGGACTTCCCGGCGCCACGGAAACAAAAACAACTGCGAGCGTTCCTCGGGCTCTGCAACTACTACCGCCGCTTTTCACAAGCATACAGCGACACCACCCGCGGACTGACGCAGTTGCTGAAGAAGGACGCCAAATGGCGCTGGGGGGACGCCGAGAACGAGACGTTCGGCCGTGTGAAAAAAATATTTTTGGACTCTGTGATGCTGACACATCCTAGGCCGGACCTGCCCTTCTACTTACAGACAGATGCGTCTGGGTACGGGCTCGGGGCAGAGCTCTACCAGCTGTCAGATGATGGCGAAAAGGGGGTAATCGCGTTTGCCAGCCGCTCCCTGAACGACGCCGAGCGCCGGTATACGACGACCGAGAGGGAACTGCTCGCGATTATTTTTTCATTAAAAAAATTTCGGACGTACTTAGTGGCGTCAAGATTTATCATCCGAACCGACCATAAGGCGCTAGAGTTTTTGCGGCAATGCCGGCTACTCAATGACCGCTTAACCAGATGGATCCTAATATTGGACCAGTTTAACTACGAGATCGAGTATGTAAAGGGCAAGGATAATATTGCTGCAGATGTATTATCCCGATTCCCCACCGCTGGAGCCGGCGTAGGCATACAAGAGTTAAGGGAACCCATAATTGCTGCATTCCAGACACAATACTACAAGGATTTAGGCAAAAAGCTGGGCCATTTGAAAGCATTACAAAGACAAGACCCGGAACTGGAGAAAATTTGGCAGGCCCTGGAAAATGCCACACTTGAGGAGGATACAGCCATGGCACGAAAGGCACGGCAATTCAAGATTGTGAACGACGTGCTGATGTATCAAATTGAACAGAATAGTTCTGAAAGGCTGGCAATCCCAAGAGCAATGGTGCGCGACCTCGTGCTGCAACACCACCAAGAATTTGGGCATTTCGGCGCAGGAAAAGTCTTTGCCGCTATCAAAGGGACTTTCTACTGGAAGGGCATGTATCGTGATGTCCGTAAGGTCATTGCAACATGCGACTTGTGCCAAAAGACGAAGTGTAACAACCAGATCACACGCGGCTTGATGAACCCAGTGATGGCGAGCCGAGTTGGGGAACTCGTGACAGCAGATTTCTATGGACCGTTGCCCACGAGTCGGGGAGGCGCCACCTTCATACTAGTGGTACTCGATGTATTTTCCAAATATGTGGCACTGTATGCCCTACGCCGTGCCACCTCGAGAGCAGCTGCCAAATGCATATTGGAACAATTCTCCCAAGTAATAAAGCCCGCGACGATCCTAACCGACCATGGTTCACAGTTCACCTCACGTAAATGGTATGAGCGATTGCAACAGGCGGGTATTAGGACTACGCATTCCTCGATAAGGCACCCGGCTTCTAACCCAGTTGAACGCGTGAATAGGGAGCTTGGCCGCATGTTCCGCGCTTACTGCCACCAAAAACACACTACTTGGGCCTGGCAGTTGAAAAACATTGAAAGTTGCTTTAATGCCGCGCCGCATCTTAGCACTGGCTATTCACCATACGAGGTCATACACGGGAAACAACCACAGCTGCAACTGGACCGCCTACTCAGGAGGTTCCTTCCACCGCGCCGCGAACTGACATTGAATCAAATACATGAAGCAGCCAGAAAAACTTTGCTGAGCAGCGCGGAAATGCGGAGGAAAGTATTCAATAAAAAGGCCAAGGACATTCGTTTTGCTGAGGGAGATTTGGTGCTGCTCAAGTCTAACCCAGTTTCAAATAGCAATAAGAGGGTAACGGCCAAATTCCACTTGCTATATGAGGGTCCATTCAAGGTATCGCGCGACTTGGGTAACAATGTTTACACCATAGTACACATCGAGAGCGGCCATAAGAAAGGATCGTATAACGTGGAAAACCTCAAACGGTTCTACACGAACGCCGTTCTGGCTGCAAGGGCTGTCAACCTGTTAATTTATGGCGAGCCCAGATACGAGCTTGCGGCCGCTTGGCCCTCAGAACAGTCGGCTCCAGGTCGGTGTCGAGTCAAGTGCCCTCCGCAGAGTACCTCGGGTGTAGCCCTTACGGATAGAGAGGATAAGCCTGCGGCCCTTAGCATCGCCATGGAGGTCCAGCACCTGGTCGACGAATGGGGGAGCCACGATGACGTCCTCGACTGGGGGGTACTGTTTGCTGAAAGTAGGCCACCTACCCCAGGGGGCCTTTCCGCGAGGATGGCGGAGGACGCTTACAAAAATACGACAAGCGAGCCAAAACCAGGATCACGAAGGGCGTGTGCCAAAACGGGTCTGCCACCGGCGAAGAGACCCCCGAGTAGGCCAAGCAACGCCCTGGCGATGGGGCTACGACCCCAGGGCAGCACGGGAGGCCCCGGTATGGAGCAGCAAGAGCAGCCAAGACCACCACCGACGGAGAGTACAATAACCCAGAGGCTGGGAGCAGAGCCAAGGTTAGCAACACAGGACGGACACCACCCGGAACCGGACAGCGGCGGCAGGAACCAGGAGCCAGACGGCACCAGCAGGGACAACCCGGACGTGGGGCAAGGCGCACAGCCCAGGCGGTGCTACGAGAAACCGACGGCACCAACAGCACGGGGAGCCACACGAAGGCGCCTAGCCCGTAAGCGCTTCATACAGCGTTGTAGGGAGAGACGCCGGCGCCCACAGGCCAACATAGTGCAGTGAAGTGCGCGTTGTTGAGGTACCCGACCCCACAATAAAAGTTTCCGTGGTGAACTCTGCGAGGCCCCACAAAAACCTTTAGGGGAGACTGTGAGGGTCGCGTATTTACAAACACTATTTTTAATTTTATCTAGTTATTTTAGGAAGGACGTTTGTTTATTGCAGACATTTTATTTCTAGGGCGTACAGTTGTTTCTTTCAGGCATTTTTATTTCTAGGGCGTACATTTGTTTATTTCAGGCGTTTTAGTTTAGTACAATGATAATCAGTAGCTATAGATGTGTTTTGTATATAAAATAAGTGGAAAATTATATCATATAACGAAAGCTTTCGTTTGTTTGTTTTGCTTGCAAACTGTAACATAATACTGCTACAGCTGTGGGTCACCCCGGCTAATCGAAAAATTCCTATATTAGATTTATGAGCGGCTATGACCCGAGGTCGAGGGGGATTTGAGGCCCAACCGCCGGCCAAATTAGCTTGGGAAATTTATTAGTCTAGGATTTCAAACACGTGGCCCGCGTGTCAAAAGGAGATCCTGGGAAAATATTTAAAAATGCGACGGAAAAGGAGTAAAACTCGCCGCGGGTTTTGGAGCTGAAACGACCAATCAAAATCAAGTCTCCATAGCAACGAAATTTAGATTTCGTTGGCATTGGCGGGCGTCCCACGGCACTGGAAGGAAGGGGACTGCGAAATATTGCATAAAACACTCGGCACAGAAGGAAAGAGGGGCAGAAGAAGCACGAAGCCTGGGGCCGAGGCTGTTTCGACTAATAACACAAAACATCACGACAACTCCGCACTTAATTAACACCTCACTCTATTTGGTGTAGCTCCACTGGTATTGCGAAGCTCAGCTCGGGCTTTCGTTAATCGGTGAACGTTCGACACCAACTCTTGCTTTTACTCCTCTCGTTATCACGCAAACTGGCATGGCAAGGCTTCCTCTTTGGTCTTGTTGGTAAGTGAGCGTTGATTAACCACTCTTTGCCTTTACTTCTCTCGTTATCACGCAAACTGGCATGGCAAGGCTTCCTCTTTGGTCTTGTTGGTAAGTGAGCGTTGATTAACCACTCTTTGCCTTTACTTCTCTCGTTATCACGCAAACTGGCATGGCAAGGCTTCCTCTTTGGTCTTGTTGGTAAGTGAGCGTTGCATAACAACTACTTGTCTCTCTACTACCACACTAACACCACCAGGCACTTCGTAACAAGTTTACGTCCGGCAAACGGCCCATTGGCGTTAGGCAAATAATTGTAAGCGCAGTGTACTGTTTACTTTGTCCTAATAAATAACCATCGCTTGACATGTTGTTGTTTTCTTTGGTGTAAAAGCTGGAGGTCGCCAGCCCCTATACGAACGAAGTGAAAACAGTAAATACGGAAGCCTAGTTAAAATAACTGTAACTGTCGTCGAAGCACCCGCCGAAAACAGTAAAAAAATCACACAACGTAGGCCTATAAACAAGCAACAGGTAACCAGGGTGTGCACCGTTACAGTATAGCATTAATACTCAGATCCACCATTTTACACTAGAAAGATAATTCACGAAAATCATAATTTTTTGGTAACGTTATCATCCATTCAATTGTTTTCTGTTACTTACAGCACCCACCTGAAGTTCAGCATTTTTTTCATAAAATCGTTAATATCTCGAAAACAGTTGACGTTAGACCCATACAATTTCATATAAAAATGATGAGTATTTCAATGCAAACGCAAAACTTTTAAGCTCCCAGATATGGGTATTCTATTTAAAAAAGTAAGTTTGATTCGCCACACTTTTTTGAGTCACCCTGTATAATCCAAACTATTTTAGTAATGTGCATCACCTTCGTACCAAGAACTTTTATATGCACAATATTCATGTAACTCTCATAGTTTTAGAAATATCTTCCACCCCCGCTCCGTTGCCGGACCCTGTATTATGCAAAATTAATTATATTTATAACTGGCCACGAAATAGCAAATTCTTAATTTTTCGTGACCAGTCATAAATAATTAGATTTGCATAATCTGTGCTATTTAAACAAAACTATACTCTATAGGGTGTTAATTCCTCTTTTTAAAAATTTTAATTTAAATGTTTTTCTAAGTGCCTTTGTTAGTTAAGTTTTCCCAAAGGGAAATAATTTACTATTTCTTAATATGATCTTTTGAATATAATTATATCACGATGAATTTGAAGAAGTTTGCTACGCAAACGAAACGTACTTACGTAATAAAAAATCGTGGACGCTCTATTTGAAAATTTTGGCTGCATTTATATTTCCTTCCAAATATTATAATTTTTTAAGTATTTTTTTACCCAAAAAGCGCCACTTAATAACGTAACATGAGTTAGCCCATCATCTTTGCAACACCCAGTGTAAAGCAAATTAATGTGAATATATTGCATTACAACATTTTAAAAATGGCGAAACAATTCCGGGATCCGCTAAGAAAGTGGTTAATCAAAAAATATAATTAATTAACAGGATTTGAACAATTTTGCAGTGGTCCGCATTCTATAATTCCAGTCTGTACGCCACTGGAGCTGAAGTAGTTCACTAGTTCACGCACTCTTTGCATATCACGCACGTCGTTTCTGCGCATTAAGCAACAATCGCGATCGAAGCCATCTGCGGCCGCACAGTCTGTAATGACGTTTGACACAACTACCGGCGAACGGCCGCATATCGACTGGGATTGGCGGTCTTCGCTTCCTATAGGTGTGTGAAAAGTAAACAGATATGCGGTAATCTTTATTTTGGTAGTTTTATAATAAAAATGAGAAGGATGTCAGTGCCTTTCCAACTTCCCGTAATGGACATGTACTACCAGATGCTGGACAGGGAATCGTCCACCGTCAGCCCCCTGTGGAAAGGTAAAGTACCGAAAAAGGGCCCAAGTGGCTGGCGGTTGTTTTGGTGCAGCTGATTGTTTGTTGATTTTCGATTGTGTGCCAAGGCCGGCGCTAATTGTTGGCGCAAGCTGCAGTTTAATCACCTTAAGCGCGGCTAATTGTCGTTTCTCGAACAAATTGTTCAGCTTGTTAATTCGCTTATGGCTGGTGATGTATGTCCATACAAAATACTAACTTGAAAACCGAAATGCTGCGTACACGGGGCGAGTTGGTTGCCTAAAGCACACTTCCTGCCTTTGCTTTCAATGCCATCGAGACATAATGTGCGCAAATTATCTATTAATAGCCCTAATAGCTTTCGGTTTCTGTTTCGTTTTAATTACATGCTCTTTGGTTTTACTATTGTTGGCTTTTATCAAACTGTAAATAAAGGCGCCAAGCTTTGGAGCCATGTATTATCGATGGCTGATTTGTATAAAACTGAAAATATTTAAATATTTTTTTAACGAACTTGCAATGTTGCAGTCTATTTATCTAATTTACAAGGAGTAGCTCATTTCGGGTGCTGTTATAATATAATCTACACTGATTTGTTCAGTTTAGTTCAGTTGAATGCCATACTATAAAACGTATAATTATGAAACAGAGTTTTTAAATATTCACTAAAGTCATCACCAACCGAATCAAAATCTAAAGAAACCATTTTAAAAATATCCCATATTAAATCTGCATGATATAATTATATGTAAATAGTGTACTTCATATTCTCTTGAAAACGAGCAGAATTATTATTTTCTACTTGTAATAAGAAACATTAATTTGATAGAACTAGAATTAAAAATACCTATAGGATTTTTTAAATTATTTTTATTTTAGCTTTGTTATTATTACATATATTGGAATATATTTTATTTATCTACATTTCTAGTTATACACGATGAGTTTATGGATTATACTATATTTCCTTCATATTTCTTAACTCCGTTATTATATAATTTAAAAAATAATATGTACGAAGGAATTTTTATATCAGTTGTGTTCAATAAGACTTATGATTTTTCATTTCAGTTTCTCATTTTTGAATCGTGAAGCACAACAAACAGCAACGGCAAACCAGTTCTGATATTTGTCTTTAAGTAGTTGGAAATCAATGTGTCTATTTATTAATTCAACAATGAAGCTATGTCTGCTGCTCATATTCACTGTAGCTAAAATTTTGCATGACTCACATGGTGGTATTTTCTCTTATTCTAAACCTTTGTTGATATTCAGGTCTCCAGCTAAACTGATGAAACACCAGATGATGTTAGGGAAAATGTAATGTATTACTTGTTTACTTACTTAATCTTGTCCTCTTTGTACCTGTAAGTGTCGAGGCTATTTCTGCCGTGCTTAATAGAAACGTGGTACTCCGATTATACAGTTTGTGGCAAAACGCCGTCAAAGTTTTTTTAATATTCCAAACATAAGACATTTTGCTAAAATTATGATTTTTTTATCCTATACTGCATTGTTTCATTAGTTTCTGTTGATGGTACAAAATTCAACAATTTTGACGTTTTTGGCCTTTATTGGGCAGATTGGCAGATACCACGTTTTAGCTATGTAAAAAAGTATTAAAATAATAGTTACTACAATGGTAGAATATCTTATCTATACATAACAGTACTTACAACAGTAGAGTTTTCATTACGCACGGGAACATTTACCTACTCGTTCTTTTTTTTATATTACTTTAAAAACAGATGTCACACACTACAGTTTCGCAAAATTAACTGCTTTATTAAAGAAATACAAACTAGTAACAATTCAAAGTGCATATAATAAATTCCGTTCAAATTATTTACATAAAAAAAACAATTCCATTTTTCATTTATTTGGCTTTAAGGAAGTTCAATTCACAATATTCTGTACACAAAAACGTTGTTTTATAAGCTAGCATTTTATGACCGCGTCTAGCTGTAACTTTTACTATATCCTCTAATATGGTTGAGGGTTTGTCTTTTGTAGTTTATGCACGGAAGAATAATCTTTCCAATCGTAAAACTTGTCTATTTCAATTACATCAACTTTGCCAGAATTTGATGACTGCATGGCCCTTTATATATTTTTGGAGTTCTTTTTAAAGACAGTTCCACTTGATGGTGGAAACCGTCTGCTGACATAATAGTATGTCCCCGCTCAAAATAATTTAAAATGATTGTGTTGACTGATATTCCCGGACCATTTATTAAAAAAAAATAAAAAGTAAATAATGCACAGTTTTTATTTTGGCTGGCACAATTATCTAGCCACAATGTTATTGTTGAAGCATCTCGCATATGCAGAAAGAATCTATAGAAAGTGCTTATAAAATCTTCTTTCTTCCCGCTACTGATTCATTCCATATTATAGCAATAGGCTTTAAATCAAGTTGATTTTTACCTACCGGTACAAAACATTCATTGAATGCAATTAGACGGGGACAAAATTTAGCCTTTTTTAAACATTTCCATACAAGGTCACATAATAACCTTTTCCATATCTACCGAAAAACATACTGTATTTTCATCGCCACTATAGATTTTCTTTGCGTCTTCTGTGTATGCAGCAAACAAATTTTCTGTACACTTCATAAGAACATTTTAAATCGCCGTTTTTACGTTTAAAATTGTCATACATAGTTTTTATGTTTGTCACTAGGAAGGTAGCGTTTATTAGAAGCATGTTCTCTTCTCTAGTGAGACACGGATGGATAAAAAGATTCAACATGCAGGCGAAGTCGTTCTCTATCAACCAACTTGGTTTTCGTGTGTTTATATCGATCGTCTTTGGGAAAAATCTGATCAAATTTAAATTTACCCAAGCATTCCTGAATCAGACGGTAGTGTTTCTACAGTATCTGAGGGCTGTAAGAAAAATATTTGTTCACCAGTATTGTTTTTGAAAAAGTATTCCTTCTTGAGTTATCACCACTTCGACGTCACTACACATTTGCGCTTCTACTATTATTTAATATAAAAACACGCCTTTGTAGCCACGACATTTTCCAAAATTGTTCGTTTATATCAAGTCTTTGATTTTTAATTAAAATTTACAGCACATTGCTTTTTGCGATTTCCACAATGAGGTTTAACTAAATGAGCCAATCTCACCTTTTTTATTTGATTTTCCTTTCTTTCCTCGACCGAAGTGTCAAACTTCTTGCGTTTTCTTATGTCTTTTTGTAGTAAACCGGTTTGTATCAGATGGTCCTTTTTTGCTGTTTGCTGTTTCTCGATTGGTCTCTGAACCTTCTTCTGATTCAGAATTTGGAGTATCACCTGGAATATAATCTTTTTTCTTTTTTCGAGTCATCTGAATCGTAATCTTCATTGTCGTTATTTGAAGCTAATCCATCAACAGAAGTGTAAGTGTAAAGATAGTTCTGTAGCCGAGCTAGGGTTTACCATTGGATGCATTGTCTCAACATTGGATAGTAACAACTCCCGAGTCTGATAATCTAATCCCGAAGATATTGACATCATTGAAAGAAATTTTGTGTATTGCTGATGCTCGGCTGAATCATCATAGTTTTGTTTATTAATTGCCGAAATAGCATTATCGACAAAATGTTAGTTAAATATAACCGCAGACCCAGAATGGTTCGGTACCGACATGCCAATTGACTGTTGTTAGTCAAGTGTTGCCAACCTTTTCCCTCTGCTTTCCATAGACTGGAAATAAAAATTGCATTACTTAATTTAATTTAAAACATTATAGATCAAAATACAGCAACTTACTCACCTATATGTTATAATTTCAAATATACCGCCCAACTGGCAAGCTACCAAATTCGCAGCTTCTCCGGCTTTCCTGAAATATTAACCTATAAATTAATCTGCATGCTTTTGCATTAAGTTTTTGTGTAGACACACTTATATCTTTGGAGAAGTATTTACTAAAAGTACGCTTTGACACATACCTTATTGTATTTTCCACAGAAAGTAATCAGTAATTATTCAATATTGACTGGTAACAATCCACACATTAACAAAACACTATTGCATACCGCCTTCAAAACAATTTAATAACTAGTGGTGCAGTACTAAACTAAACAGTGGTAATTCCTGCAGGCCGTGTGGCGGTAACATAAATAATGGTGTAGTACACAGCTAAAATGCCGTATATCCAACTTTATTATTTTTTAAGATTGTGGCGAAAGTATACGGATATACTGCATTTTAGCTAAGCCATAAGATGTAAAATCGTCATACAAATCCAGATATATCAATAACTCAATTTCGGAAAAATTGGAGTTACCACATTTTTATTAAGTACGTCAGATTTCTTCTTCTACTGTTCCTTATCACTTGTAATCAGTTTGTGCCAATCTTCCCATTCTCTTGCAACGATTCTATGATGGTTTTATTCCATGTTGCTCTAGGTCTGCCTTTTCTGTTTTTCCCAATTAGTTTACCTTCCCATATTCTTTTCACTTGCTGGTCATTCTACGGTGCTTTCAGAAATGATTGAACGTTTTTGAATGGCCATGTTTATACAACGTATCAATAATATGTTGGTGGCACTGTAAGTCTATGTCAAATTCGAGGTTAACAGGTTAGGTCTTGTATCAGTTTTGACACAGACTGACGCAAAACCTAACCTGCTAACCTCGAAGTTGACATAGACTTACAGTGCCACCAACATATTATTTATATGTTGTATAACCATGACCATTCAAAAACGTTCGATCATTTCTGAAGGCACTTTATATCCTGCATAAGTGTCCAAACCATCTTAATTTACGTACTCCAATTTTCTCCAATTGTGGTTTTGTTTTTAGTTGTTTCGTTATTTCAGTGTTTTTAATTTTGTCGATTCTTTTGACCCTTAGTGTTCTTTGTAGATATTTCATTTCTGTTGCTTGTTGTAAATGGTTCTTTTGGTTTTTTGTTAGCACCCAATTTTTGCAGGCACTTGATAGTGCTGTATGTATATGTTGTTGAATATTGTAATTTTTGTCGTCTTCGTGTTTTCTTTATGGTTGAAAGAGAGTTGTAAAAAACGGGTATTTTTCAAAAGTTTTTTCCAATAAAAAACCAGTTTTCTTCATGAAAATAAAGACAAATGTTTTTTTCACCATTGGAATACAGGTTATTACTACAGTTAACTGACAACACCATTATCTTTTTATTCAAGGGCTCTTATTTTTGAATAAACATCATTGTTCATTAGCATATTCACTGTGGTGTTCTTCACCATTACTTAAAGAAAGCTCGACCAGAACTGAGAAAAAAAAAATAAAACAGCTATGTATGTTGTTTTCCAATAAAAACAGTAGTGTTTGAAAAACAACGTGTTTTACATTCACAACACTATATTGAGAAAACTTCTGTTCAGTGTTTGAATCAGTCTTTTTGTCAGTTTCATTGTGTTATTGATTACTTCTTCTGCCAAACCGAATTTTGTTACATGTTTTGTATCCATATTGTAAGCTTTTCTTCCAGATTCTTTTGATTATTTGCAAGCAGTACAATATCATCCGTAAACACATACAGTTTTACTTCTACCGCTTGCACATTATGCCATCTCACTTTATACTTCTTAATTTTCTTGCTGCTATTGTTTATTATATCGTCTATTGTACTGATAAAGAAGAGAGGGCTTAGCACTCCTCCCTGTCTGACTTCTTCTTTTGTTTCAAAATTTTTTTTATAGCATATTTTTAGTTCTCACTTGGTTTGTAGTATTAAGTATAGACTTTTTACAGCTTCAATTAATTTGTTTTCTATTCCTTTTTGTTGTAAACTTTTCAATTTCAATAATTTGCTGCAGTGTGAATAGATGGTCTTGTAGTCCGTGTTCTTTCTTAAACCCATTTTGTTCTTCTCTTAGCTGTGGTGTGATTATAGCTCTTATCCTTTCGTTCAGTATCACTTCGTAAACTTTAGCAGTAACACAAAGGAGATACAAGTAATAAATTTAATAGATTTTCGTTGATTATTCCACGAGAAAGTTTTCTAGTACGTCTCCTATATTGTTTTAGATCCCGAGCCTCTTCCAACAATTGTCCAAATTGTCCAATAGGAAGAATGGTATTTTTAACAATGTCACTACCGTGTATTAAAATCTTATACATGGTAACAGGCATATAGTACCACAAATATTCTTCAACAAATCATCTGGCAGTTTCTTTCTCATAAATGTCGAATACTTCTGTGTTTATACTAAATGCAGATGAAAGTGCCTGTAAAATAATACTACATCTATGTAATATATCTTCATTTAACCTGTAATTTCAGAGGAAATTTTTGAATCTTTAAAAAATCGTCTAGCAGTGTTCCCATCGTAAGAAGTGCCACTACCTCCGGGTTTGAAGTGGTCTAATAATAAACCTAATCGATTTTTAAATTCAATATGAATTTTCCATTGTTCTCTAATTTTTGTTTTTATTCGTCTGTGTACTTCCGCGATTTCTTAAAGTACAGTCTGAAGTCAATGCGAAGAAAACATTAAAAAAATCTAATATAAGCATGGAGAGACGATAATCCACTTCTAAAGTTAGTAACATCAACTTGTTTATTTGCGCATTTTTCAATATTATTAATTTCTGTTGTAAAGGCTCCGCAGATATAACATCTATGAGAAGAAGTAGCGGTCACAGCATTGCAGACTTTTCCATCTACCATTGTGAATACTATTTGATGCGATACGAAATATGTTGGAGTACCAATGATAATTTGTCTTCCTCAGGTTGTTAATTTGTTGTTCCACACAATTAATTTCCTGCTGAGTAAGTTCAGTAGATTCTTTTATTAATTGAATCCTAACAGGTCTACAATAGCGTACAGAAGATAGTCGAGAATTCTGCCACAGAATCATCTTCATTTTCGAATATTGCTGTCCCATAATTATAATTGCCCTGTTCTGTTTGGTTTATGCTCGTTGCAACGTATTATCATAATTCTGCTTCAATTACCTTTATTTAAAATGCTCATAAACATATCCTATTTAATCATTCTGACATCCACGCTTCATTTAACATGCACCTATTATAAACCTTTCTGTGACAGTTCTATTTATTTTGGTTCCGCTTTAATTTTGCACAAACCTCTTATTTTTGGCTAATTTAGAATTATCGACTCCAATCTATAAAAAACGAGCTCTGCCCTTTGCCTTCTTTACTCAAATAAACTCATTACTACCAGCATTTCTTTGCAAATGTAATTACGGATTGAAATTTACGTTCAATCTTGCAGTTGCATGAACTACCCCAACTCTGTGCTATCTGACTTGCTTTATTTATTTGTTGTGCTGCAAGCAGCAAGCGAGCTCAATACCATCTCAATATATCGGCCTTTTTTAATTTTGCTTGCAATCTAATTTTTAATTACTGACTTTTTGTCAAATTGGTCTCTACAAATAAAGCCAATGCTTTGCCTGGGGTGCACAGTTCTACGATTTGAGCTTTGCGATGAACCCTTTTGATTGTTGAAGCTCTTAATGGTGTGGTCGCCATAGCCTCGTGTAGTACGATGTAGTGCTGCATTTTGTTGTCCTGCAGATCTCAAACTCATTTCCGCAGCGTAAGTCAGCTCGCTGGTTGTTGTTTTTTCACAAAGTTCTCTGGTTTTGTGCTTCTTTCGCTACTTTCTTCGAAACGTATTTTTCTTTTATCAACTCCTGATGTAGATTGCTTGCTTTCTTCTATTTTCTCTTGAAGAGACTGCGAGCAGAGCCAATTGTTCTTGCAACCACTGTGAATTGTTTGCAAGAAATCTTTTTAAGATCCTGTTTCATTGCTGCCACCTTCTTGCAAATTCACTACAATAACGTGATAAGATTGTTTCACTTCTTCTAAGATAGTGTCACTTAAAGCTGCCTTGTTCAAATGGCTTAAAATAACATTATAAAGTACATTTTTTTTATAATAATTTTCAAGGTCAACTTTCTAGGGGATAAGTTGCATTCCTGCAGGGTCCCTAGTTTTAATAATGTTGGTACATAGATTTTTAGTTCTTTTCTTCCACTAAAAAAAGATTGTCATTTTGACAGATATGTCATAATTTAATATCGCTTGCTTCATTTTCGCATTTAAAATATTTCTTGGTTTTCTTTTTTTATGCGATTTTATTGATGGTGATGATGTGATTCCATGTTAAAAAAAGAAATTTGGCAAGAGTTCAAATTAAGAAACTTTGGCATTCAAATCTGACACATAACCATAATTTTGAAAAAGTTCTACCAACACGAGGTATAAAAATTTCCTAGCGTTTTAATCACATATCTACCAACATTGTAACACTTTGACAGTTATTATAGAAAAAAAACGTACTTTATATGTTAATATTTTGTAATATTGCTTTCGCCCTTCCCTTGTAGCAAATATCAAAAACAATATCTTGTCAAAGGAAATGCTGTAAAACATAAATAATGTTAAAAGTATATGCACTCATTTTTTAAAATGTTAATTGTTTTTAATGATTGATTATGTATTTCCATGTTAAATTTTATTAATGACTGGATTATTTAGTTTAGTAAGATGACGAGCCTGACCAGGTAAAAATGCAACCCAAAATACGATTTATACAGCCAACTGGATCCCTATTGTATTAGCACCTCGAATTTGACATAGACTGTTTACATGTCATTGGTGGCACTGCAAGCCTATGTCAAATTCGAGGTTTGCAAGTTAGGTTTTGTGTCAGTTTGTTTTAAACTCGAGGTTATCAGGTTAGGTTTTGCATCAGTCTGTGTCAAAACTGACACAAAACCTAACCTGCTAACCTCGAATTTGACATAGACTTACAGTGCCACCAATGACATGTAAACAGTCTATGTCAAATTCGAGGTGCTAATGCAATAGGGATCCAGTTGGCTGTATAAATTGTATTTTGGGTTGCATTTTTACCTGGTCAGGCTCGTATTCTTACGTGAATAACCCTGTAGACTTAAATGTTTGCTGCGGCAAACGGCAACAGATAAATTTTATATATGTTATAGATTAAAGTGTAAGAAACGCATTAATTTGAAAATTATGGTTGGATGTTGTAAGATGACTTATAGATACCTCAACCGAAAGGTCGTGTTTATACAGTTAAATATGAACCGATGACATGGTCACATATTTTACTTTACAAACATGAAAATATAATTGCTAACTGTGAATTAATATTATAATTTATGGAGATTAATAATGTCAATAATAATGCATGATTTTAAATTATTAGAATAATAAAAAATCAATTAGTCGTAACATGTTTAATATAGTAATAAGTTTACAAAACGTTTTGCAATTTATGATTGCTTCATAACAATATAATTTTTATGTTTTAACTTTACAATAAAATAGGATGTGTATAAATTAAGAAAAATGGTCGTAATAGTTTCTACACTTCGTCAATATTCAATATTATAATATTTCTAAAAATGTAAACCAAATTTAAAATTTATAACAACTGATGAAGCAATCATAAATTGCGAAACGTTTTGTAAAACTTATTACTATATTAAACATGTTACGACTAATTGATTTTTTATTATTCTAATAATTTAAAATCATGCATTATTATTGACATTATTAATCCCCATAAATTATAATTTAAAGTTTTAAATGTCATTTCACAATTTGAATGAATTAATATGTTTAGTAATATGTACTTACCCAAATTTAGTTTTTCCATTATTCAAATTAACAAAAAAACCATGCACAAAGTCGGAAAATTGTTTTAATTTCTCTGGCGCACTCACTCACTTTTACACCTTCAGATGTCCAACCGCAAAATTCTCATGTTCAACTACCTAAAGGATTATACCCCAAATATAAATTCAAATACACCATTTGAAAGCCCAAAGATTACTCTTTCCACAAATAAAGGTCCCAGGAAAAAATTATAAATGGAGAAGTTGTTCAGTTTAGCGAGTTCTATTACGGATTAAAATATTTGCACTCATTTTCATAACACCCTGTACAATAAAAAGCGATAGTGAGAAACTATAAACTGCAAGGATTTATGTTATGTAATAGAAAAATTAACGAAATTTTTGTTTTAGTTTCATTATGGTAAACTTGCAATAATAATAAAAATATGAAATTTTTTTTGCAATTGAATAATATATTAAAAATATTTCTTTGTTAGTTTTTAAATCATCTTCCTCTTAGACGCACCAGAAAAATATAGCAATATTTCATAAGATATTCAATCCACTTTTAACTATTCGCTGATTAGCACATAATACCATAATACAGTTAAAATAACTTTAGATTTTATCAATTATGTGTAAGTTTATACAAAACATTGAATTACAGCTATAAAACTGGAACTGACAAATTTATTTCAGTTATACATCATTGAGACACATTTAGCTTTTTGATTGGGCTCGTTAAATACCTCTCTATTTATAGCACAGATTATAATTTGTGTGTATCTAAAAATCTTGCTGGGAGCTAATTCAGTAGTTCCCTTGGGAAGTAGTGCCTCAAGGCTCCACATGATCAATCGGAGCTTCTAAATAAATTTTTGTGTAAATATTAATGTGGATGTGAGAATGTTTTTTTTTAGTATGGAATGAACTATCAGAACCGTCAGAACTATATTCCACCTTGCTTTTACCTAAAGGTCAATATCATGCTTTTTAACATTCGTGTTATTTTTGAAATTTCTGAAATAAAGAACTACTTTTATCAAGAATTTAAATCTTTGTTCTGCCAATGGTGATCCAAGATGTAAGTCACATTCATTGTAAGTTTGTAAAATCTGATTTTTTGAAGTATGCCTATTTCATGTAAAATATACAAAAACATTGAGGATTAGAATATCACTTTACTAATTAGAAGTCTTAATGTTTCAATGAAATTGAAATGTTACATTCATTATATTTTCAAGCTATGCATCCATTTAATTCCACAATGGTGTTATATTTAACTTCATTTCACTGATGTTTAATTTTTGTTACAGTGATAAATTATATCTTAAAAAAAGTAAAAAAAGTGTGATTGATTAACGCTGTAAATACAGTAGTAGTTAAAATAATTGCCAAAGACAAAGTAAAAATCATGAATATAATTTTCTTTTTTTGGAATAGAAATATGGTCAACAGTAAGTAGAATGCAGCACAAAGCTCACTACACTCTATTTTATTATTTTTCTTAAATCAATTTTGTGCATTATTTTTCCTACATTTACTTCCCAGTCTTTTTATGTGTACTTTCTTACATCTGCAATTTACTTGTTTTTTGTTCAGCAAGGTCTTGATAGTTCTTCTTAAAACTCTTGTAACACACAAGGTTTAGCGTTGAAATAAGTGATAGTTTGAAGTTGAAATAAGTGATAATAATAATAATGGTGAGGCACTAACACCCCATGAAGGAGCTTGGAAATAGTTATCGATAAATATATTCTACATTTCAGTATTTATTACCTAATTTAGGAGACTTTGCATACGTTTTACATATACACAGTTGTTTACAAAGTCTGGTAACAAATTTCTCCCATCCAAAAGGTTATAATACTTACTTAACCAATGTGTTAAGTCATTTTGCTGTCGCAGATGCTTAATTGCATTTCACGCCTTTATTCAGGTCATTTTGGTATTTTAAATAGCCACCTAGGCTTTAGGGCAGCGTGCCCGTATGCTAAGCCCTTTTAGTTCTTTATTTGGCTCCATCGCCTAATTCCAGAATCACGATGTCGCACATATTTAGCTCCAAAAGCAGTATTTTTCGTCGGTTGGAGCTCCCCTCTGATGGCGCTGTGGCAGCCGAGCGTATCGCCCGCCAGAATTCCGAATCTTCTAGAAAGCACGCCGCTGAGGCGTGATACCATTGGTGCCGGCATTAAGTTGTTTCATTTTATCGCCCCGCGATTGGCTGCCGAGGTTTAGTCACGTGGGCACGCGACCAAGGTGACCTTTGCCAGCGCTTCCCTCTGGGCATTCAGCCGAGAGCCGTCGATCGAGTAAGAGGTCGGATAGTGTGTGTGAGTTCGTGCGGCGCTTCCGCCCTTGGCGGGGGCGTCAGTCTTTTTCCCGTTGAGTGCTGTTTCAGCAATTATGTGACAAACGTTTTCGCCTTAAGTGGCAGTTGTCCGCAGCCCGTTGCAAAGAACGCTCGTGTGGTGGTTGTGAGTCGGAGTTTTTTCGAATTGTCTTCGGCGTAGCGTGGGTGTTTGGAGCCCAGTTCCTGCTTCCGTAAGTAAGGGGTCGTGCCCCCCTTCATCTCGACCTACGAGGATATGTTCCGCAGAACGAAAGTGGCCCATTTTTTCGTCGTCCCGTTGTACGCGTCCTGGACGCGTCTCACGTCGCCATTAAGGCGGTTGTGCACTCATTCCTATAGCCGTTGTAACATCGAAGGTACCTGCCACCTACGACTGCAGCCTGTCGCAACTCAACTGTACCAGGCTCCCTCGCCGCCTACGCATTAAGGTATGTGTCTTTAACCTGATTACCGCTGTGAACGCGAGTGCTAATTTAATCTTCGCTGTCCGCTGCATAAGGCGTCGCGCCAGCATATTGGTGCATTCCCTTCAGAATTGCAGACTGTCCATATCGCGAGTGCTAATTTAATCTTCGCTGTCCGCTGCATAAGGCGTCGCGCCAGCATATTGGTGCATTCCTTCAGAATTGCAGACTGTCCATATCGCGAGTGCTAATTTAATCTTCGCTGTCCGCTGCATAGGCGTCGCGCCAGCATATTGGTGCATTCCTTCAGAATTGCAGACTGTCCATATCGCGCGTGCTAATTTAATCTTCGCTGTCCGCTGCATAAGGCGTTGCGCCAGCATATTTGTACTCATTACTGCTCATTACTGCTCATTACTGTTCATTACTGTTCACTACTGTTCAACACCTGTCGCTAAGTTTAGAGCGCGTGCGCCAGCTGGTGCCCTTAATTATAGTCTAAGTATAGCTATAGGGCGACGCACTCTGCCGCCCCATTGTAACCCGAAGTTCAATACATGATTGGTTAGTTAAGGGAATTATTGTTTTGTTTCGACTTGTGCATGTTCTGTTACAGATAGACGCCCCCTTCATTGTACTGATTATTGTACGACGGAACGAGGGAGCTTTGAGCATGCAGGTGGGTGAGACAGCTGCGTAGTCGCGGTCGAATTGACACCTAATTACAATCCTTGCATAAGGCAATCCCGAAATTGTTATTTGACCTTGCAACTCTTGAGTAATCCCATTGGCGGAGTATTTTGCATGCTTCGCTCCCGTCTAACCGTCCAGGCCCAGTTAGCCGGGTTAAGACAGGCTTGGTGGCGCCCTCATGATTTCGACATACCCTGTATATATTATGCCACCACACGCTTGCCCAGAACGTATCGTGTGACTCACGCCCGACTCCCTGAGCGTCCCAGCCGTGGCCTTTTAGCCTATTTCGAGCCGATTTCAGGGCAAGTGTGCCAGTTTTTCAGGACTGATTCCGTGGTGCGATGCTCACCTTGGGTGGGTGTCGTAAAGTTCTTTTAATACCGTAACAAATGTTATAAAAGTTATAATACAAATCTATAAATGGGAGATCTCAAATATTTTTACTTCCAGCATATTTTATAAAAATTGTATTGTAGGTCCTGGTTATCTTTATATCTTTACTGTAAAAAGTGTGAATCTCATATAATTTATTTACTCATTATCTTGTTATTTTTGGAAAAGAAAATATCAGCAAGAAACAAGACAGAAGTTCTGAAGTTACAGCATTGCATAAATTAATTTATTTATGTATGATCAGGCACCTTCATAACTTGGTACATGATTAGCTGTAGTCCATTTTTTTTGCTTTATGATTCAGGGTAGGCTTTGCATTTATATTATTTTAGCAGTATACAACAGTTTTAGTTACAAAATATAACTAATGTCAAAATTAAGATCATCGTGATTGAGAAGTTGACACTTCGGTAAAGATGACTAATTTATAATAAAATACCACGAAAACGCAGTGTTAACAATAAAACCAAAGAAGCTGTAAAACGTTATTTTATTAATATAAAAGACATCAACGGTAATTTAACTACCATCAAAATAATTGCTTAAATTTTTTATGTAAGTACTTCTTAAGAATTAAACAGATATTACTTTTTAACAATTTTATAATGTTAGATTTCAAATGCAACTTTGTTGAACATTTTAAATGAAGCGAACGACTATAGCAAAGTATGGATAAGGAAAAAGAATCTTTAGTTTGTGAGAAATATACTTTCAAGGATAATATTACAAAGAAAATTTGGAATTTCAACGAAAAAAAATATTTATTTACTTTGGATACATTATTACAATGTGGAAATGAGAATTATACTGCAAAAATTATACCAGACATTAAAAAAAATGGGTTAGAAGTGTAAAACTGTGAATACAAGGAAATTATTGTGTGAGAAGGGTTATTTTAGTATTAGGTTGGAAGAATCTGATACAGAATCGGAAGACGAGTTGTATTTTTCTTTATAATAAGCATCTGATTATCCTGAAGTGTATCCATCTAGATTTTAGTAAATTACCATTTATCTTAAAAGCCGTTCTATCAAAGAATTTTGAAATACCTGTCATACGTTTTAC
The DNA here is from genome assembly GCA_940337035.1 of Agriotes lineatus. Lineage (NCBI taxonomy): Eukaryota > Metazoa > Arthropoda > Insecta > Coleoptera > Elateridae > Agriotes > Agriotes lineatus. The sequence continues at coordinate 189,194,864 of OW679195.1, read as the reverse complement.
ATAACTAATCTGTAAACAAAAAATCATCAGCAAGTAGTTAACAATATATTATGATTGCAATTATAGCACATAGTATAAATCGGCGATTTACTCATTATATTCGTGTTGGGAGTGGAACAATAAAATAATGTATGGTGGCTAGGCTGGATCCTAGGAACTTGGAAGTTTATTGCTTCCAACAGTGATGGACAATCAATTCCATTATGTAATAATTTGTACAAAAAACTACAAAAGCAGTTTTTCATCTGCTATCAAAGATTAAAATGATTTAACAATAAGTCAAGATCAATCCCTAAAGGTAGATAATATGCTTTAAAGAAGAGAAACTTTAACTCTGTACTTCTCTCTATCCGTTCTAAGTGCTGCTTATGAACCGACTCAGTAGCCAATTGTTTTTGCAAATTTTTCATTGCACTGAATACAAATACATTTCTATTAATATTCACTAACATTTGCTTTTTATTATCGCTTAATTTCAAGAGAAGTTTAGTTATGCGAAGGTGTTAGGTACTTTATTTACCGAATCGAATCGGTAAGATCTGCAGCCCAAATTACAAATATCAACTGTAAGCATAAGTATCCTGCCCAGTTTCATTTTAACTTATTTATACTTCACTAATACGTTTTCAGTCCGTGTTTTGTTCTCAATGTCTCTTAAGATCACTTTGTCACTTAGTTTACGATTTAACATTGATCGTTCCATTTTCGACTGTGTTGTTTCTAGTTTATTGTTTAGTGTTTTAGTCAAACTCCAAATTTGAAAACCATAGGTATGTCAGAGTTGGGATAATACACATGTTGAACAGTTTTCGTTTTAATGAAATTGAAATTTTGTTTTAAATATGTTTTTTAAAGACCAGTAGTTCTTCCAAGCAAGATCCTTCTTTGCACTTCTCTTTCAGTTTTATTGTCAAATGAAATTAATTGTCCAAGGTAGAAGATGTCTTTTACATATTTAACTTTTTGTCCATCCAAGACGATGTCTTCTGATTTCCTGTTCGTTATAACGTTAGCTTTGTGAAAGTTGAATTTTAGACCAACTTAGCACTTTCGATACTTAACTCTTCTAGCATTCGCTTTAGTGAAGTTCTGCTTTCAGCTAACATTACTATGTTGTCCGCAAATGTCAGGTTTGACAGTTTTTTTCCAATTAAACCTTACACCTTGCTTTTTTCAATTGAAGTTTCTAAATATTTCCTTGGTTGTATATTTCTTCTATAATTTTAATGTATTTTTGAGGAATATTTTGTTTTTTGAGTGCTTCTAACATTGGCAGGTGTTCCAGGCAATCAAATAATGCTTTAGGCTAAGTGTATAGGTTTATTGTATTTGCTACACTTCTCGATTATTTGATTTACTGTCTGTAAGTGGTCAGTAGTGGAGTAACCAATTCTGAAACCAGCTTGTTCTGGAGTTTGGTTTATATTGAGTGTTTTGATGATTCTTTCCTTGATGATTGTTGCAAATAATTTATAGGTTGTAGAGATTAAACTTATAGACCTGTAGTTTTTTATTTCGTCCCGGTTTCCTATGTGTTACGATTATAGTAGCACTCTTTTACTGCTCTGGTAATTTCTCTTCAGACAGTATTTTGTTAATAGTAGTTTTAGGCTTTCAATGCTGTCTGGAGGTAGGGCTTTTATGTCCTTGTTGGTTATTTCGTCCGGTCCTGGTGTTTTTTTCTCTACTTAATTTAGTTATTCTTTCTGTATTTCATCAGTTTCTATTTGTTGCCATTCCTCTTTTGTCTCTCCCAAGGTTTCTTGTTTTTCAGTTTCGTTTGCTTTATTATCACTTTTAAATAGATCTTTATAATATTCTGTTGCTATGTGTATTATTTTCGTTTTTAATTTTTGTGTTTTCCCAGTTTTGTCTTTTAGTTGACTTATCTAGTGCTTTCCATTCTCCAGTTCTTCTTTAGTTTTCTAGTTGAGCCAGTTTCTTCGATTATAGTTTCAATTTTGCTCTTTTCCTAACTTTGTAAGTCTTGTCTGATCTCCCTTTTAACAAGTTTATCTAGTTCAGGATATTCTATTTTCGCTTTACTATCTGTTTCTTTTTTTAATATTTCTCTTTTTTAATTAAGTTCTTGGTTTTTTGTCTTGAGTCCTTCTCTTTTTGATAGGTTGCTTTTTTGTTTTCAATTCAGTTGTAAAATTCTTGCACCTTAGCTATTTTTTCTTTCATATTGTTTCTAAATTCTTCTTCATCTATATATTTGTCTTCTGTTCCAGCGTTAATTCTTTTAAATCTTTGTTTATCTCTCTTTTCTTTGTTAAATATCAGTGTCATTTGTAACATTCTGTGGTCGCTGCCCATTTCAAACTGGTTTAGTATGCCTAATTTTGCTACCAATTCTTTATTTTTAGTTAACATAAAGTCAATTTAGTTTCTTATATATACCACTATGAGATTTCCAGGTCCATGTCGTGCCTGATCTAGCTTTAAAGAAGGAGTTTGTTATATATAACCTATGTTTTATTGCGAAGTTTACTAACTCTCTTCCTTTATCGTTCCTTTTCCCGTATCCCAATGGACTCATGATTTTTTCATGTCTTACTCGATGCCCTACTTTACTGTTACGGTCTCCCATAATTATTACATTTCTTGTTTTACTTCTTGCTTCTTTTACTATTTCCAAGTTGTAAAATTTTTCCAGTTCTTCGTCTGGTGCACACTCTGTTGGGACATACACTTGTAGGATTACTAATTTTTGGTTTTTACTTGAATTTAAAGTTAGTGCAGCAGTGCAGCTACGCTTTCTGTATACCCTTCTTCTTTATTTTTTAGTTTTTTATTGATGTAAAAACCCGATTCCGCCTTGGCCTTTTCTTTCTCCTTTGGTGAACAATAAATTGCCGGTTTTTCTTTGCACTAGTTTTCCCCCTCTTCTTCTTGTTTCAACAATGCCTAATACGTCATAGTTGATTTTTGTTAATGCTTGTTTGAGTTCCTCTAGTTTAGCTTCTCTTTTAAGTGTTTTTACATTTAATGTACATACGTTCAGTTTTATTGTTTTTCTTTGTTATTTACTCTCTCTTCTTTTATTGTTAGAAGATTGGGATTAAACACTACTATGAAAGAAATTGATTTCATATATGGGATCGGCCACTCTATTATTAACCTTAAATGCTTGGCCGAATATTTAGGAGCTGACACAATTACTTACTATTTGTTACAGGTCTCCATATTTTCTCTCTTTGTTTGGTAACATGCAGTGGATTCGGCACAGCATACTCAATAGGCAAAGCTCTAGAGATGTTCGGAAGCAACTGCATCCTCTTCGCCAACATAGCATTTGAAGAAGCAAACCACAACTCTTCCACAAGTGCCCCAGGAAGGCACCACCACTACGGCTTGTACGAAATACCACTTCACCTGAAACCCATCGACATTGCCAACTCCCACTGGGGGTCTCAAGGACAATGCTACTTTTGTCAGTTCGCCCCGGTGGTGTCCATGATCTTGGGCATAACTTGGGCCACATTCTTTCTGATGTGCTCCAGAGGAGGCGCCGGATTTATCAGCAATGAGTAAGTTGTGGACCTTCCTTTAATTTAAAATCAAATGACATATTCCAGAATATACCGTCCTTGGAAAATCGTCTATCCGGCTATGGTTGTGGCCACAATATTCACAGGGATTATGTTGGTTAGCACTCTGCAGCTGTCGGCTGGCATTAACGCGTTTTGTAGCCAATTTGAGCAAGTATTTAACACGTCCAAGTAAGTACAGAGTAAAAATAATAAGACAAAATGTTGGGTCTAGAATTCCACAGCGAAATTGTAACTTGTTTGCCTAGTTACGTCATCAAATCACATGTAGTTGACGTTTTAGATGCATTGAGGCCATCAACGACTACACCCTTTCTTTCCACACGACCCGCCGCGGCATGATCATTCGTTTGAAAATTGGAATCGTCTGCTCTTACATTTGTTTCGGTGGCTGGCTGCTTCATTTGTTCTGTTTAGTTCTAAGGGTAGTCTGCCTGACGGACTTCCAAATGGTAAAAATTACTGTGATCACTCGAGGCGACGAAGTAAGCAGCTTCACATTGTTTCTTTAATTCATATCAGATGTATATTGTTGTAATAGTCAATAAGAGCTGCACATTTGTTTCAGGAACTGCTTCAAGTCATCGACCCTAACAAAGCTCCACTAGCCACCATTCCAGAGTTGAGCCCTTCTCCCTCTAACATTAGCAGGGGAGGGGCAAAGTCTCTATTCTTTGGCAAAAGATCGCCACAGTTAGGTAACAAGCCTTCTACTCGTTCCTTAGGATCTTCACCGGTTTCTAAGCGGAAGGAATATCAGGAAGTTCCTGTAGATGATTTGAAAGAAAACCCTGATCACAGGCGGGTTTCCTTTGAACTTGCTATCCCAGTTAGGGATCCACCTGTTGATAATATCTCAGATAATACAGAGAAGGGAGAATCAGATAGAAATGTCTCGTTACCTGTGCTGAACGGGGACAACCAAATTTTAAATTCTGAGCGCTCAGGGCTTCCAACTGTGGAGGAGACCTCGTTACGTACACCATTTACTGCAGTAAACAGTTTGTAAGAGGCGTTTCTGATCATGACCACATACTTAAGAGAAAATGTGTTAAAGCCATGCAGTGAATTTTGAATAATTAAGTTTTAAAAAGATACATTTTGTTACCCTTGTTATGGCATATTCCATACATTATCTCACATAGAATATCTCTATAAGTGGACCATGCTGAAAATTTGCTCTCTGTTTTATAGTCGGCCTACTACTTGGATTTTAGTATTACTATGTTATTTATTTTATATATGTATATTTATATATTCAAGTTTTTAAACTTTAAATTTTATCAACTGTATGTTAAAAAAAAAAACAAGGGACTATGCTATGCTAGCATACAAATGCTCATTAACAAGAGCTCAAGTTTTGACAAATAAATTAGTGTAAATTGCAACTTGGTTTTGCCATTGTGCATACCTATTTAATGTGTGCGCAGTGTATGCCACTACTTTAAACTGGTTATTGTTATGAGTGATTTACACTATAACATATTAATCTTATTGAATATTCTCCTTGCCAGAGGTTTTGTAAGCATATTTAGATTATATGAAATATTGTTTATATAAACAATGCATAGAGTGTACCTGAAAATATGATTAGCAAACTGAAGGGTTAATATATTTGTTTTTGATTAAGAATATTGCTGTAGGCTTCTCTTTCCGTTAATTATTTGTTTTTCAAATTTTCTCATATGACCAATAATAAGAGACATTTTATGTAGAAACAAAGATCGGATTCGTATTATAAAACAATTAGATTAGGCACAATACAACAAAATTGTTAGGTACTGCACGTCATAATTTTGAAATATAAAGCTAAAGTTGTCAGATGAATACTCAGAATTTTTAAAAATTTAATTCTGGGAAACAAGGTCAGGATGTTGAAATAGAAGTCAGAATTCTAAGAAAAGGTTTAAGTGGTAGATAAATAGTCAGAATTTTTAGACAAAAATGAAATTTCTAAAATAGGTCACATATTTTCAGAAATACTCAGAATGGTGATATGCAATTTCAGAATGCTGACTTAATTGTACATTGAAAACCTAAATTGATTTGGTATTATAAATACTGATTGGAGATATTTTACATTTCCACAGGCTTCAAACATCACCCTACTCTCTCCTATTCATGTAGCAAGTTGTGAACTAAAAAAATCTCGGTTCATATTGATAACCAAATTTTCAATGAAGAAAACTTAATTTGATGTTTCTAAATTTTTTGTCAATTTCTCAATTCATTGATTGTACTGGAAAAGTTCATTTTTGTGCAGATAATCCTTTAGAAAAATCTAGTAAATATTCAGAAAAATGTTGCCACTATGCTTCAGAATACATAATTTTAGAACAATAAATCTGACATTTTATCCTAGAATTTAAATAAACAAGTACATCTTTATTAAACTTTAATCTTTTATCTTAGAATTCTGACTTTATAGTAGAATTCTGACTTCATATATTTATATAACGAAATTGCCCCTAGAATTCTGGCGTTTTATCCTAGAATTTAATATTGTATCTTAAAGTTCGGACTTTATTTTAGAATCAGAAAAATCTGAATTTGTTTGAGATAGTTGAGTTTGTATCTTGACGTATATTAGAATTCTGACTTCATATCTGTAGATTATGGTGGTGCCCCTCGGAATTCTGACATTATTTTATATTTGTTTTTCCAGAATTCTGGCATTTTATCCCAGAATTTTGGTTTTCTATCTCAGAATGCTGTCTTTATATTTCAAGCATTCTGAATTTATCTCAAAATTTTGATTGTGTATTACAGAAGAAGTCTGACTTGTCACACCATGTTGTCATTTTATTCTACACTTTTAAATATTTTATCCATTAATTTTAACTTTACGTATTTCATAATTCTGGCTTATCTCAAAATTCCGATTCGTTTAAAAAATTATAACCTCTTATCGCAGATTTCATGCTATGTCTCAGAATTTTGTTTTTTCCTCACAATTGTTATTTGCTTCTTAATTTTTTTCTCAGATTTTGGACTTTCTCCCAGAATTCAGACTTTGCATTTGAAGATTATGACTTCAGCTCTAATAATTCTGACATAAATTCGAATTTTTTAATTTAACTTCAACATTATGACAGGTTCTGAGAATGCTAAATATCTGCAGATTAACTGACAGAATTATGATATATCATTTTGTTATACAAAAGTTCATCTTAGAATTTTTACCTTTTACTCGCAATTGTGACTTTATATAAGTCTGGCATTTTTTTTGCAATTTTGACCTTTTATCTTAAAATTGTGACTACATATCTCTGGATTATGACTTTGCCGTTCACAATTCCAATTAATTCTTAATTATAGCTTTTTGTCTCAAATCTATAAGTATATCTTTCATATTTTTACTATGCCTCAGAATTTTTAAATTTTTAAAAGAGTTAAACTTTTGTATTTAAATATTTTTCCAGGTTCCTGGTAGTTTTTATTGTAGAATTTTGCTTTACAATAGTTACCGAAATAAAGTACAATATTAATTGTTCAAATAAACATCCAGACTAACAAATTTTCAATTGTAGTATCGATAGAAAGCTTTATGTTACTTTACCGAATGGAAGAGGTTATAGATTTATTTACTATAGTTAAAAGATTTTTAGTATTTTTGTGCTTCTATGCAACCTCAGTGTCATTCCAAGGGCAGAGGTATAACTACAACGTCTTTAATACGTTAGAACATTTGAAAATCTTTGCATATAAAACCGTAGTGAGTTTTAGCAGTTTTAAATATGAGACGACATATTATTTTTTAAACTACTGGTTTAATATCGACATTTTTATGCATAAAGTTTCTTGTATAACTTTAACACTTTTTGAAAAAGTATTTAAAATTACATTTATAACCAAAATATAGAAAATTCATGTCCATTCAAACATTCTCCTTGGTAAAGTATCTACCTATAGTGAATCATGGATTAACGGAAAGGGTTTAGCTGCCGGTCTGGTTTACATACCATAACAAATATCAGTACTCATGTATACCATACTGTCTTAATTTCTATTTCCAGTATGGAAGAGTGAAGTAGTCGGTCGCTGAGACTTGCTTTAGCTACAAAGATGTTATAGATTTAGTATTTGTGCCTTAATATGTAAATATTTTATTCTAACTGCTTTCAGAGTAATTGCTAAAGCCTATGCTATTACTAATTTATCTGCTAGTAAATAATGAGTTAGCTCTTTTTAAGCAGAGTACCTAGCTCAAAATAATATTATTTCTTGTCCAAGCAAAATATTAATTAAACAAGGTATAAATAAATATTGAGATAAATTAACCTAATGTTACATACAGGCTCAGACATCGGGACGCTCTTTATTGTAGAAAAATGTTAAAGTAAAAATTATTTGTAGCAGCATTTCTGTTATCTCACAATTGTGACTTTATATTTTAGAATGATTGCATTTTGTCTCAGACTTATGACCTCTCATCGCAGAATTCTAAAATTGTATCAAAATTCTGATTTTTAGTTTTGCTACATACTACAAAAACATGACAGGACTTTGCAGTTAATGATATCAAATTATATGAAAATGTCATTTAAATTTTTTTCTGTGTGGAATTGAACAATATGAATATGTAATGACGTAATTAAAGCAATTTCTGTTAACCTCATAGTTCTAAGAAAAAAATAATATCATATGTGTGGATTGACCTTGATATAATAGAAATGGTTACAGAATGTATAATGTTTTACAGTAGTGACTGTCAAAATCCATGGACTGTTTTAAATCTTTTATGAACAATTTTAATAAAACAGCTTTCTTCTCAATTATCAAGGCTCAATTGCAATATTCTCAAGATATTCTTCCAAATGTTAATTGACAATACATTTACTTGTACGATGTTTTGCTAAAACTAAAACCCATAATCCAACTCGATGTAACAAGTGAGAGAGCTTTCCATAAGAAAAAATGCTGCTTTCTGTTTTCTGCATAGTGATCGTGAAAGCCATCTTTTCGTTAGTACAAAATAGTAAAGAAAGTATATAACAGTTTTTGTAACTATTTTATTGTATTTTGTATTGTATTGTGTTATCGATTGTAGGTAATTGTAAATTGTCACTTTGGCACTTGTAAATTCTGAAGTTTTTTTGTCAAAGTTCGAGTTAACAAGATATCATTATGCAAAAAAAATGTGTACAACGTGTACGAGTATGAAAGCAACTTTTTTTCACCCATTCAATGCAAACTCTTGAAAGAAATTCTTTCATTACTTGTTTTATAAATAACTATTTGCTTCGATGATTTAATTAAATTTTGATATGTTTTTCGGACTTTTTCCACTGTCTAGGGTGTAAATCACACAACGTTTCGGGAGTTTTTGTTCTACTCCCGTCTTCAGGTGTTCCTGGTTAGTCCTGAGAAGGACTTATATTCTACGTTTTTCTCCGTAAATTTGTGCCTCCCCCGGGGTTTGAACCCGGGACCGCTGATCGCTAGTCTGCCACTCTAACCACTAGGCCACCAGGGCGGTTATATATTTTAGTTGTAAACTTATATATATATTATCGCTGTATGCGCTGTAGACTATTTTTGTAATTCTCTGCGCAGTAGTGGCATCCAAATGGGCTTTAGTTCTGCGCTAGCCTGGCTAATTGGTTCTACTGCCAGCGCTATGTATGTAGCTTCTTTCAGCTTCCTACGGAATCTGTTTTCCTCTTTAGCTACAATTGATGCGTTATCCCATTGTATGTGGTGGTCTTCGTTCCACTTGCCCATTTGGATGCCACTACTGCGCAGAGAATTACAAAAATAGTCTACTGCGCATACAGCGGTAATATATATATAAGTTTACAACTAAAATATATAACCGCCCTGGTAGCCTAGCGGTTAGAGTGGCAGACTAGCGATCAGCGGTCCCGGGTTCAAACCCCGGGGGAGGCACAAATTTACGGAGAAAAACGTAGAATATAAGTCCTTCTCAGGACTAACCAGGAACACCTGAAGACGGGAGTAGAACAAAAACTCCCGAAACGTTGTGTGATTTACACCCTAGACAGTGGAAAAAGTCCGAAAAACATATCATAATAGACCACTGCCAAAAAATGACATTCAGAGAATAATTAAATTTTCTCATATTTTACTTTAAAGAAATGTTGTTTACAATTAGATGCTTTGAAGTCAACTCTTGTATCTCTCAGTTGATTCATATCAATTCACTTAGAATGAAAAGTATATGTTTAAATAGAAAATAAGACAGGTCCATGCATTTTGAGCTGTCATTGTACTACGTACATTGGTATTTTTATTTTAAATAATACTTAAACTTTAAACAAACCAAGCAATTACAATATTGCAATCTGGCAATTGCATTTGATAGTTAACATTTCCCTTTCTCTGCATATTAGCATAAGCTCACCTGCTGTGATACTTTCAGATGTAAGTTTGCTAGTTGGTTACAGTACAGTGGCACTTCGTAAATTTTAAGTTCAACGAAGCCTAGTAGTATCAGATCTTTACAATCTGTTACGAGGCTAAAATGCAGGTAAATGTAACACAACTACTTTAAGTATTTCACTGAAGCAAACAGATGTCCTGCCTTCACACCTTCGTGATACCTCATTGTTGATGTGATTTTTCTGATTAAATGTATTACAAACTAATTCTAGCTTTTTGTACTTTTATTTTAGAATAAACAGTGTCGATTTTGTGCAGACTTTTATTTATGTTGATCTAAGCACCTTTGTTAGATATTTGTCATTCTCATAGAGTGGAATTGTTTTAAAGAAGTCAAAATCAATAAACTGAACAATACCAATACATACAATCAGGTTGATATTACTGTTTAGAGCAGACACGCAGCTGAATATTGATGTAAATGTTACAAATATGACATTTGGTTTTCCTGATTCTGGAATTGATTTTGCCATGCTATCAGCTGGAGTTTAGGGTTGCTGATTCATTTTAATATACGGTAAAAATGTGTACAATAATTTTCTCTTTTAATCGATGCCGAAACTTTACACTGCGAATAAAATAATGTCTGTCAATATTTTTTTTCGGCAATGGTACAGAGAATTACCATTAACTGACTTGAGAAGCATGGATGTACATATAACATTTTATAGGTAGGTACAAAACTGAGGCTCAGACTGGGAGGGGGGCTAGGCCCTCCCCAGAGTGCGGTCTGCCCCTCTCTTAGAAAAATAGAAGTTAAATAAGTACAAAAATCGGCCTTTTTAATTAACCTATTGAAACCCACACACTTGTGAAATTTTCCGGTTTTATTATTTGTTTTGTCTCTAATGAAAATACTTTTTTCGTCTGAATATATTTATTCCAATTAATTGTGTACCATTAGGTTATATTCTCTTTAGTTCTGTATAAATAAAGGGTCAATTTATGTGCCTATAAAAAGATAATCGTAATTATTTCATATGTGCGTAAGTAAATGAGCGCAAAACTTGAGTGGCTCGCCAACGATTCGCTGGGCACATCGCTACCTAGGCTCGTCCAGTACAAACTTACGGTGACTTGCTATTTTGATGTTTGCTTCGCCTGAAGAGTTCAGTAGTTTATCACTTCAAGACTACAATCCATCATTTTAATTCAGTAGTGTTTTATGTAGCAAAGAGATCGGCGCGGTAGTCCGAAGTAACGCAGGCGATTGCTGCCTCGCCCACTGAGGACGTTCTGATGGGTGAGATGCGGCTGCCTTAAATACAACGCACATATTGTTGACCTTTGTTTTATTTTTTAAAACATTTATCTTGTATCTGTTGGTTCCCATTTTCAAGGGTAAAGCCTGAGCTATGTGGAAATTATCGCTTTTATCTACTTCTCAGTTGAAGCAAAAATAAACATTTTATTATTTTAAGCTCACCCTATATGCCCTTTTTCGTCAAGGGAAAAACCTAAGCTATGTACAAGATATTACTTTAATTTAAAAAATAGTTCTTGAGTTAATGCAAAAATAGGTAGAATCTTATTTTTTAAGGTACTATGTATAGTGTGCCCTCAGATTGAATTTACAAGAGGAAATTAAATCTTATTTTTAGTTTTACATAAAAATGTTATAGGAATTAAAATTCCTGCTTGATCTGAAACTACCATTTCAGTTATTAAAACTTTGATTTATTTATACAGAGGGTATTAAAGATATAAAAAGTTAAAATTTTATAGGTATAATGTAGTAAAACTTGGTACAGAATAAGATGTTAAAAGTATTGTTATCCTTGAAATGCTGACAAAAGATTTACTTAAGTCATTGCAAACGTTTAAAACTACATACATACATACGTCGTCTGCGTTGATTGTTTCAACGCAGACGACGCATACATACATTATCAGCTCCTCATCTACCGACAGGTGTAGAGGTTCAGTTATATCAGTTATTACTATTACTACAAAACTTCTTTAATTCCTTGCGTTCCTTAGCTACATTTTTTACCTCGTTCCAATTACTTCCTTTATCCGCCAGGATTTTTCCAATCTCCCCGTTCCAGACATTTCTTGGTCTTCCTCTTTGTTTTTTCGAGTTTGTACCCATCTCCCAGATAGTTTTAACAGTGCGGTTTTTCTCCATCCTCCATAGGTGTCCCAGCCAGCTGAGTTGTCGTTTTTCGACATGTTCCTGTATTGATTCTGCTTGCAGAGTGTTTCGTATGTCTACGTTTCGCACATGATCCCTCCTTGTCACGCCAACCACTTTCCTTAGCCATCTCATTTCACAAGCTTGAAGTTTTGACATTAAGTTGATGGACAACACCTAGCTTTCACGTCCATATGTCATAGTTGGCACGAAGACTGCCTTCTACATTTTCATTTTTGTTTGAACTGACACTTCACTTTTACTTATGAAGACTTTATTTAGCGAATTCAACAAGTTCATAGCGGTTTTAATTCTATTATTTTGTGTAATAATTTGATACCTTTGCTGCCTAGATATTTAAGCATGTCTGGTTTAACATCGTCAATGTCGGGTGCTTTACCAACCTTCAAACTTCTTAACGCCTGGATTAGTTCGTCTATCTCAATGTCTTATTCTCATTCTTCCATTGCAGTCTCGAGAGGATGTTCTGCTGCACTGTTTTCAGGTTCATCCATTTGCCGGTCTGTTCCTAATAGTTCTTTAAAGTACTCATACCATCTATGTTGTATTTCATTGGCAGCTTTTAACTCTTTGCCCTGTTTGTCCTTGATCCATTTTAAATTTGTTCTCTTTGCTTTTCTTGTTCTTTTCAGGGTCTGATATAAGAGTTTTGCATTTCCTGCTGCTTGTGCTTCCATCTTGTTTCCAAATTCAGTCCAGGCTTGCTGTTTAGCTTCTTTAGTTGCGTTTTTAACAGTTTCTCTTGTTTTTTGTATTGTTGATAATCTTCGGGGTTTTTAGTTACTAGATATTTTTTACATGCGGATTTCTTTAGTTTAACTTCATATTTGATATTATCGTTCCACCATCGTGTATGTTTCTTGTTATTACTTAGTTTTGAGATCCCACATACTTTTTCGCCTGCTGCTGTTATGATTCCTTTAAAAGTTTCCCTTAGTTCCTCTAGGTCGAGCGCGCCCATCTGGTCTTTTATCATTTCTATTTGGTGGTCTATCTGTCTTGCATATCCATTTCTAACTTCTTCTTCCTGGAGTTTGTAGCACCTAATATTGCAGTGGGATGTGATCGTCTCTTTTTCCTTTCTTATTCCTTTTAGCTTCGTTCTTACTCTCGCTTCCACTAAGAAGTGGTCGCTACTGATTTCATAGGACCTTTTTACCCTCACGTCATTTATTGCGTTTTTATGGATTTTTGTATTAGTATCAGGTCTATTATTGAACGTTCGTCTCTACTTTTGACCTCCCTTGTACTTGTGGATGTCCTTATGTTCGTACCATGTGTTCACTATTATTAGGTCATTTAATAAGCAGAAGTCTATTATTCGTTGTCCGTTCCTAGGTTTTACGTTTTTACCATATTTTTCCACTACCTACTCCTTCTGATTCTTCTACATTTTTGCCTACCTTCCCATTCATGTCTTGCATTACTAGCAGTACTTTGGCTGTTTTTTGAGCTTCCCATTAATTGAATATGGCACCTAATAAGCTCCTGAAGCCATTATTTTAACTAAATTAATATAGAAATGAGAGCTAGGAAACTTGCAGGATATATAGTAAATAAAAAATACAATTTATCTAACTTCATCGGCGTCTTAGGGTAACCAACTTTGAATTGTTAGGTTCCAAAAAATCGAATGTGACACCGTAATGTACGGAATAGCCTTATATTAATGATTTGCCAATTTTATTAACACAAATAATGCTGCTAACACTCACCGTTTGCTTTGGCTGCTTTTTGAGCTTTCCATTAATTGAATATGGCACCTAATAAGCTCCTGAAGCCATTATTTTAACTAAATTAATATAGAAATGAGAGCTAGGAAACTATCATGATTTATAGTAAATAAAAAATACAATTTATCTAACTCCATCGGCGTCTTAGCGCAACCAACTTTGAATTGTTAGGTTCCAAAAAATCGAATGTGTCACCGTAATGTACGGAATAGCCTTATATTAATGATTTGCCAATTTTATTAACACAAATAATGCTGCTAACACTCACTGTTTGCTTTGGCTGCTTTTTGAGCTTCCCATTAATAGAATAAGCTCCTGAAGCCATTATTTTAACTAAATTAATATAGAAATGAGAGCTAGGAAACTTCCATGATTTATAGTAAATAAAAAATACAACTTATCTAACTCCATCGGCGTCTTGGGGTAACCAACTTTGAATTGTTAGGTTCCAAAAAATCGAATGTGTCACCGTAATGTATGGAATAGCTTTATATTAATGATTTGCCAATTCTACAAACACAAATAGTGCTGCTAACACTCACCGTTCGCTTTGGCTGCTTTTTGAGTTTCCCATTAATTGATTATGGCACCTAATAAGCTCCTGAAGTCATGATTTTAACTAAATTAATATAGAAATGAGAGCTAGGAAACTTGCAGGATTTCAGGTAAATAAAAAATACAATTTATCTAACTCCATCGGCGTCTTGGGGTAACCAACTTTGAATTGTTAGGTTCCAAAAAATCGAATGTGTCACCGTAATGTACGGAATAGCTTTATATTAATTATTTGCCAATTCTACAAACACAAATACTGCTGCTAACACTCACTGTTCGCTTTGGCTGCTTTTTGAGCTTCTGATTAATTGATTATGGCACCTAATAAGCTCCTGCAGTCATGATTTTAACTAAATTAATATAGAAATGAGAGCTAGGAAACTTGCAGGATTTTTGGTAAATAAAAAATACAATTTATCTAACTCCATCGGCGTCTTAGGGTAACCAACTTTGAATTGTTAGGTTTCAAAAAATCCAATTTGTCACCGTCATGTACGGAATAGCTTTATATTAATTATTTGCCAATTCTACATACACAAATACTGCTGCTAACACTCACCGTTCGCTTTGGCTGCTTTTTGAGCTTCCGATTAATTGATTATGGCACCTAATAAGCTCCTGCAGTCATGATTTTAACTAAATTAATATAGAAATGAGAGCTAGGAAACTTGCAGGATTTTTGGTAAATAAAAAATACAATTTATCTAACTCCATCGTCGTCTTAGGGTAACCAACTTTGAATTGTTAGGTTCCAAAAAATCGAATGTGTCACCGTCATGTATGGAATAGCTTTATATTAATGATTTGCCAATTCTACAAACACAAATAGTGCTGCTAACACTCACTGTTCGCTTTGGCTGCTTTTTGAGTTTCCCATTAATTGATTATGGCACCTAATAAGCTCCAGAAGTCATGATTTTAACTAAATTAATATAGAAATGAGAGCTAGGAAACTTGCAGGATTTTTGGTAAATAAAAAATACAATTTATCTAACTCCATCGTCGTCTTAGGGTAACCAACTTTGAATTGTTAGGTTCCAAAAAATCGAATGTGTCACCGTAATGTACGGAATAGCCTTATATTAATGGTTTGCCAATTTTACTAACACAAATAATGCTGCTAACACTCACCGTTTGCTTTGGCTGCTTTTTGAGCTTTCCATTAATAGAATATGGCAGCTAATAAGCTCCTGAAGCCATTATTTTAACTAAATTAATATAGAAATGAGAGCTAGGAAACTTCCATGATTTATAGTAAATAAAAAATACAACTTATCTAACTCCATCGGCGTCTTGGGGTAACCAACTTTGAATTGTTAGGTTCCAAAAAATCGAATGTGTCACCGTAATGTATGGAATAGCTTTATATTAATGATTTGCCAATTCTACAAACACAAATAGTGCTGCTAACACTCACCGTTCGCTTTGGCTGCTTTTTGAGTTTCCCATTAATTGATTATGGCACATAATAAGCTCCTGAAGTCATGATTTTAACTAAATTAATATAGAAATGAGAGCTAGGAAACTTGCAGGATTTCAGGTAAATAAAAAATACAATTTATCTAACTCCATCGGCGTCTTAGGGTAACCAACTTTGAATTGTTAGGTTCCAAAAAATCCAATTTGTCACCGTCATGTACGGAATAGCTTTATATTAATGATTTGCCAATTCTACAAACACAAATACTGCTGCTAACACTCACCGTTCGCTTTGGCTGCTTTTTGAGCTTCCGATTAATTGATTATGGCACCTAATAAGCTCCTGCAGTCATGATTTTAACTAAATTAATATAGAAATGAGAGCTAGGAAACTTGCAGGATTTTTGGTAAATAAAAAATACAATTTATCTAACTCCATCGTCGTCTTAGGGTAACCAACTTTGAATTGTTAGGTTCCAAAAAATCGAATGTGTCACCGTAATGTACGGAATAGCCTTATATTAATGGTTTGCCAATTTTACTAACACAAATACTGCTGCTAACACTCACCGTTCGCTTTGGCTGCTTTTTGAGCTTCCGATTAATTGATTATGGCACCTAATAAGCTCCTGCAGTCATGATTTTAACTAAATTAATATAGAAATGAGAGCTAGGAAACTTGCAGGATTTGTGGTAAATAAAAAATACAATTTATCTAACTCCATCGGCGTCTTAGGGTAACCAACTTTGAATTGTTAGGTTCCAAAAAATCGAATGTGTCACCTTCATGTACGGAATAGCTTTATATTAATGATTTACCAATTCTACAAACACAAATACTGCTGCTAACACTCACTGTTCGCTTTGGCTGCTTTTTGAGCTTCCGATTAATTGATTATGGCACCTAATAAGCTCCTGCAGTCATGATTTTAACTAAATTAATATAGAAATGAGAGCTAGGAAACTTGCAGGATTTTTGGTAAATAAAAAATACAATTTATCTAACTCCATCGGCGTCTTAGGGTAACCAACTTTGAATTGTTAGGTTCCAAAAAATCCAATTTGTCACCGTCATGTACGGAATAGCTTTATATTAATGATTTGCCAATTCTACAAACACAAATACTGCTGCTAACACTCACCGTTCGCTTTGGCTGCTTTTTGAGCTTCCGATTAATTGATTATGGCACCTAATAAGCTCCTGCAGTCATGATTTTAACTAAATTAATATAGAAATGAGAGCTAGGAAACTTGCAGGATTTTTGGTAAATAAAAAATACAATTTATCTAACTCCATCGTCGTCTTAGGGTAACCAACTTTGAATTGTTAGGTTCCAAAAAATCGAATGTGTCACCGTAATGTATGGAATAGCTTTATATTAATGATTTGCCAATTCTACAAACACAAATAGTGCTGCTAACACTCACCGTTCGCTTTGGCTGCTTTTTGAGTTTCCCATTAATTGATTATGGCACCTAATAAGCTCCTGAAGTCATGATTTTAACTAAATTAATATAGAAATGAGAGCTAGGAAACTTGCAGGATTTCAGGTAAATAAAAAATACAATTTATCTAACTCCATCGGCGTCTTGGGGTAACCAACTTTGAATTGTTAGGTTCCAAAAAATCGAATGTGTCACCGTAATGTACGGAATAGCTTTATATTAATTATTTGCCAATTCTACAAACACAAATACTGCTGCTAACACTCACTGTTCGCTTTGGCTGCTTTTTGAGCTTCCGATTAATTGATTATGGCACCTAATAAGCTCCTGCAGTCATGATTTTAACTAAATTAATATAGAAATGAGAGCTAGGAAACTTGCAGGATTTTTGGTAAATAAAAAATACAATTTATCTAACTCCATCGGCGTCTTAGGGTAACCAACTTTGAATTGTTAGGTTTCAAAAAATCCAATTTGTCACCGTCATGTACGGAATAGCTTTATATTAATTATTTGCTAATTCTACAAACACAAATACTGCTGCTAACACTCACCGTTCGCTTTGGCTGCTTTTTGAGCTTCCGATTAATTGATTATGGCACCTAATAAGCTCCTGCAGTCATGATTTTAACTAAATTAATATAGAAATGAGAGCTAGGAAACTTGCAGGATTTTTGGTAAATAAAAAATACAATTTATCTAACTCCATCGTCGTCTTAGGGTAACCAACTTTGAATTGTTAGGTTCCAAAAAATCGAATGTGTCACCGTAATGTATGGAATAGCTTTATATTAATGATTTGCCAATTCTACAAACACAAATAGTGCTGCTAACACTCACCGTTCGCTTTGGCTGCTTTTTGAGCTTCCCATTAATTGATTATGGCACCTAATAAGTTCCAGAAGTCATGATTTTAACTAAATTAATATAGAAATGAGAGCTAGGAAACTTGCAGGATTTCTAGTAAATAAAAAATACAATTTATCTAACTCCATCGGCGTCTTAGGGTAACCAACTTTGAATTGTTAGGTTCCAAAATATCGAATGTGTCACCGTCATGTACGGAATAGCTTTATATTAATGATTTGCCAATTCTACAAACACAAATAGTGCTGCTAACACTCACCGCTTGTTTTGGCTAATTTTTGAGCTTCCCATTAATTGATTATGGCACCTAATAAGCTCCTGAAGCCATTATTTTAACTAAATTAATATAGAAATGAGAGCTAGGAAACTTGCAGGATTTTTAGTAAATAAAAAATACAATTTATCTAACTCCATCGGCGTCTTAGGGTAACCAACTTTGAATTGTTAGGTTCCAAAAAATCGAATGTGTCATCGTAATGAATGGAATAGCTTTATATTAATGATTTGCCAATTCTACTAACACAAATAGTGCTGCTAACACTCACCGTTCGCTTTGGCTGCTTTTTGAGCTTCCCATTAATTGATTATGACACCTAATAAGCTCCTGAAGTCATGATTTTAACTAAATTAATATAGAAATGAGAGCTAGGAAACTTGCAGGATTTCTAGTAAATAAAAAATACAATTTATCTAACTCCATCGGCGTCTTAGGGTAACCAACTTTGAATTGTTAGGTTCCAAAAAATCGAATGTGTCACCGTAATGTATGGAATAGCTTTATATTAATGATTTGCCAATTCTACAAACACAAATAGTGCTGCTAACACTCACCGTTCGCTTTGGCTGCTTTTTAGCTTCCCATTAATTGATTATGACACATAATAAGCTCCTGAAGTCATGATTTTAACTAAATTAATATAGAAATGAGAGCTAGGAAACTTGCAGGATTTCTAGTAAATAAAAAATACAATTTATCTAACTCCATCGGCGTCTTAGGGTAACCAACTTTGAATTGTTAGGTTCCAAAAAATCGAATGTGTCACCGTAATGTATGGAATAGCTTTATATTAATGATTTGCCAATTCTACAAACACAAATAGTGCTGCTAACACTCACCGTTCGCTTTGGCTGCTTTTTAGCTTCCCATTAATTGATTATGACACCTAATAAGCTCCTGAAGTCATGATTTTAACTAAATTAATATAGAAATGAGAGCTAGGAAACTTGCAGGATTTTTAGTAAATAAAAAATACAATTTATCTAACTCCATCGGCGTCTTAGGGTAACCAACTTTGAATTGTTAGGTTCCAAAAAATCGAATGTGTCACCGTAATGTATGGAATACCTTTATATTAATGATTTGCCAATTCTACAAACACAAATAGTGCTGCTAACACTCACCGTTCGCTTTGGCTGCTTTTTAGCTTCCCATTAATTGATTATGACACCTAATAAGCTCCTGAAGTCATGATTTTAACTAAATTAATATAGAAATGAGAGCTAGGAAACTTGCAGGATTTCTAGTAAATAAAAAATACAATTTATCTAACTCCATCGGCGTCTTAGGGTAACCAACTTTGAATTGTTAGGTTCCAAAAAATCGAATGTGTCACCGTAATGTATGGAATAATAATAATAATAATAATAATAATGGTTTATTGAACATCGTTATTATACATACATATATGACATTAATTATATGAGTTGTAATAGTAGCGTAATGGTCCATACGATTGATAAAACATTGATTTCAATAAACATGAAAAATTCTGTTCCCTGAAGCAAATTGCTTGTGTGGGAAAGTATTGTACCTAAATCTAAATACATTCTGCCTATTAACTAACTAAATGATATTTATAATATTTAAATTATTCTTAGGTACTAGTCAGTCTGTAATTTATTTATGATTCTATAATTATATATATATATATATATATATATATATATATATATATATATATATAGATATATATTTACATGTATTTATTATCAACTACTTTGTAATAATTCAATTGCACATTATATTGCAAGATCAGATCCAGAACTTACATAAAGATGTGTGAACAAGATGTAACATTGTTTATAATTATTAATATAACACTGCGATTTCCTTGAAGTAACCAGTTTTTTAATTTACATTTAAATACTGAAAGTTTGGTGATTTGTACTAATTGTCTTGGTAATGCATTAAGTAATTTAGGACCCAGAAATTCTATTGATCTTTGTCCCACTTTTTTCTTCATTCTGTTAATTTTGAAATAGTTTTTTGTTTTATTTCTCGTGTGGTATATATGGTTAGTGTTCTCTAGTTTATGTTTATTTCTATACTGGTGTATTATAATCGTTTTTGCAAAGAGAAGTCTGATATCCAACATATTTGTTTCTGTATAAAGTAGTTCAGATGGATATGTATATTCTTTGTTGTACATTATTTTCAAAAATCTTTTTTGTATGACCTCTAGTGGTTTAATAGAAGTATTAGGTGCAGAACCCCATGCTATGATACCATATTGCAGCAGAGAGTCCACCAGTGCATAGTATACCGTTCTGATATGTTTTTGCATTAATATTGGTTTTAGTTTTTTAAACCTATACAGCATGCTTCTTAGTTTTTTAATTAAGTTGTTAATATGTACATTCCATCTTAGGTGACAATCTATATTTATACCCAGATATTTTATACTGTCTGTTTGTTGAATATGAACTGTAACATCTTCAAGATCTGATAAAGTTAACTGCTTGTAGGGTGGTAATGTAACTTTATAATTTGTAAATGGTATATATTTAGTTTTTTTAAAGTTTACTGTTAATTGTTTTCTATTGAACCACTGTTTTATTTTCTCCATATCTTTCTCTGCTTTTCGCTTGAGGTCGGTCCAGTTGTGGTCTTTGTAGATGATAGCCGTATCATCAGCATAAGAGAGAATTTTACCTTCAATTTCTAGCTGTAGTAAATCATTTACATATATTGTAAAAAGCACCGGTCCCAGAACTGTACCTTGTGGGACTTTATATTAATGTTTTGCCAATTCTACAAACACAAATAGTGCTGCTAACACTCACCGTTCGCTTTGGCTGCTTTTTAGCTTCCCATTAATTGATTATGACACCTAATAAGCTCCTGAAGTCATGATTTTAACTAAATTAATATAGAAATGAGAGCTAGGAAACTTGCAGGATTTCTAGTAAATAAAAAATACAATTTATCTAACTCCATCGGCGTCTTAGGGTAACCAACTTTGAATTGTTAGGTTCCAAAAAATCGAATGTGTCACCGTAATGTATGGAATAGCTTTATATTAATGATTTGCCAATTCTACAAACACAAATAGTGCTGCTAACACTCACCGTTCGCTTTGGCTGCTTTTTAGCTTCCCATTAATTGATTATGACACCTAATAAGCTCCTGAAGTCATGATTTTAACTAAATTAATATAGAAATGAGAGCTAGGAAACTTGCAGGATTTCTAGTAAATAAAAAATACAATTTATCTAACTCCATCGGCGTCTTAGGGTAACCAACTTTGAATTGTTAGGTTCCAAAAAATCGAATGTGTCACCGTAATGTATGGAATAGCTTTATATTAATGATTTGCCAATTCTACAAACACAAATAGTGCTGCTAACACTCACCGTTCGCTTTGGCTGCTTTTTAGCTTCCCATTAATTGATTATGACACCTAATAAGCTCCTGAAGTCATGATTTTAACTAAATTAATATAGAAATGAGAGCTAGGAAACTTGCAGGATTTCTAGTAAATAAAAAATACAATTTATCTAACTCCATCGGCGTCTTAGGGTAACCAACTTTGAATTGTTAGGTTCCAAAAAATCGAATGTGTCACCGTAATGTATGGAATAGCTTTATATTAATGATTTGCCAATTCTACAAACACAAATAGTGCTGCTAACACTCACCGTTCGCTTTGGCTGCTTTTTAGCTTCCCATTAATTGATTATGACACCTAATAAGCTCCTGAAGTCATGATTTTAACTAAATTAATATAGAAATGAGAGCTAGGAAACTTGCAGGATTTCTAGTAAATAAAAAATACAATTTATCTAACTCCATCGGCGTCTTAGGGTAACCAACTTTGAATTGTTAGGTTCCAAAAAATCGAATGTGTCACCGTAATGTATGGAATAGCTTTATATTAATGATTTGCCAATTCTACAAACACAAATAGTATTGCTAACACTCACCGTTCGCTTTGGCTGCTTTTTAGCTTCCCATTAATTGATTATGACACCTAATAAGCTCCTGAAGTCATGATTTTAACTAAATTAATATAGAAATGAGAGCTAGGAAACTTGCAGGATTTTTAGTAAATAAAAAATACAATTTATCTAACTCCATCGGCGTCTTAGGGTAACCAACTTTGAATTGTTAGGTTCCAAAAAATCGAATGTGTCACCGTAATGTATGGAATAGCTTTATATTAATGATTTGCCAATTCTACAAACACAAATAGTGCTGCTAACACTCACCGTTCGCTTTGGCTGCTTTTTAGCTTCCCATTAATTGATTATGACACCTAATAATCTCCTGAAGTCATGATTTTAACTAAATTAATATAGAAATGAGAGCTAGGAAACTTGCAGGATTTTTAGTAAATAAAAAATACAATTTATCTAACTCCATCGGCGTCATAGGGTAACCAACTTTGAATTGTTAGGTTCCAAAAAATCGAATGTGTCACCGTAATGTATGGAATAGCTTTATATTAATGATTTGCCAATTCTACAAACACAAATAGTGCTGCTAACACTCACCGCTTGCTTTGGCTAATTTTTGAGCTTCCCATTAATTGATTATGGCACCTAATAAGCTCCTGAAGCCATTATTTTAACTAAATTAATATAGAAATGAGAGCTAGGAAACTTGCAGGATTTTTAGTAAATAAAAAATACAATTTATCTAACTCCATCGGCGTCATAGGGTATCCAACTTTGAATTGTTAGGTTCCAAAAAATCGAATGTGTCACCGTAATGTATGGAATAGCTTTATATTAATGATTTGCCAATTCTACAAACACAAATAGTGCTGCTAACCCTCACCGTTCGCTTTGGCTGCTTTTTGAGCTTCCCATTAATTGATTATGGCACCTAATAAGCTCCTGAAGTCATGATTTTAACTAAATTAATATAGAAATGAGAGCTAGGAAACTTGCAGGATTTCAGGTAAATAAAAAATACAATTTATCTAACTCCATCGGCGTCTTGGGGTAACCAACTTTGAATTGTTAGGTTCCAAAAAATCGAATGTGTCACCGTAATGTATGGAATAGCTTTATATTAATTATTTGCCAATTCTACAAACACAAATACTGCTGCTAACACTCACTGTTCGCTTTGGCTGCTTTTTGAGCTTCCGATTAATTGATTATGGCACCTAATAAGCTCCTGCAGTCATGATTTTAACTAAATTAATATAGAAATGAGAGCTAGGAAACTTGCAGGATTTTTGGTAAATAAAAAATACAATTTATCTAACTTCATCGGCGTCTTAGGGTAACCAACTTTGAATTGTTAGGTTTCAAAAAATCCAATTTGTCACCGTCATGTACGGAATAGCTTTATATTAATTATTTGCCAATTCTACAAACACAAATACTGCTGCTAACACTCACCGTTCGCTTTGGCTGCTTTTTGAGCTTCCGATTAATTGATTATGGCACCTAATAAGCTCCTGCAGTCATGATTTTAACTAAATTAATATAGAAATGAGAGCTAGGAAACTTGCAGGATTTTTGGTAAATAAAAAATACAATTTATCTAACTCCATCGTCGTCTTAGGGTAACCAACTTTGAATTGTTAGGTTCCAAAAAATCGAATGTGTCACCGTAATGTATGGAATAGCTTTATATTAATGATTTGCCAATTCTACAAACACAAATAGTGCTGCTAACACTCACCGTTCGCTTTGGCTGCTTTTTGAGCTTCCCATTAATTGATTATGGCACCTAATAAGTTCCAGAAGTCATGATTTTAACTAAATTAATATAGAAATGAGAGCTAGGAAACTTGCAGGATTTCTAGTAAATAAAAAATGCAATTTATCTAACTCCATCGGCGTCTTAGGGTAACCAACTTTGAATTGTTAGGTTCCAAAATATCGAATGTGTCACCGTCATGTACGGAATAGCTTTATATTAATGATTTGCCAATTCTACAAACACAAATAGTGCTGCTAACACTCACCGCTTGTTTTGGCTAATTTTTGAGCTTCCCATTAATTGATTATGGCACCTAATAAGCTCCTGAAGCCATTATTTTAACTAAATTAATATAGAAATGAGAGCTAGGAAACTTGCAGGATTTTTAGTAAATAAAAAATACAATTTATCTAAATCCATCGGCGTCTTAGGGTAACCAACTTTGAATTGTTAGGTTCCAAAAAATCGAATGTGTCATCGTAATGAACGGAATAGCTTTATATTAATGATTTGCCAATTCTACAAACACAAATAGTGCTGCTAACACTCACCGTTCGCTTTGGCTGCTTTTTGAGTTTCCCATTAATTGATTATGGCACCTAATAAGCTCCTGAAGTCATGATTTTAACTAAATTAATATAGAAATGAGAGCTAGGAAACTTGCAGGATTTCAGGTAAATAAAAAATACAATTTATCTAACTCCATCGGCGTCTTGGGGTAACCAACTTTGAATTGTTAGGTTCCAAAAAATCGAATGTGTCACCGTAATGTATGGAATAGCTTTATATTAATGATTTGCCAATTCTACAAACACAAATAGTGCTGCTAACACTCACTGTTCGCTTTGGCTGCTTTTTGAGCTTCCGATTAATTGATTATGGCACCTAATAAGCTCCTGCAGTCATGATTTTAACTAAATTAATATAGAAATGAGAGCTAGGAAACTTGCAAGATTTTTGGTAAATAAAAAATACAATTTATCTAACTCTATCTATAACCTAACCTACGTAAGTAGACATGTGTTCTATCACACACCTCTCAAGTTATTTTCGATTATTATTGCGCTAATCTCTCTTGCTCTGAGCTCTATATTACAGAATATATAGCAAGAGATGCACTCATAAACTGCACATTCTTGAGTTGCATTGATTGCAATTGTTGAAGTTATTAAGCCTGGAAACCTGAGACGCAAACCTAACCTCAATTTTTTGGGTGTCGGTGCTTGAGGTGGACTTTTTTCTCTCCGGATGAGGCATCAGCGAGATCCTGAGTGAATTTATCGGCCAACTTTAATTTCTGGAAGGAGTTTTATTCCCTATTCCAACTTCGGCCAAGGTATCAACAATCCTACTAGCCATGTCAGGAAACTGTGCAGCATGCAGCAAGACCTGCCACGGGGGTAAATTCTTCAGCTGTGATAGCTGTAAAAAGCGTCTTCACCCAGAATGCGCCGAACTCACGGCCTCGGAGGTCAAGGTCATGGAATTACGTGGAAAAAGAGAGCTCTTGCTATTTTGTATAGAATGTAAATCTAGCCTTAAAATTCTGCCAGCTGTTGTTGCTCAATTCAACAGTCTGTCTATTCTGGTAACAAGTCTCTCTGAAAAAGTCGATAACCTGGAGAAGCAGAAAACTAAACTTGAAAACTCTATTATAGACGAAGTAGAGGAGAGAACCCGTCGTAAAACGAATGTAATTGTTTATAACGTGGAGGAGCAACGCTCCAGCTCTGTAACATCGCGATTTGAATCTGATAAAAAAGCAATTCTGGATATTTTGAGTAACATGATTGATATTGCTGATAATGATATTAAGAGTTGCTACAGGTTAGGAAAGTTCGAAAATGATAACAAGCGCCCGTTAAAAGTCATTCTGAAAAACCGCGAAACTGCTCTTTCTATATTAAAAAACAAATCAAAATGTCATTCTCCGGTTAAAATTGCGAGCGACTTGACAGTAATGCAACGGAATCAGCTAAACGTTCTCAGATCCGAACTAGAATCCGTAAATAAGGACACTGTCACCAAAACTATCAAATATATTCGCGGTAAGCCAACTATTGTTGACATTAACCAAAGCGGCAACTCGCAGTCAAAAAACGGCGTATCCAAAAAAACTCAAATCTAGCAAGTAACACTGAGGTCAAAATATATTATCAAAATGTCAGAGGTCTT